>CAJQZJ010009351.1:5337979-5402606 GCA_907164525.1 Lophiomys imhausi | reverse complement strand
TGTGTGTGTGTGTGTGTGTGTGTGTGTGTGTGTGTGTGTGTGTGTGTATACAATAAGTATGGATTCAGTGATGTGAAGAACATTCACAACTTAATGTAGTTGAGGTGAGACTGGAGAGATGGCTCAGTGAGTAAGAGAGCTTCCTGAGAAAGTATGAGGACCTGAATTCATCTCCAGCAACCTAAAAATAAACAAAAAGGAAAGGAAGACTATGCTTGCCTGTAACCCCAGAAGGGTGAGGAGGCATCAGAGACAGGAAGATCCCTGGGGCTTGCTAATCACCAGCATAGCTGGAAAAAATAAAGTAGCAAACTCCCGGTTTAGTTCTGTCTCAAAGGAATAACATGAGGAGTAATATATGGGGAATGAGCAATGAGACACACCGAACATCCTTCATTAGTCTCCCCACACATGTGTATTTACACACACATTACTACAAAAAGAACTTAAGGCAGCAAGCTTTGTGTTGTACTACATTTTTTTAAATGCTTGCATGACTAAAAATGAGTCAAATTGTAGAAACAGAAAAGAATTTCCAAGTTTCATGAATATTCTACCTGGCAGATGCTGGAGGAACAGGGAGATTAAATCTATTTCTGAGATGTTTATCTACCCTTGCATGGTGGGGGGTGTAGAAGGAGGGGGAAGATCGTATGGGAGCTAATAATATTCTGAGGAAAAATTTAGTAGCCTCCAACTTTCATTTCCTTGTTTTCCACAAGACTGTGTTTCTCTGTCGTGGTGCACAGAACAAGGTCTGATGCGTCCTTCACAAAGAACTATTGATGGCGTGTCTGTGTGAATTGCCCTGGCATTGGTCACAGCCAAGTTCTGTGGGACCCACTGCCCCCATTTGACAATACACTCCACTGTGCGTAGCCATTTATGAAAGGTCAGAAATGAACTGAGAAATGGCTGGAGTCAAAAACATGTGGCCCTATAAATACCAGAGTCAGACGGCTTCATGCATTTTCCCAGTCTCCTTCCTGCCCCATCTAGCCGTCTCTGCAGTCATCTCCTGCCTGCATTTAATGAGCACCTCACATTGTGAAATTCTGCAGAGGAAGCTAGCTTCTTCATCTCATGACCTTTGTGCCTAGGCCAGTAGCAAAGAACCATTAATAGGGTTTTTTTTTGTTGTTGTTGTTGTTGGCTTTTTTTTTTTCAAACCCTCTATAATTTCTTCTAGGGAACCCTGGCAGTCCGTTCTGCAATGCTGGGTTTTATTTTCAGAGTTTCCACTTCCCATTAGTGACCACTTTACCTAAGACCTGACTTTGACACCAAGGGTGTTCTGTGAGCTGAAGGGTCTGAAGATTTGGGCTCCAAGGGGGCCCAAGAGCGAAGTGGGACGTTGACCATGACCTTAGCTGCCAGACTGGATGACTTCGAGATGACACTAGAGCATCTGCTCATGGATGTGTTTGTAAGTACAAGCTCTTCATTTCCACATACAGGAATTGTCCCTGCCTTTCCAAATAACTTGGGAGTTGTGTCCCTGTAGTAACCGAAGATTGAAGCTGAAGCTTCTAGCCTCCAATAGTCCAGTTTCCGAACCACATTGTTATGTCTTACTAATGTGATGTGGGGAAAATTGGGATCTGGGTATTGCTCCTAAATGTCCAGTGACACAGAACTGTGCCTATGGATTAACTGGCAGAGAGGTGTGGCATTTTAAATGAAGTGAGTTGCAGAAGGCTGAATGAATGGGCTGAAGAAACAGAAAACACTCCCCAGGCGAGATCAAAACCACTTTGGTATGCATTCCCCTGGGGAACCAGATTTCATTCCAGGGGGCTGGAGAGGGGCGGGGGGGGGGGAGCTGAAGAATTTAGTGTTCAAAATACTCATGGTTCTCCATGTAGAGAAATACAGATTACTGGGTATTGCCGCTAATCCCACTGTCCACGGAAGCTGTTTTCATGTGAATTCCCCAGGAATTGATTTGATGAGATGAAACTGCCTGGTTTGATTTGCAGCTGCCAGGGAACCCACCCCCAACCCCCTACCTCTTCCAGCACTGATTTTAGCATCGCGAAAAGCCATGTCACCAAAGTCGGTTGCTCCCCCAGATCAGCCGCAGGGGCTCCCTACACTTTGTCTGGGCTTACGGTGGGGGTCCAGGTCTGCTCTCTCTGGGTTATTGATGGCAAGCAGGGATTGCAGAAGCCGGGTGTCTCAGGTGGCAATGCAGCTGGAAGGTGCTGGCGGTGTGTTCTTTCCAAGAGCAACCCGTGCGCTGCCAGGAAAGGCGGCTGCATCTGTGAGGGCACACTGGCCTGCGTTTAGAATAAGGAAAGGGCTCAGGAGGATTGGCGGGGTTTTTTTTTTTTTTTTTTTTTTTTTTTTTTTTTGGGCTATACATCGCTTCCAGGGACCTTAAAATGAATGGTGTATTTTGGCAGACAGGAGAGTCAGGAGCATTTTCTTTATTATTCATTTATAAATTTGTCTTCAGATGGAGGCAACTTCATGCTGGCAGGATTCCCAGAGGCCCTTTCTCTCTGAGGAGGGTGTGGGGAGCTGAGTGTCTTGAGTCCACTAGGCATTGGGAAGTAAGCCTGAAGGTAGAGTACTCGGCAAACAATGGAATGGAGAGGGTCCTCCTGCAGGTCTGGCTCAGGGTCATCAGTTCATGGGATGTATAGCAGAGAGCAAGACAGGAAACTAGCTTTGATGGCCAGTCCTCTCTGCCTGGCCTCCAAGGCCTGAAGTCTGGCAGCAGTGCTACAGGGCTGAGGTGGAAGGGCCACTGCCAGAGCAAAAGGTCAGTGAGAGTTTGATTGTCTCAGAGGGAAAAAAATTAATCAGAAAAACGTGTTTTTAGATACTCCAAGGACAGTAATGTATCCCCCTTGCTACCTCAACCTCCCCAATCTCCTTTCTACTCCCCCTACACCCCCATGGTCTTGCTTCTAAGCCTGGCAATGTTCCCCGTCTTTGAGGGGAACACTCTCCTATACCAAATACCTTTCACTTGGTTATTCTAACCATTTTCCTGGTCCCAGGTGGAGGTTTTGTTCGCCTGTGCTCTGAGAAGGTCAGAGAAGAACACTGAATGTGAATGCGCTGCCGTCTCCGCCTCTTTCCCTTGGCATGATGTCTCTCTCTGAACCTGGAGCTAGGCTGTCAGTCAGCAGGTCCCCTGTTTGCCTCCACGCCCACAACTTCAGGGTTACAGGAGTGTGGGGTGGCCAAATGTGGCTTTTGACATGGGTGCTGGGAGTCAGAACACCTGTTCTCAAGGGTGCCTCTAGCCTTCCTAGCACCTAGAATATAGTGCATTTACACCATTTGATATCTATTAATTACTTGATTTTAAATGCATATTATTCATTTTCATTGAAAAATTAACCTGGGTGAGAGCATCAAGCAAAAGAAAGAATGTTATACTTTCTATACATTTCTCTACCTTCATTTTAAAATTTATTTATTTAGTGGGGCATGTTCATGCCACAACACACGTGTGGGAGTCAGAGGACTACTTGGGGGAGTATATTCTCTCCATCCACCATGTGTGGTCCAGCGATCAAACTGAGATAGTCAGGATTAGCAGTAAGTACTCTTACCTACTGAGCCATCTTGCTTGTTGTCTGCCATTTTTTTTTTTTTTTTTTTTTTTTTACCAAATTATAGAACCTGTTCTTGACACATTCATGACAGTGACCACCATGGTTATAAAACCTAAAGAAATCAGTGGATGGAGTGCAAGGAGTAAGGCCTCTCTGTGCCTTATAATCATTTCTTATTATAAAATATATGAGTCATGCCTGGTGTTACAGGCCTATAGTTCTAGCTACTCGGGTGTCTGAAGTAGGAGGTTTACAAGTTCAGGGCCAGCCTGGGCTAGAATAAGTTGAGGGCAAGCCTGAGCAACTTAGTGAGATCCTGTCTCAAAATGAAAACTACAAAAAGAGCCAAGGATGGAACACAATAGTAGACGGGTACTTGCTTAGTGTGCACAAGACTCAGGGTTCAATCCCTGATACCATACACAAGGAAACAACAAGAAAACCCACCACAATATGTGTGACATATATGTGAAATGTGTAAAATGTCCTAGAACATACTTAGACTCTAAAGGCTTATTTACATAGCAGACACCCCATGTGACCTGCACACAGATGACAAAGGATACAGCCAGTACTGCAGGCACTCCATGTGCCTCTCCCAGATGAAAATTCTCCCCTTTTTTCCCTGCTAGGTCTCCCCACCCACCCCAACTTTTGTGATAAGCATTTTCTTGACGTAACAATCCTCCAGAACTTTGCTGTGTACTTTAAATCCGCATAGATGAAGCTGGGCCCCCACACATGTTGTAAAAGCAACATCTCAAGTGCTTCGTCTTTCAGAGAATCTCTACTCTCATCAGTAAAGTGAGGGTGGTTCAGACTAGCCAGTGTACAAGACTACAGCAAAGATTTAACTTAATACCAGTGATGCAGAGGCAGCACCCAGGGTTGGATAGTGCAGAGGCACCTGGGGTTGAATGGTACAGAAAAGACAGGCTTTGTTCATCTTTCTCTCTCCTTTCCTGCTTGACCCCCTAGAATGGGAATCTAGTTTTGAGGATTTTATTGTAAAATCATGTCTTCCCTCCACTCTTAACTCTACACACACACACACCAATTATTAGGCATTTGAGTCCTTTCTTAGCACAATGTTCACTCTCTACATGAACTTGTCAACCTGTGGCTAATTCTCCTGTTGCCTCCCCCAGGAAAGTAAGGGGTCAACCTGGTCCTGGGAATATGGACCCTAGAGGGCCTTTGCTGGCAACCCCTGAGGGAGGGTGCTCTAAGCCAGATGACCTATGGCTGCCTTAAAAACAGACAAACAAACAGAACAAAACTGTTTTATGTACTTATTTACTTTATGTAAGTGAGTGTTTTGCCTGCATGTGTGTCTGTGTAACACATGTATGACTCTTGCATGAGGAGGTCAGAAGAGGATATCACATCCTCTAGAACTGGAGTTACAGATGGTTGTGAGCCACAGACCTGCCCTTTCAGACCAATTGCCCAGGAAAAACAGGGTAGAATGTCTCACAACCCATAGGGATTGAGAAGATTAATATCCTAAATAAATGAAAGGTGACTTGAAAATCTGTGGGCTAACATTTTCTCTTCCAACCTTGCTAGGAGCCACAGGCTTCCCCTAGTGGATCTAATTGTCTAGAGCGAGGATTTTCACCACTGTCTGGTTACTCTTGCCTTTCCTCTCTAGCTTCGAGCATGCCCATTAGGATGTCATCCCAATATCTCTAGAAAAGATTTTCTGGAGAGTGTTTTCTATGTTGAAATTTGCTTTCCAGGATTACCAAGGGACATTTGTGGAAATGCAAGCCTTCTGTAAGATGAGGTAAGGGGGTCTATCACCTTGTCACCACTTGGGGCTTCTCTAGCTGCAGCTGTGCAGCTGAGTTCAGTTTCAGTATCCACAGCACATCAGGCAGATCCTGTGGGATCTGGTGCCCTCCTCTGGCCTTCAAGGGTAAGTGCACTCACTTGCACACACCCCCATGTGTATACACATAAAATTTTTACTAAAAATAAATATTTCAAAAGAAAGGCAAGTATAAAACATCCTGCTGTGTGTGTCCTGCTCCTCTTGTTTTGGAAGATGAGAGGCATATTACTTATTTCAAGTCTCTCATCTCTAGTAGACATAGCTCAGAGGCTTTACCTTCCAGGGACATTCTAATACCTCCCCATTCAGACACAAACTGGAGAAGAGGGCAACAGGAAACCAAGCAGATATCTTGAAACATTCTCTGTTGGATTAAATAGCCTGATTATCTACTCTTGAATCTGTCCTTTCAAAAGGAGGCAGATGGCTCCAGTTCTCCCCTCTTTTGCCTGACTTCTGCTGCCAGCTTTCTATGTGCACATTCTCATGACTGTCTGGGACCTTCTCACTACTACTCCTATTGTGCTGAGTTCTTATCTGGCTCAAGATTCCTGTAATATCGCTCCTTCTGTTTGCAATTTCATTTTGATTTTTAGCAATATATGCGCATGACAATTTTCATGACCATAAAGTTAAAGAATACTAGAAGGCTTGTGAAGAAACACTCCAGGTTCCTAACCTTTCCTTCCAATGTCTGAGTCCATCTGCCCAGAGGAAACCACGTTCTTCCAAATGTTATATCTTGTGGCTAACTGTATTTTCTCAATAATACATTGTCTTAGTCCATGTTCTATTTCTTTGTAGAGACACCATGACCAAACCAACTCATGAAGAAAACATTTAATTGGGGCTTGCCCACAGTTACAGAGGTCAGTCCATTGTCATCATGACAGGGAGCATGGCAGCGTGTAAGGTACTGGAGAAGTTCTTACATCTCAATCTGCAGGCAGACAGGCAGAAAGAGACACACACACACACACACACAGAGAGAGAGAGAGAGAGAGAGAGAGAGAGAGATGTAGATATATTAATAAAATTATGTTGTGTGCCATTTGTAGAAATAATTAAATTATTTACTTACTATTTATATTATCGTTAATTGGTCAGCAATGTTACTTTTTACTTGCCATTATAAATGAGCACACAGAGACCTGATGGATTTTAACAAGCCTATTCCTGGATTGTATAATCTTAGCCCATATAAGCTAGCTCTTAATTCTATTCCCCAAATACGACCCCATTTATACATACTTCCCTTTGGACTGCTATTCTCCAAGCTTTGCCAATGTTCCAGGCCACGTGGAATGATCATCTTTCATCTACCCCATCGTGTGTCTCCTTCCAGCTCTTGGCTTCGTCTTCCTTCTCTCTCTGGAGGCTTTTCCTACCGAAGGCTTCTTCTTCCCAAGATGTTCTCTGCTTCAGGAGTCCGAGCACCTTAGTCCCACCTACCTCTGTCTTTGGTCAATCTCAGCTCTCAGTATTTATTTGTTCAACCAATCAGAGACACTGATTAGAAGACAAAGTAATAGAGAGCAAGCAGAACCAATTAATTAACATTTAGAATGCATAACATCACCCCATCAGAGAGAGCACTTGGATGACCTGACGTGGGCTTTTGGAACTTCAAATCCCACCTTCCTTCAACAAGGATATGCCTACTCCAGCAAGACCACACCTCCTAATCCTCCTAATCCTTTAAAAACAGTTTCATTTCCTGGTAACTAATCATTCAAATATGAGCCTGTGGGGAGCATTCTTGCTCAAACCACCACATGTGTTTACATAGTAATTTCTTACATACCTAAATTTAAGATTTTATGCTGCCACCCTGAGAGAGGAGGATTTCACTCTTTGTGTATGTGTGTTCATGTGTATGGAGGTCCACACATATGTGTGACTGCACATACATATGTGAGCTCATGCATATGCTAATCTCTCTCTGGTCTTGAGCTCATGAAGTAGGCTAGGCTAGATGACCATTGAGTGCTAAGGATGAACCTCTACCCACCTCCCCAGTTCTTTTCAAAGCAAAATGTAACTTGGATTGGTTCCTGAGATTGAACTCAGGTCCTCATGCTGTCAAAATAAATAATTTACTTACTTCAGTACCTCCTAAATCTGTTGGTTTTAACTCTTGTTACACTCCTACATATCTTCTTGATGTGCTGATATTGCAGTCTAATGTAAACCTACTTTTGTTATTCTAACAGAATATCATTTACACCTGAGAAATAGTGTATGCTGTAACTACATATCCTGGTGGGCCTGACAACTTTATGTTTTTCCTGGAGTTAATAATTGCCTTCTAATATTTTCTTAATATCCTATATCCTCATCAGCCATTTTCCTCTAAGATCGGCAATAGAGTTAGATGACTCGTGTCCATTTGGAAACTTTATTTTATACTCAAGTCACTTCCATTTTTGCAGTGGGGTACATCCTTTCTGGAACTCTCCATCCTTTGGACAGCCCCCTGCTTGGTCTCCTACATAGCTGTCTTGATCCTTCTCTTGCCATCATCCTATCAGCCTCCTTTATATCTCTCCTGTGACCAGTCCTGCTTTGCTTGGAACTCTTATTGGCCTCTTTCTAGGCTCAGTGTTCAAGAGAAGTGCTGAAGAACTTCATCTCTAGTGTTCCCAAGAAGTAAAAATCTGTCCATTATTGAGTTGTTGTCCTATGCTTTTAATAATAGAACTTGTCTAGTGTCAAGATGACTTCTTAAGTGTTCTTGAAAACCAAAGCTACATTTTCAGGCTTGATTCTCCTCTTAAATTCCATCTCAAAACATCCAAGCACCAGAAACTCTGCATGTCCAGAGCCCTCAGCTTCATCTTCTCAGATTTTGTCCTCTTCCCATACATCTATCATAATGGATATAAAACCCTTTCCTCTGGTCTCTTTGCATGGAGAGCTATAGAGGAATAATATGCAAGTTCTAGACTTCATCTTTCCCCATTTGGACTACTGCAGTAACCTTGTGACAGCCCAGTTGACCTTCATTCTACCACATACTCTTTATCAGTCAGTCCCTCAAAGCTGGTATCATTTCCTTGCTAAAGTAAATTGTCATGGCTTCCCTTTGCTCATAGAATGACGTTGTCTTAGTTACAGTTTCTATTGCTACAATAAAACACCATTACTAAAGGCAAGCTGGGGACAAAAGGGTTATTTCATCTAACAGTTTATAAGTCTATCTCTGAGAGAAGATAAGGCCAGAAACTGAAGCAGAAGTGATATAGGAATGCTGTTTACTGACTTGCTACTTGAGGCTTCCTCAGCCTGATTTCTTATACAACTCAGGACCACCTGCCAAGAATTGGCAGCACCCACTGTGATCTGGGCCTTCTGACATCATTCTTCAATCAAGAAAACACCCTACAGGGTTGCTCACAAGCCACACTGGTGGAGGCAATTTCTTAATTAAGGTTTCCTCTTTCCAAATGACTCTAGCTTATATGAAGTTGCCATAAAACTAGCTAGCACAAAGATCCAAAATATACTGTTCTATAGTATGCAGGTGATAATCTGGCCTTAGATTCAGTGTGTGTGTGTGTGTGTGTGTGTGTGTGTGTGTGTGTGTGTGTGTGATGTATGTGTGTATATGTATGTGAGTACATGCCCACATATGCCACAGCAAATACATAGAAGTCAGAGGACAACCTTGAGTGTTGGTTCTCGCCTTCCACATTGTGTGAAGCAGATCTCTTTGCTGGTTTTTACTGTGTATGCCAGACTAGTTGTTCAGAAAGCCTCCAAAGACTCTCCTCCTGTGTCCACTTCTTTACATGGGTGCTGGAGATTCAAACTCAGCACCTCACACTTGTACCACGGGGGCTTTACCCAGTGAGCCATCTCTATAGCCCCTTGGTGTCTTTTCTTTTCACCCTTGTTCTCATATATGTGACTCACTCTCCCATGAAATTTTCACAACTTTTCTTTATGTTGCAGAGGCTTAAATGCAAACACAGTGGCAATAGTCCCACTTGGCATATGCCAAGCAAACAGCAACAGAATCTTCTATTCATCCCCATTTGCCTCTGAGAATCGCTCCATTGAAGGTATTTTACCCATTCTGGTCATGAACTTGTGCTGGGAAACCCTTTGACATTTTGACTTATGAGTTAGTGGGTGTCCAGAGCACACGCAAGATAAACCATACTCCCACGGCATGAGGTTAGGAGATGCCAGTCTTTCTAACAAATTCAAGTTGCTTTCTCTTATCCCCTTGGGGAAATATGAGATTCATGGGTGAGTGGGTAATAACTGCCCTTGGGAGTAACATGTTCCCTGGGCATGGGAGAGAGAGGAATCAGACACCTTCAAGGAAAGGCCCCACTGTCCTTTGCAGCAATGTAAGGATTATTTCCACTATGTGGATTCATTCTGTAGATTAAGATTACATGTTCAAGTTCTCTGCCTAGAAAAAGCAAGCATACAAATAAGAAATGGGTTTAAGAGTTGGTCATTTGCCTGCCACCCAGCACTTAGCTAAGCATCTCATATGCCTGACTTGAGAGAGCCAAGCCCATTGAAAGTCAAAAATCAGCATGCTCTGCTTAGAAGTGCACCATATATATCCAGCTAATTCTGAGAAGTCAATACCACAGATAAGGGCATTATTTATTTTGCTATTCCAGGTGTAATTACACAGTTTACCCTGTGCAAAGTGCACTTCATAAACATGGCAGATCAATGCTAGTTATCAAAATCCATCCACAGCTGACAGAACATGAAAAAGGTATTTGCAAAGTAATCTCGAAAGCCTATCTGCAGAGCCAGCTCCACAGGTCAGCTTATTACCTGCTTAATCACACAGGCATCCTGACAATAATATTGATTCCCCAGGACCAGGACAGGACATCACTCTTAATAGCATGTGCAATAAGCTATTCCCACCATGCAGAATGGCCATCAGCTCAGGCCTCAGCCTCTGAATGTCTGGAGTGGCCTCTAGCTGGCAAAGGCAAGTAGGGTGCCAATCATGTCGAGGCAGGGCATGAAGAGGTTCCATACAGAAGAAGGAAATCCTCCCTCTGGGGCTAGAGACAACTCAGTAGGTAAAGCAGTTGTGCTTTGCAAGCGTGAAGACCTGAGTTCCATTCCAAGAACCCATGTGAACAAAAGCCAACCATGTGATCTGTGCTTGGAATCCAGGCACTGGGGAGGTGGAAACAGCTTCCTGGAGCTCACTGGCTGGCCAGCCTAACCTTGTTGCAATTTCCAGGCCAATGAAAGACTGTCAGAAATGCAAGATGTATGGCATCTGAGAAATTATAGATGAGCTTGCCCTCTGGCTCTGCATGTATGCACACACATGTACTGATACACACACATATGCACTTTCATTCACACATACACACACACACACATTTTCACATAAACAAATGTAAACACGCAGACACTGTGAGCAAGATCTCCATTCATGACCAAAAACTTAAACCATGCTGCCATCAGGCCAACGGGCTTATGTTTAGTGATCAAGGCATGCTCAGACAGAGTACTGGTGACTCCTCCATGACAGGCATTGATATTTTCCACAATCTCTACAGCTTGGCCATAGCTTTGAAGGGCTCAGGAGGCTGCATGACATCTGATTATCTCGAGGTTTCCCTGTGGCACAAACTGAATCTTCTCCTCTGGCCTGAAAGAGTGATAAGAGGTTTGTCTTTGAGTTTAAGGGATCAGAAGCATTATTTTGGGTGAATTAGTTCTCTTCTCCCATCATTGAACTGAAACCTACCAAACCTACCAAGTTTTCAAAGGGCTAGGAAAACATTTCTCTACTACTTGGATAAGTGGCTCACTTAAGCAGCCTTTGAGGAACTCCCTGGAATGAAGCAAGGATCTAGAGACAAACACACATAGGGAGACAGGAGGAAGGACAAAGTCTATTGTGGTGCCTGAGGCCATGGGAAAATGTGGCCAGTGTGTGATACACAGCCGTGACACAGTGGCCAGGAAGCCACACACAGTGTGACTGTGGGCAGGCAACTGTACTTCTCTGAGCCTCCATTGCTTCATTTTCATCCAGGGAAAGCAGAGTACCTATTTGATAAGACATTGTAGGAACTAAGTACATCAACATCTAGAATAGTCCCTGCAGCAGAATGTGCCACCTAAAGGGGCTGTGTTATTCCATCACTCCATAAGGAGTGAATGAGGAAGCATAAGCAATGAGAGGAAATAATAAGCTTGGTTTGGGCAGGTCCAAGGCCCATGCCAAAGAGTTGGGTGTATTGTGCAAGACACTCACAGTGTGGTTGACCCAGCCGTAGGTGAGCACCACACCTGGCATCAAACTGGGCCAATCCACCCCAGATCCTTCATCTTCTTCATCTGGTATCTCAAGGAAGGTTGGGTGTTAAATGAAATGTAGAATTCAGCCAACTGGTGAAGGAAGCAGCAGAAGGGTGGAAGGGGAGGAGAAGGAAGGAGAAAAAGAAGAGAATAAAGGGGGATGGATCCGAGGAAGGAAATTTTATTTCCCCACCCAAACCAACTACAATTCTTCCTCCAGCATCTTCCACACGACACAGGGGGATATGCTCTGTTCAAAGACAGGTATTTGAATTGTGTGATGTGTAAGAACAAACCTCAATTAAAACCAAGAGAAACTCAATGCCCCACAATGCCCTGGGAAGCTTCTCACAGTTCCAAGCAGGTGAAGTCTGGTGACAAGGGTGCTACTTTATGTCTTGGTCCTATTTTTTTTGAGGGGGGGGGAAGGCATGCTTTACCATCGACCTCACTTCTGGACTCTTTTTTAATAGTGTACGGCCACTAGGCCATGGGTACTAAGACAAGGCAGGGCCATCTGAGTCAGCTAAGTTTGGAAGGAACAAGAATGGGACTGGGATACTAAAGAAACAGGGATTTTTTTCTCCCAGGACTCCCCTTCAGACTCTAGGAACTTTCTAGACCTGTTAAGAATTTGTTTGTTACAAAAATCATACAAACAAACAAACTGGCAAAGCCAGGCTTGATGGCACACACCTTTAATCCCAGTGTTCGAGAGGCAGGGACAGGCAGATCTCTGTGAGCTCAAGGCCAGCCTGGTCTACAAAGCAAGTCCAGGACAGCCAGGGCTACACACAGAGAAACCCTGTCTGGGGCGGAGGGGGGTATTTGTTTCACATGATCTCTTCCTCATTTCACGTGGCAACAATTAAAATCCAAGCTTTTCCCCCAGTTATAACTTCTCCGCCCCAGGTCAGAGTAGTTTGGGCCATAGCTGTGTTTGGAAATGGGACATGTTTTCCTTCCCTGTCACCCCACAGCAACACATCTCTCTTAGCCCTTCAGCTCTTCCAGGAATGAGGCAGACGGAAGAAAACCCAGAGCGAGTAGTTTTGCCCACCTAGAGCTGACCTAGCTGCCATCAGTTCTCTGGAATTGACCAGTGTTTAATCCCAACTTTGTCATCACAGGTGCCCCAGGGCTCTTTAAAGACCCTGTCCTTCTCCTCACTCCTGTAGCTGAGAATGTCACCACCAATGCCATCATTGTCTTTCTTTCAGTTGGTCACGCGATGCCTCTTCCACCTGTTTTTGTTTGGTTTGGTTTTACCCTCCATACCATATCAGAACACCTAGTATGCCCTAAGACCCACTCTCAGGCAGATCATAGCAAGCCTAAGATTTAAATGCCTCCCTCCCATGGCCTTCATTCTGCCCTTGACTGCTCCTGTTACACTAACCAGATACTTCCCTTAAACAATGTCCTGACCCAGCCCCACTGGACTTCACTATGTACCTCAGGCTAGCCTGGAACTCATGTTCCTCTTGCCTCAGCCTCCTGTATGTGTTATGGATTACATGTATGTGTTACCATGCCAGGAATACCCCACACTCCCGCCCGGTTCTCCTTCCTCCACCTTGAATAGTCTGGAAGATGAGACCAACTTAAGTTTCAAACCTGGTTCTGGGATGCTCCCTTTCCAACCCTGCCTGTCCCTCCAAGGCCACAAACAAGAAGGTGGTAACAATGGCTACCTATTGTCCTGAGAGCTCAAAACACCGAGAAAAAAATCCCTTTTAATGTTGTGCAAAATATTCCAAGGAATAACCGTAGCTGAAGATGGAAGTCTGAAAAGATGTGTCTACTCTCAGCTTTCTCTGCCATCAGTTTGGCTATGGTCCTCATCCTCCAAGGTTAAGATGTTTTGCTCTGGAGAAGAGCAAGGATGGCAGTGTAAGGGCTCGTGTGAGAAAAGGCCCTCACAGACGCTTGCTTTACAGCACTTGCTCTCCAGCTGCGGGTGCTGTCTTGGGAGGCAATTGAACCTTTAAGGGGTGGGGCCCAGCTCCAGAAAGTGTCCCTACTTCCTGTCCTCTCTCTGCTTCCCATCTCGTTCTGCTGGGGAGCTACATGATTTTCAACTGTGATGGACTGGATTCCCTCCATGAGCCAAAGTAAACCTTTCCAATTAACTTGGCTCTTGTAATACAGTAAGAAATAGGAACACATGAGCAATCTCGTAGTCTAATTGACTGTGGAATTGTCACCCAGCAGGGCCGCAAGCTCACCTCTCCAGCACCTTCCTCAGCTGGAGGCCCTTTGCTCTTCTCAGTATGCCCTCAATCTCTTAAGCTTCCACTTGGCACCCCACGTACAATGTGCACCCCAGCACCTTCCTCCCACAGGAAACCACCTTGCCTGAAGACCTGCTTTCCCAATGTTCTGTCAGATGGACAAAACAGAGCAGAGGAGATGAGGTTACTGAGGCCAGGCACTTACAGTTCTGAGTGAGAGAGTGCATGTGTGGACTTGCAGGAAGCAGAAGGGTCAGCAGTACCACTGCTCATTCTCAAACCTGGCAGCATCTGGTTGAGCATCAGGCTCACCCTGGGGATGGATGTTGCCAGGGGGCAGTCTACATTTATGTGACCAGGCCCCAGGTTCCATCTCATCCACCCTGGGTGTAGCTTGTAGCATGTGGCAATATGTTCATTGCTCTGATTCGGGACTCTTCTTGTGCAACTGTTGGTGTATGACCATCACACACACACAAACATACAGACATATATAAATACTCACACTCTCACACACATATACAAGCACATACAAACACAGACATATGTACTTACTCAAACATAAGAACACATACAATCATACTTATACATAAACACATATGTGCACACACATGAGAGAGAGAGAGAGAGATTTAAGAATATGCACACACATACACCAGATGGGCTCTTCTCTTCCTCCTGTCTCTTTCTACCAACACTAGTGTCACAAACTGTTTTTTGTCCCACAAGCCATTACCCGCATCTCCTCTTTCACACCCCACTGCCAGTGACCTAGAATACAGCTTTGATTTGATGTGCCTTGCTTTGGCACATGGAGAACATTGATTTTCCTGCAATGCAGTTCACTTCATTCCTGAGTGGCTTCAGTCCAGACTTTCATGTAAATGTTTTCCTCAGGACTGGAAGGAAATGTTCCAAGGAAACAAACAAAACCTTCCATCAGCCAAAGTGCTCTGCCTCTTGAGCCATTAAATGCAGCAGCGTGGGGAACAGAAGGGCTGAGGATGACTCCCCCAGCACTCCAGCCCCACACCACTCATTGACTCCTAGCCCATGGCATCTCCCCTAGCTGGCCAAGGGCCCTCTAGACTGTCCCCTGGTATGAACGACCCAGGGTTGCCATGTCCTAGTGAAGACCCGTGACTCCAAGATAAATTAGTTCCAGACCCTTCCTCTTCATCTCATTGTCATTCAGCTATCCCTGACTTCCCAGTGTCAGTTCTTTGGTCCATTGTCAAAACTGGTCCCACTGATTCGCATACCCTCTCTGTCCTTGCCCCTGACCATGTGACTGTTTGTCTGTGGCTGGTAGAGGACAGTGAAAAGCTGGAGCCTGCCCCTCTGCTTCGCCCTTCCCCTTGGCTCCATCAGTGCCCGTGGAACCTGCCTACCTTGGCATCTGTGCAGCTGTGGCCTGCCATAGGTGACCCCGTCTCTGAGCTCTTCTTACTCCTTTTGAGTCCCTGAAGCAGGGTCTCACTGCCGCTTCCCCAGCTCTTTTGGGCTATGACCTGGAGTCAGATCAGGGTGACGTGGTGGCAGCAGCAGATCCAGAGACTTTGAAACTGCCCGTGTCACTGATCCTCTGGACATGCAGCTTCTGCTACTCTGTAAGCCCATAACGGGATCTCCTTCCTAGACTGTGAAACAGCTACAAGCTGACAAGGTCCCCCGCGATAGATGACGGTGGAACAGGCCAAGTTGGCCCCTGCAGTATGCAAAGTTACTTCGGTTTACATCTGGGTTCTGACCTGTCCATCAGTGTATGCTGGTCACCTTATGCAAACAGCAACTCTTCAGTTTCCTCACCTGTGAAACACAAATAATGGAAGTCATTTGGTTCGATGAGATAGCTAGCCTTTGGAAACCGCCCAGCGCACAGTCTGGCGACTCAGCAGACATCTATCCCATCTCCTCCCCTAAAGTGGTCATATCAGTATGAGTGCCTGTCCCTCCTGGGAAATGTACTTGTGTTCTAATAATGAAAATACATAACAGATGCTAATGCTGTGGATTCAGTAAAAAACCTGAAATGTACAGGTCTCAAAATTCTATGGACAGACTATCAGATACTGGGCAAGCTGACCACTCAAAGTCTTGAGATCATAAGAGGTGGGCATTTATTCTACAGGGACTGGGGAGGTCTCCATTTGTGGGAGGAGACTCTTCTACTTATAGGAATCATGGCTCTGCCCCCGCCACATTGGGGAAGGGGTGGAATGTGCTGGGCTGCAATGTGTGGGGAGCCTGGCCCAGGGTTATTTTGATTTCCATTAACATTCTCTTCTACACATATTTAACCGTAATTGAACACATGTGCTTCTGTTTTATTTGCACTTAGTTCATCAAAGTGTCCCTTACAGTCTGAACTATACCACCAAAGCCTCGAGTTTTTCAGTGAAACCCCCTATTAATACCCCTGGGAAACAGGAAGTTGCATTTACTGAAATATAAATAAATTCAGCTCTCAAGGGCTTTGCTGGAGCTGGGGTCACAGGAGAAGCACTCGTTCACTGTGTCCTCTCAGAACAAGCTGGAAGGACACAGTCCTGTAGCTCCGGACAGATAAGTGGCTAGAAAATGCATCCGTCCTTTGTTCAAACCTGAGACACCTTCCAGTGCCATTTTGAAAAAGCAAGAGACCCTACAGATCTGGGTGAATAACTGAGCATCCCTGCAGATTTATCCTTTGTTCCTGTCTACCTAGAAACTGGGGAGTGTGTGCAGGAAGAGAGGAGGGGGACCAATGACATGTAACCTAAAACCCCTCTCCAAAGATATCCAGGGGGCTCCTCTCCTTGCCTCTCCTTGCCTCTCCCCTCTCGCTCACCCTCTTGCTCCCTCCAGCTCCACACATGGAACCAATTATGAACAACAAAGCCTGATTGTTGTACATTCGGACTTTCCCACGTGGGCCTCGTTGCTTTCTTTAACTGCCTCTTAGTGTGTGTCTGCGTGGGAGGACCCTGCCCACGGTTCCAGCCCAGCATCCCAATCCCCAGGTCCTCCAAACCTCTCCGCCCTAATTCATTCTCTAGTAGCATAAAACCCCTCTTCCTCTCACACCCCACCCCCATTTCCTATTAGGTCTGTCTGAATAAACAGAACTTTCTTTTCCCCTCACTCTCAATAAACTGATCTCTGGTTTGAGGAGAATAAAGAAAAGCTAGTTCCTAACATGTGAGTAACATCAGGCTAAGCCTGGGATCCCCACAGAGGAAATGACCGCTGCTTTCATGAAAACCAGGACAGGAGACGTGTGTGTGTGTGTGTGTGTGTGTGTGTGTGTGTGTGTGTGTGTGTAGAATTATCCTCAAAAGAAGCAAACACAAACACCTTAAATCCTAGAAAGCCATAACTTGTAATTTTTCTCCGCCGTGGAAGTGAGCTCATTTGAGGAGCTGAAGTGATGGGGTGGAGGGGGGTTAGCTGGTGATGTAGCCATTACAAGATGCCATAGAAAGTTTAAACTGTAGCCCACTTGGACCATCTGTTGGAATTACACCTCGACTAGAAAAGGCAGATGTGGATGACGCTGAGCTTGAGTCTTTTCAAAGCTTTGTAAAATCACACATGACTTAGTCATACTTGCTGGCGGACATGAAAATGAACGTCGTAGGGTCAGTGAGATGGCTCAGTGGGTAAAGGACTTGCCATCAAGCCTGACCACTTGAGTTCAATCGCTGGGACTGAAAAGTAGGAGAAAACGGATTCCTGAATGTTGTCCTCTGACCTCCACACCGCTAGTGTGGCCCTCCTCAAACCAACACCCCCATGCACACAGGCACACAAAGTACATAAATAATGTACAAGTTTTAAACCAACAGTGTTCTAAGCGCATTTGCATTTGCAGGAGGCGGCGGCGGCATAAGTAACTCCTTTGGCTTTGGTCTGATTCATCTGACCCATGGTTGCAAAGATAGCAAAGGGGTTCCTTCTCCCACCCCCACCTTTTCTTCTTGTGGACTGCACTCACATAACTAATTTGATGCATACATTTATTTTCTGTTGGAGGCGCTGGTGGGAAAAACATATCCATGTCTGATGTTCAGTTTCATAGAGGGAATTTATGAATCTAAAGAGAACCCCAACTCCCCTGTGTATTGTTCCTAGTCTTCAGATATCTTTTAATGTTAGAAAAAGAATGAAATCAGAATGCAAGATTTTGAATTAATCTCTGCTCCAGATGTGGAGGAGATCCCACTTAGTCCTTTTAAGGTAAGCATGTGACCTACTGTACAGCCGAGGGGCTTTGGCGTCACGTGGTGGAGTGAATAAAGCGCCTGATACAGCCCTGACGAGACAGCTGACCTGGTTGCGGTCTGCAGCCCTGAGAAGCCAAGTTGACATTTCTGGATCACTCTCCCCACAAGCACCTCTTACCCACTCCTGGGACAGCAGGTCTCACTGAGCGGGCGCTGCTGCAGGGTCAGCCAGAAGGAAGCTGAAGGTGCCGCTTCACACAGCTGAAGTTGGAGAACTTGAGGCTTGTTTTCCTTTCTCCCATCCCCCACCTCCTGACCAACCACGTCTTGACTCACAGGGCTGAAAGCTCTTCAGCTTTTCGAGATTCGGGAAACCTCCCGAAGACTACAGCTTAGCTCTGAGAAGGACTCTAGCTTCTCTCTCCCTCTCTCTTTGCTACTAGTAAGACACACACACACACACACACACACACACACACACACACACACACACACACACACACACACACACACACTTGCTCACTTCCAGCTCCACACCATGGTAGTTCAGACTGCTGTGACTCCAAACAGACCTCAGAGACTTCTGAAAATACCTTATGGATCTCTGAGAAGGCGCAGCGTGGAGAGGGTAAGCTACGTGGCCGTGGCCGTGGCCGAGGCCAGAGTGGGTTGTCTGTTTTCATTGGGACATGTTTTCATTACAGACATGGAGATGCTTATTTCATTGTGCTCGGAATTACTGCTGTTACTGATGCCTTCCTGAGCAATTTTCCCGGATCTTCTCTCCCTCCCTCTCTCTCTCTCTCTCTCTCTCTCTCTCTCTCTCTCTCTCTCTCTCTCTCTCTCTTTCTCTCTCTCTCTCCTGCCTCCCCGTAACAGATGAGCATGAGAATTCTGAAATGGAAATGACTGTCCGTAGCAGATGCTGGAGGGGAGATAGAATGTGAGCGTAGAGCTGTTGAGAAGTGAGTCAGGGCTGGGAGCTCTACTGCTCTTGCGCTCGCTGAAATACACTCTCAAGTGCAGTAGCACAGCAGTTTCCTCTGCGTGCGTGTGAAAAAGGAAGCAAAGGTGGCCTTGGGGGCTTTGGAACCTCCCTGGTGTCAGTTACAAAGCCAGTTGTTTAAAAGCCCCTGCTCATCCTTGCCCATTTTGCTGTGTGCTGTTCTTTCAAACATACTGCTCTCCTTTAAATCTTTTTTTTTTCATAATACTACCAATTTTGGCTGAAGTGACTGTTAATTTCCTGAAAGCATGTGCCCTTCATGGTAGCTGCTGGCAAAGAGGAGCCTATAAAACAATAATAAGGATGTGTCTTTTTCTATAGTAAGGAATAGTATTTTGAGGGTGGCCATCATTCTGCAAAATGGGCTGGTTGTCTGGAAGAAGTCTGCCCAACATGTGGGGTCGTTGCCTATACCTCCATGGTTCTGTTCTTTGTGGCTTAGAAGCCTCCAGGCCCCTGTTGGACTCCTGACAAACCCTCCCATGAACCGGACGTCTGCATCCATGAGTTAGATTAAGCTTAGGCCAAAGCCAGCACAAAAGTGAGGTAGATAAGTGATCTGACCCAGCTCCTGGACAGAAACAGACCTTAATGCAAATGGCTTATTCTGACTGGTCTACTTACTAGTTAAGGGCATTTTAATTTAAAGAAAACCTAATTAAAAGTTTCAGCAGATGGGGATTGTCTGGAGTATCCAGGATTGAGTTTCTGGCTCTGATAAGTTAGAATTTTTTCTATTTGAAGTGTTTTTTTTTTTTTTTGAAAGAATATTACCCAATCTGGTTGTGTGTAGTAGGTCTTCAGTTCAGTCTGAGACATGTTTCTGTGCTCAGTATCATTTACCCCAACTAATGTGTAGTAAGTGCCTACTGTGTGCTTCCTTATGCAACTTTGGAGCATATGGCAATAAAAGTATAACAAATTTATAGGTCATTACTTTTGTTTCTCTAGGGTTTGTTTGTTTGTTTGTTTGTTTTTGGCTTGGAAACAGTCTCACTCTAATAGTCTTATGTCTTATTAATAGTCTAATGTCTTCCAAGCTTCCCTCCAACTCAAGACAATCTTCCTGTGTCAGCCTTCCAGGTAGTAGGATCGCAGGTGAAGCTGGCACCCCCAGCCCAAGCGCAAGTGGAATGTGATTTTCAGTTTCCGTGAAAACCTTTGCCTCTGTGACCTGTGTGACAACTCATTGTGTGTAATATGTTTTATTATTGAGATATTTGTTCACAACTACTCAAATATAAATCATGTCCCTCGGGGCTGGGCAACACAGCAATACAGAGGGAAGTATTATACTGCTTCTTAAAGAAACAAACAGAAAAAAAAATCTAGTTCCCTCATAACCATTCTTTGTATCATTCAAAACTCCAGATGGGTACTTAATACTTAAATGTGGATTTTCATAAATCCAGGTGTGTACAGCTTACCACTTGGTTTTTCACTGTTCACTGTTTTAAGACAAATCAACAATACAGGAATCCAAAGGTGGCCCATTGCATGTCTGTTGCCTTGTGTTATTCGCAAGTACGGTGTTACATTTGAACCATACACAGCTTATTTCTCCCCTTGAGTATAGGCCATGGCTCAGGGCTTTAAGTGACGGGTCTAAGAGCTCTGGACACTTCAAAGCAGCCTGAACTTCCTTGGAGTTTCAGCATTCTAGATGGGCCTCCCCCTCCAGAACAATGGGATAGAAGCTAATTGAAATATATGGTGGCCTGTCAGGTCCAATTGAGTGTTTAACACTGTGGTGCTTCAGCGACACTTCTCGGAATGGCAGTCATATATTTATATAAAAGGAGGGCATTTAGGCAATAAACAGCTCCAGACCATGAAGGCTGCCCCTCTTTCCCTGGGGCTCCAGCATCTAACCCTTGACATTTAGGCACCATTCCTCTCTGGTAATGCTCAAAGGCTTCAAATTTCCAGAAGGCCATTGCCAGAAGCCCTGCAGGCCCATTATCTCTCTTTACATTCTTGAGCTTCTAATGAAACATGGAACTCTGAGCCTTTTCCCTTCATGCAGTGTAAATAGGGAAACTGGGTACAGAAGTAGTGGTTTTCTGTGAAGACACATCAGCTCACGACAAGATAAGACCACAATCCTGAAAGTGAGTGTGGCCGTCCTTGCCATTACAGAATCCCTTGTGACCTTTGCTCTCTGGTAGCCATGTGGTGTGGCAGCCTGGCTCTGAACAGAATTATCATGAGCCCATCACCAGGCCCTCACGTAAAAGGCACACTTAAATCTCAGACATGAGGACCAAGAACATAGCATGATTTCAGAGAAATGAGAGCACACACATATGTGTACATGTCTGTCTTTGTGTGTATATTCATAGAGGCCAGAGATTAACCTCAAATGTCATTCCTCATGTGACATCTCCTTGGGTTTGTTTGTTTGTTTTGTTTGAGATAGTCTCTTCCCTTGCTGCTCAGAGCTTGCCCATTGAGCTTGGCCTCAGGAATCTACCTGTGTCCACATCTCCAGGGTTGGGATAATGAGTGTGTGCACCAGGCTTGGCTTTTTTTTTTTTTTTTTTTAACATGGATTCTGGGAATCAAACTCAGGCCCTTGTGTTTGAACAGGAAGTGCTTTACCACCTCAGGCCCTTCGCTCATACTTTTTTCACAAAATCCCATGAACTAAACAAAATGGGGGACAAAAAGTAGAAGAAACATAAGGTAATGTGTCTGGCATAGTGAGTAAAACTGGACATGCAAGATTGAATTAAAACAATTATAAGTCAACAAACTATGTGCTAAGTTTAAGACACAAGTAAGTGACGAGGACATTCCTATCACCTTTGAGTGTGATAGAAAGCAGAAAGGAGGGATGGACAGACAAGGATTTTGGGGTTGTCCCAAGAACAAGTAGTCTCACTATCTACTAGTTTGTGATCTTGACACAGTGCCTCATTTTGTGTGTGTGTGTGTGTGTGTGTGTGTGTGTGTGTGTGTGTGTGTGTAGACCAAAAACTGACATTGACTGTATTTTGAGAAATGGTCTCTCACTAAACCTGACATCCAATAATTCATCTAGATTGACTAGCCAGCAAGCCTCAGGGGATCCTCCTGTTTCGGTCTCTGCAACCTTCTCCCCAGTCCACCCAGTGCTGGGGTTGCAGAGCTGTGCTGCAGCATCCAGCTCTTACTCAGACGCTGGGGTCCAAATCAAGTGCTAACCACTTTACCTACCGAGCCATATCCCTAGCCCCTTAGCTTGTATTTTTAATAACTGACAGCATCTAACACAATTAATTACACCTGACTATTGCCAAGAGAGCTCTTGAGAAAGCCAAAACGAGTGTATTTTTTTTTTCTGGTGATAACTTCCCTTGGGCTCCCAATTCCATATATAATTCAAGGATAACAAAGTGGTCCAGGCTCTGTGCACACAGGTGTCAAATCACTCAGCCTTCTTGAGCCCAAGGACGTCTCCATACTCTCTTCCTTCTAAAAGTGTTTTATGGTCGTGGTCAAGGAGGAATGAAGACAAGCAGACCTTTTATGTGGCATATCTCAAGTGGTCTGAGTTTGTGACTTGTAATTGAGGTAGAGGTAGTATTTTGCAGCATGCCACTCTGCAAAGGTGACTGCCACTCTGCAAGGTGACTGACTGCCTCCACCTCAACTCTCTGTTTTTGTGACAGAGGCTGAGCAACATGTATATGTCGTCCCACCCTGATGTTTCATTTTTGATGCCTCTGAACTCTTCACACATAGACTTCCCAAGTTGTGGCATGTCAGATTTCATGGTCTGATTTCCCACCTGTAAGACGCACAATGCTTGGCCCCCTTTTCGCTTACTCTCTAATACCTATATCCACAGACCCAGAATGCACTGGGCATCTCTGTTCTTGTGACAGTCTTCACACCTTGAATCTAATATGTCCAAAGTGGAATTCAGTACTCTCTTCCCTCCTTCCCCCACCCTACATATACACTACAAGTCCTACCCCGGCATGAGCAAACAAAGTATAATCAAGCATCAGTAAACATGGATGTGAGTTCTTAGGAATGCGTAGCCAGTGAACTCACAAACCTAGATAGTATAGCCTACTGTATGCCTAAACTATGTGGTATATCTAAGTATGAACACTACTGCCTCTTACTCCCAAAGTCATATTACATGAAATAATGCAATATTAAATCAAGCATGGTGAAATATACTACCATGGAGGAAAAGAGAAGTATGAGACATAGGAGGCTGCTGTTGGTGTATCATGAGACATCCAACTTCCAATTATAGAATTTTGATGACTAGAATGATTACAGTCTAAGATACTGATAAAGGGTAACTTTAAACCATTAGCATGGTCATTCTTGGTCACTTTCGAGTGTCATGTACCATGTGTAGTTGTCAGTGCTAGACTTTAATATGATTGGAAGTGAGCAAGGATTGTTTTCAGGAAGATCAAATAAATAGGACAGTTTAACACACTGTGACATTATGATGGCCACAGTGTCACTTCCTTTAGGAAAATGTCATCTCCCTCATAATCTTATGGGGTGTTGTATGTGGGTCTGTAATAGACAGAAATGCTGTTATGGGGTACGTGGACTGCACCCACACTAGAACCCAGGCATCTTCCTGATTTCCATCTTTCCATTTCCTCTGTCTCCCTTGAGCATCTACTGTGTGTTATCTCCTTTCTGATTGTGCTATTTCTCATCTTGCAGCTCCTCCTACCTACCAGATAAGACCACTATAGTCTTGTGCCTGCATACAGTCTCTGCACGGTTGCTAGTCTTGCACCCACTGGGGTCCACCCACACCTTCTTCCGTAGCCATTTCAGTTAGATTAGGGGCAATTATATCATTTGTGTCCATAAAGCATCTCAGTGGTTCCACGCCTCAGGACAAGTATTAATGCCAGATTATAACCAGGACCCTGCTAAGGTCTCCAGTCTCATTTCTTCCTCACCTTACTCCATTTAGACTGTACTTCAACCACGTATGAACACATCCCTACTTCCTTCAAAGTACCACTCTCTCTGCTGCTCTAAGGCCTTTGAACATCCTTTCGTCATTAATCTGGCACTTGCTGCCTCCTCTTCCCACCCCTGCACTTCCTATTCCCATCCTACCACATGAAGCCGATATCCTATGGGAAGCCTTTCCAGGTTCCCCATCTCCAACCCAAGTCAACAAAAGCACGCTTGCTGCAAGATACCGTAATGTACTGTACGTAAAGCTCTTCTCTTGCAGTAATGCTGATCACCTGCATGGAAGCTGTTGTTTCTGTGGGATGATGTGCTCCTTGAGAACAAGGCACCTGGTTCATAACTATATATTCTAATATATTCTAGGTATATTATAAATAGCTGGTTTCAGACTACCTGTCCATTTTTTTACATCAGTTTGAGGACTCTGGATGAAGGCAGTCAAGGCAGCCAGCCATGTCCAATGCAAATCCAAGAACCCATCCTTTTCTTCCTGAAATAGGGAGCCATTGGCCTACTCTAACACAGCCTGCTGTAAGACATAAAATTAGGGCAGGAGAGATACCTCAGTTCGATCCTCAGGAAGAACTCATGCATTTTCCTTTGTTTGTTTGCTTGTGTGCTTGAAGAAAAGCCAGCATGTGTGGTGCAAACTTGCAGTCCCAGTACTGGGGATTAAATAAGTAAATAGGATATAATAAAAACTGTAATAAACTATTCCATGGATATGAGAATGAATGAAATCTTGGAGTTCTATCATTGACACTCCTCAATGAGAGGACTTTGGAGGAAGATCAGAACTAAAACATAAATAGAAACAACCTCAAGTCCCAAGATGACTTCCTGGAAGTCTCATTGTTGTTGGTGGAAAACATGTTCACTCTCTCATGTTAACACAAAACAAGGAAGTGAATGTTCTTTCTTATTTATTCAGGACTCTAAAAGCATGCCGGACACCTTTAAGTGGAACAATGTGGAAGCAACTAGCCAGGCTCAAAGTAAATGTCTTTCACAAAATAGTTTAAATTTGATGGTTTTATTGGATGGGGGAAGGGTGAAGCAAGCAAGAATTCTCTTTTCCTGCAATTATTTATATATTTTAGGTGAAAAGGTCTTTTTTTTTTTTTCTTGGAAACACTGAGATGGTGTGATATTTCTGGAGTGGTATTTTTAACACAGCATAAATTAAACCTTGTGGCACCCACAACATTCATTATTCGATGTGTTATTCCAGGTTGACATATTGCCAGTCTATTATTTTGCAAACCATTACATTAGCCCAGCTGCTAAGCTGCATAACTTAAGGATCCAGAATACAACGGCATCTCTGTACCCGTGTGTGTTGCGTTTACATTTGGAATGTATTCATGCAGGGAAGTGTGAGACACTACCCAAAACACATACAACAGACAGCTCTTAGTGGATATTTATTACCGTTGAACGCAGACAGCCAAGAACTGTTCAGACAGATCAGCGCATTCACATGTATTATTATCCAACCCCCTCACCCAAGAACACGTTTGTTCCTTCTATAAATATACGCCTCTCTGGAGGAAAAGATCATGGGCTCTCTGGGACACCAATTCTCTGGCTCACAGAAGGCAGGCAAGGGCATTTTCCCCCTCTTGTTAATGATTAGGTTTAAGTAGAAAATAAAATGTGTGTGTGTGTGTCTATGTGTGTACACGTGCAAGCTCACACATGTATGTACTTGTGTAGGGGAATGTCTGAGGATGCCAAAACAGGGCCGTAAATCTACAGGAATGTGTGAACTGCCCTGCATGGGTACTAGGAACTGAACTCCAGTCCTCGGCAAGGGCACTACACACTTAACCACTGAACCATCTCTCTGGCCCTCCACCTTGGTTTTGAGGCAGGCTCTCTTAGTGGCCTGGAACTTATCAAGGAGGCTAGGCTCTCAGGGAGGCTTGAGGGAGCCCCCAGAATCCATCCTCCTCTCCCTCAGTGTATGGGATGTAGGCATCAGTATTTAAGTCTCCCAAGTGACTCCTCTGAGCAGTCAACATTGAAAACACTGCCCCAAAGTATATGGTGGCCAACATGGATCATCTAGGTCCCATCCCAGCTTAAGTAATTTACATAGTTCTTGTGTTTTGTGGTGTTTTCACCTGAAAGAAGACTAAATGGATGGGTTGGGGTGGATTGTATGTTTGCTTTTTTCTGGTAAGATGGTCAAATGTGTGATTGTTGATAAGAGGAAACTCAGATTTGAGCTTCTTTGGGATTGAACCCTTACTCCTGGGATGTCCTAGGCAATGCTCTATACTTTGAGTCCACTCCCTTAATAGTTAGACATGGCTTTTTGTAGTCATGGAGTGTGGCACTGTACAGAATTTCTTTCCAGACAAGCCAAGATCTCAAACATCATTCTGGCTATTTCTGCCTGCTGGTCCTCTTTAGGGAGAAGCTGTCTGCATTTGTTTCAGTCTGCTGTACTAAAGATATGTTCACAGAATCAATCAATTGCTCTCAGAGCACATCTTTGTGCTTTGAAACAGAGCTCTTGAGACAGGTTCCAGCAGCATGACTACTGTCTACCTGTATGAGTTTCTTTGATCACCTAGTTGAAATAAGTCCATTGTGTGTATATATGTGTGTGGTGTATGCAAACACATATGTGCATGCACACATGTGGAAGACAGAGGAGGCCATTAGATGACCTGACCCATCACTTTCTCTTCCATTGAGACGTGACAGCTTGATTAGCCTAGAGTTAGGCTGGATGCCAGCAAGTCTCAGAGGTCTTCCTGTCTCCACATCCATGGCATACAGAAGCAGAGAGGGATTAAAGCTAACACTCAGTTTGCATGTCCAGAGGTGTGCCTCCTCGGTGATTCTATAGCCCATCAGGTTGGCGGTCAAGATTAATTGTTGAAGTCCTGATACATGGATGACTTGAAATGGTCCATGGGAAGAGAATCTATACCAGTAAACTGGCAAATACACAAATTAGAGCTTTCGTTCTTTCAGAAAGTCTATAGCTAAACATTTACTGGCACATCCTTGGGAGATGGTTGGAAATCACAGGACTATGGTATATTGCCTGAAGAATGTGTGTGGATGGATACAAAGACATATCAGAAGACCAAGCCTTCCAAAGCTTCAAGGCAAATACTATGAGGATAAACTAGGAAGAAAGAAAAGAACAGCAAGGAGCAGCCAATGAGACAGAAAGGGAATTAAGGAGAAAGTCTGTCCAGTCCATATAGACTGAGTATGATTCTTTCTCAGGGACATGTGATTGATATAGACTGCTATCTGAGAGGCAGTTATAATAGACAATAATAGTTATCAGGAAAGGTCAATCAGTGGGATACTACTGAGAAGGGGAAATAGAGTGGGCAAAAGAAGGAGACTCTCGAGACAAGCTTTACTTTCTCTACGAGCAATACTAAACAAAGTAACTGGAGACCTAAAGGGGTCTAAAGGGGACAAAGTTATGACAATTATGATGACCAAGCATCTATTCCCAATGGTACCACTGAAGCACATCACAGTGGCTGATATTCTTCTCTGGAGGAGGCATGTATATATGTTCAATGTATGATACCTGTCCATGTGTGTAGATAGACGCCAGATGTCAGTATCAGGCATCTTCCTTAACCTTATTTTTGGAGACAAGGTCTCTCACTGAACCTATGGCTCAGTGATTCAGCTAGACTGGCTGGGCAGCAACTCCAGAGACTCTCCTGTCTTTTCCTCCCCAGTTCAGTGGCTAGAGATGCATGTTACTGTTTCTTGCATCTTTTAAGGTGGGTCTAGAGAACTTGAAATGGAGTCGCCCTGCTTGTGCAGCAAGCAATTTCCCAACTGAACTGCCCCCAGCCTAGAGAGGTCAATGTTAAATAGCACTTCCTCCTACCTTACACCATGGCATCCAAGCTTACCCACCCTCCCCTGTGCCATTTTCATAAAGTAGTCAAAGGAAGGATGGGTGAAAGATTTCAGCATCTTGTGCTGGTCACCTGTGTCAAACTACCATTCCTCCCTCATGTCTTAGGAACCTTGACATCTATCCTAAGGAACAGCTCTTTTGTTTGGTTTGAGGTTTGCCTATGAGAAAACCGTTTTTTAAAATGTCTTTGTATAATCATGTGTCAGGGCTTCAAAACCCAGCTGAGTCCCACAATATATTTAGAAAGTATAATTTAGGGCCAAACCAGCAATACAATGTCCAAAATGACTGAGTTCTAGTTTGAACTCTGAATTTAGGGATTTAAACATACTCTATAAAAGAAAATAGATTTGAACCGAATGGAGAGAAAAATCTGGTCTTTGGCATCAAAGTCTGTGCTACTAGAACCTTCTTGGACCTTATAGGAGAAAAGGTTTCTCTTCTCTGCCCACTGTGCTGAGGGAAAGCCATGGCCAACACATCATGTACAGATCCCACCCATTAGAAGCTTCCTCTTGGGGATGGTGAAGCCCTCTAGTTACAACACACATAGTTTTCCTTCCCTCTACACTCCTTTTTAATTTTCCTTTGTGGCACCTCAAGCTCAAGTCAGCTAAAGATAAGTTTAAAGGCAGACAGAGATGTGAGCCCCACTCCCCATCTTAGGCTAGTATTTGTGAACTGGTCCATTGCATACCTATTACATACCTCACATACATACATGTTGCATACCATTGCACACACATTGCACACCCATTGCACATCCAGGGCCTCAGTGCAACTGAGTCACAAGTCATACAGCTGCCTTGTAGGGACAGGTTCATCTAACATGGCCAGCTCTGTATGTCCTGGGTTCTGAGTGGCTACTAACACAACGTGCTGTGATCTAGGTGTTTTACATGGGTTCTGGGAATCTGAACCCCTTGTGCCTACAATGCAAGCACTTTACCCACCGAGCCATCTCCTGGCCTTAGCCCTTATTTCTATTCCCGTCCCTCCACTTGTACTCTGTATTCCTTCTTATGCAGTATGGGGCCAGCATTCTCCCAAAATATCCTTTTTTCTTTTCATCACATGATGGCAGCATGCATGGGCAAAACATAGTTAATGTGTCTTAACAGAGGACCTTGAAGGATAAGAAAGCTCTAAGACCCCCTCATCGGAAATGAGCCGTTAACATGTTTATTTCACCTTGTATTGTATCCACAGGGCCCAGTCCTTCATCTTAACTCTAGGGGCTAGCCTCTGTTTGCACCACTCCTTCTGTAAAATAGGACCCCATACAGGCATTTCAGAATCAACTGTCTATGCTGCTAGTGTAGAACAGTAAGGAAGGAACACACAGCAGTTGAGGCAGCTGCCACTCAACTTTGCCACAGGGACACTGGGCTTGGTGTGCCTGTTTTCAAGCTTTTCAAAAGGGAATCTTGTTTTGCTTTAAAAAAAAAATGTATCTATCGGACTGTGTATAGATATGCACCGTGTGCATGTGCGTGCGTGCGTGCAGGGCAGAGGTCAAAATCAGGTGTCTTCCTTGATGGCTGACACCTCATTTCTTATGAGACAGGATCTCTCAGAACTTACAGCTCACCCATTCTGCTAAACTGGCTAGTGAGTTCTAAGAATTTGCCTGTCTCTGCCTCCCCAGTGCTGGGGGGCATGCCACCACACCTGGCTTTTTTATATGGGATCCAAATTCAGGGCCTCATGTTCACATGGCAAGGAGTTTGCTAACTGATCCATGTCCTCAGCTCCTGCCCTTTTTTTTTTAACATTTCATTTGATCCACATGGGTGTTTCACTCTTGTGTCTATCTGTGTGCCATGTGTGTAAAATGCCCACAGAGTCCAGAAGAGGTTGTTGGATCTCCTGGAACTGGAGTTGCAAATGATTGTGACCACCATGTGGGTGCTGGGAGTTGGACTTGGGTCATCTTGAAGAGCTCCTAGTTCTCTTGGCCATTTTACCAGCCTAGTCCCCCTACACTTTTTTAAAGTCAGGATCTTGCCATATAGCTCAGGCTGGCCGAGAACTCATTCACTACGTAGCCCTGGTGGCACGACTCATGTCTCAGCCTCCTGTGTTCTGGGATTATAGATGTTTACCACCAAGCCTAGTACATTTAAGTTCTCCCTCTTTTTTTAATTTCCATTTTCTTTTTTTTTCCAGTGCTAGGAATGGAATTTAGGGTTTTGCATATACTAGGCAGGTGCTCTACCCCTGAGCTACATCTCCAGCCCTGATTTTCTTATATTTAGGAAAAGTATATGTGTATATGCATGAGAATAAAAGCAGAAGAGAGATATGATATATACCATCTTTTATTGCATGTGAAATATAGCCATGGCCCATGAGTTGCCTACTCTCTCCATAAGAAAATAAATACCAATTCTCTTTAAGTGCTATGTGCTATACCCCCTTGCCCCCCACAGTTTTGGCACTCATAGAAAAGAGAGATATCAGTACAAATAAACTAGTCTGAGAATAGACTTTTTTGGGCCTTCCGCTAGCATCATATCATTTTACTGCTGAACTGGAATATTATTAACTGTATAAAAATTCTTTTGACAAGTCAAATGCAAATCTCATAATACATTTACATAACTGAATCACGTCCTTCGGTGACAGGTTGCAGAGAGCATAGCATTCTACCCATCAGGAGGATGAACACTCAAGCAGCTGAACATAAACACCAGGTCTGATTACTGCCTGGTGGGACAGGGATACCACCAGCCACAACCTTCTTTTGTTTGAGGCAGGTGTTTCCCACTGTCTCAGACAGTAGACCATAACAAGCCATTCCATCCAATAAAGTTATCACCCCATCACCTAGCAGTGGGTTTTGTAGCTAAGATGTACAAGTCAGCAGTCCCCAGGGGCTCGCCACCCCAGGGGCTGTACCACAACCAAGGTGACATTTGTTTATGACCCACCACTCGAAAACCTTTTCCTTCTAAGGCATCTGGTTCCTGCTAGGTGGAGTAGAATTCTAGTTGTCAGCCAAGTCCTTGAGCAAGGACTTGAAGGATTTGCACTCCTGGGGCTGATGACAGCATTGGCTGTACCCACTGGAGCTCTTCCTCTCACCATAGTGTCAAAGAGGAATGATGCTCACACCACTGAGGGAAGCACCATTCAGGCTGTTCAAATGCCCTCTTTGAGCCTCAGGCCTTGCTTGTCACACTGATACCCAGATCTGAGATTGATCCCTTTCATTTTAATATCAGTACATCCACACTGCTGCCTGCTGCCAAGATAAAGCAACTGGGAATTGACTACCTTCCAGCAGCAGATGCAGAGCTTCCCCCGACATCTGATACCTGAGAGAAACCCAGCAAGATCAGTGTCAGCCATTCATTACTTTAATGCCTTTACACTGTATCCTTATTAAATTAAACAATAAATATCAATATACCTGAGACATATTTTTTCAGTTCCCTGTTGAAATCTTTTTTTAAATTAAGATTTAATTCATCTTTATTGGGGGCTGATAGATAATGCCCTTTGGAGGATATAGAGCAATAAATCCTGAACCACCAAGTGACCAGGGACAGGACACAGACGTAGATGGCCATCGCTGACAGTCTATAAAACCAAGGAAAGGCTCCAGAATGTGCTGCAGTCCCTGAGCTCTCAAGCAAACCCCACAGACATGCAAAGTCACAAGTCTTCTAGATACTGCTGGAAAAAAAAAAAAGAGAGAAAGAAACTGAAGAATGCAGGTGGCAATCAGAGTACTCGAGGGAGAAGAAGCAGGTTCAAAGTGGAAGTAGGAGGGCAATCTGGAGTGTCCATATGAACCACTGGCAAAATTGTAGGAATTCTGGGCACAGCCTAAGCTAAGGGAAGGAAGGGGGGATGCATGAGATACCCCCCTGCTCAGAAAGTCAGCAGAAAGGGGGCCAGGAAGATAGCTAGGAAAGTAAACATGAGGTCCTGAGGTTGATCCCCAGCACCCACATGAGGAACTCAGCATGGTGGCACACACTTGTCCTCACAGCACTGGGGAGGCAGACAGGCAGATTCCTGGAACTCCCTGGCCAATGAGTCTAGCCCAATCGGTGAGCCCAGGTCCCAGTAAGGGACCCTGTTTCAAAAACCAAAATGGCCAGTTCCCGAGGAACAACACCCAAGGTCGATTTCTGTACTCTGCACAATGCTCGTGGGCATGCGCGCGCACACACACACACACACACACACACACACACACACACACTTGAAATCTTTTCAGTTGGCCATTAAACTTTGTGTAACTCGGTGTTCCTTCGCACATTTCGTCCTATTAGTTCCTTTTAGAAAATAGTAATATGTATGCGACTCTGAACATTTATCATTTTTTACCTTTGCTGCCGGGAAATTCGAGGCTTAATTGAGACCTAAGCTCCAGAACATCTTTTCACATTTATGTCATACTCATAAGTCCAATGTCCCTCTGCCTTACAATATCCTTACTTCCTGCTTAATTCTTGGTTTTATATAAACAGTTACGTGCATTTATTTGCCACTCCTCCTGTGCTGCATGGAATCTTACTACATTTTCTTGTGTGTGTGTGTGTGTTTCTATTGAGAAAACTGACACAATGAAAACACAGTCCATTGAGAGAAGGAAAGTAGAACAAAGTCGACAACTTCCTTTCTCTTGGCAGAAGGAATTGTCTCAGCAGGTATATCGAAATGCTACTGGGTAAGCTGAGACGTGGGAATAGAGCGGGCTGAACAAGGTACAGTTCTTCCTCCCAGGATGGGATGAATTCATTTGAAAGGTTGAGCCCTGGACAGGACAAAGCCACTGCACCTCACCCCATTGTGTGCAGGAGGGACCTGGAGTCTCAGCATACCCTGAGTTGAAGGCGTTCTCTAGGGAAGCACAGAGATTACCCTGTAGGTGGGGTCTCCACGGGCACAGTGGCACATTGTCATAGAGCGCCTCCCAGCATCCTGCTCCTGGTACAAGCTACTGTTCTCTACTGAAGATATCTTCCGTAGGGCTGAGCAGACGGAAGGCTGGAAAATTGGTGGGCTTGGGCTTTTCATTTCCCCCCAGGATGCAAGCAGCCTCCTGTGGGTTCTTTTCACTCCACACCTCTTTTCTTCTTTTCCTTTGGAACTTTTGCTGTCCTTGTAATCAGCTCCCCCCCAACTCTCAGATGCACAAACAACAGCCCTTCCCTGGGAAAAGCATGTTGCTTCATGGTGTGAGTTGGGGCCAACAACCAGAAGAAAGCAATGTTCACAGTTTTAGGAAAGTTGTTGTGTACATTAGTGTTTTGGGGGTAAGCTGTTCATTCCACTAGAGGGGCTTGCTCTAAGTCCTTCCCTACCAGAGAACCCCCCCTCCAGAGGAACAAGGAATCATTAGTTCTGCACTCCTTCCAGATAGATACCTTGGCTTTTGTTTTGCTTAACATCCAAGAACTACCCATTCCTGGAACCTAGTATCTGATCTTGATTTTCATGGGGAGGTGGGAGACGGGGACAAAAGGTAAGCAGCTAAGAGGCTTTCATCACAAGTCAGGGCTACTCATACAGGAAGGGACAGCACATTCCTGATGGGTGATTCTGTCGCCTGAGAGTGTCTGAAAGCCCCTGACCTTGAGGTCTGAGCTGTCACTATCCTGGCACTTCTCCACATTGCCTGGCTATTGGGATACCCCCGTCCCCATATACATACTGCTCAGTAGAGTGTACAGGAAGCAAAACAGGGCTCCCTGAGGATTGTCATGTGGTCAAGACATTCTGGTCAAGAATGGAGACAGGGCAGACTTCCTGACTTCCACCCTGGAAGGGCCTCACTGGGTGAACCAGGGTCAAGGACCAAATATCCCATTATGTATTTTCTCTTCCACTAGTGTGCCCCTCAGACTTAGCCCTGGGGGTGAGTAAGGAGGGAGGTGCATTCACTATGCAGCTGGGAAGCACAGCAAGATGACAGAGTGGGGACAATACCACCCTAGTCTCCTTTCATGCACTGTTTCCCACTCTCCTCACACCCTCTTCTATCCCATGTTCCCTCCAGACTGACCAGTCTCATGCCTTCAAGAACATGACAGCAGTAAATTCATGCCCAAAGAAAGTTATGAAGGCTGAATAGGAAAAAAAAAAAGCTACAAATTACATATACTAATTGACCTCTTACTATGTAGGGAGCATTGTGTTTCCTTTGTGGTTATATCTGATGCATACATACATACTTCCTAATATATAATATATGTATATATGTATATATTATATATGTGTATATAATATATGTACATATGTATATAATATATACATACTTTATATATATATATATATATATCAGAATATATATTCATAGGCCCTGGAAGGTTGGCTTGTATTCACATCCCCCACTTTATAGAAGAAGAGCACAAAACAAAAGAGATGAAATCATTTTCCAGGGTTACACTGGCCAGATTCTAGGTTCAAGTCTAGGCAATCTGAATCCAAAGAGCTCTCTAGAAGGGAACTGGGAGGAGCTGACACTGGAATGAGATGCTTGATGCTGTAGCTACTGAGAAAGTGTCCTTCAGAGAGGAGTAGCAGAGAAGAGAATTCAGGTCTTCAAATGACAGTGGTGATGCAGCCTGTGTCCACTCCTGGAATCAGAACTTGGACTCTTTGTTATGTATGTCTGATTGGCTGGCTCTATTTATTTATATATTTATGTGTTCACATATTTATTTAGTACTGGAAATGATCATCTATAGTTTGATGCTGGGACATGAGTCACTGATAGAATGCTTGCCTAGCATGGTTGAATCCATGTGCTCTAATCCCATGCATAGTATAAGTGAAGGGAGGGAGGGAAGAAGGGATGGAGTGAGGAAGGGAGGGAGAGAGGGAGGGAGGAAGGGAGGGAATGACAGAGACAGGGAGGAAGAGAGGGAAGAAAGACCTGTGTCCTCTGGGTATTGGGGCTCCTGACACCCCCATAGAAGCAGAGACTGCGGTAAAGAAGTGGTGGAGTTTTTTTCGACTCTTGGAGGTTTATAAAACCAGGTTGAATGGCTGTAACCTTTAATTTATTTACAGTGTTTTAAACCTGTTACCTGCTTTTTTTTTAATTAATAAATTTATTTATTTGTTGCTTCAGGTTACATCTCCATCATATTGTCCTCTTTTCCCCCTTCCCAGCCCCACCCTCCCATCCTCTACCCCCTAATCCTTCCCTCTTGTTCCTCTGGGGTGGAGTGTCCCTACATAACAGTCCCTCGCCACAGTTCAGGAGTCATATGAGGGCCAAGAGCCTCTTCATACACTGGGGGCCTACGAGGCAGTACTACCAGTGCAAGGTGTCTCCTTGCTAGGAAGGGAAAACTAAAAAACAGACCAACAAACACACAAACCCACAAAAACAAACAACAAAAAAAAAGAAAGGAAAAAGAAAAAAAAAGTCTATGTCCATGTTCCCTTTGGTGCGTTGGTTGTATATAGATATCCTGTACTATATAGCTAAAAATCCCACTATAAGTGAATAGATGCCATGTGCATCCTTCTGAGTCTGGGTTAGCTCACTCAGGATGAGCTTCTCTAGTTCCATCCATTTGGTTGCAAATTGCATAATTTCACTGTTTCTGATAGCTGAGTAATATTCCATTGTATAGATGTACCACAGTTTTTTAATCCATTTTTCAGTTGAGGGACATCTGGGTTGTTTCCAGTTTCTAGCTATTACAAATAAGGCTGCTATGAACATAGATGAGGAGACTTCCCTATGATTCCGTGAGGAGTCATTTGGATGTATACCCAGAAGTGGTATGGCTGGATCCTGAGGCAAAGCTATTCCAAGATTTCTAAGATATCGCCATACTGACCTCCATAGTGGTTGCACAAGCCTGCACTCCCACCAGCAATGGAGGAGGGTTCCCCTTTCTCCACACCCTCGCCAGCATGTGCTATCATTTGAGCTCTTGATCTTAGCCATTCTGACAGGTGTGAGATGGATTCTCAGAGTCGTCTTGAGTTGCATTTTGATTGGATTATTTGTTTTCTTGGCATTTAATTTAAAGGTATTGTACCTAGTAATGCTTAAAAATGAAATGTGAAACTCTGGCCTCTTGATACCAACTGTCTTAAACCGTTTAGGGTAGTTAAGAAATACAAACTCCTAGTCATGCAAGCGTGTCATTTTTTTAGCTACTATGACAGTCTATCACAGATATTCTCTAAACTACTCAGTAATCAAGTTGTTAAGAGACAAGCAACATTTGCTTATCTAAATACAAGAGATAGATAGGGCATCTTCAAAAACCCCAAGAGATCTGCAGAATATGGCATTCAAAGATGTTTTCTTAAATTAAGATTTTTTTGATATTGAGACATTTCAGCTCCTGACAGCACCCCCTATTCTACTCCAAGTAGAAGATGAGCATCAAAGAATCTCCAGTGTGAGATGGTTGAATTAGTGGCAAGCCTATCTCTTGGCATGAAAAACCCCTTGCTTCAACTGTAGACAGACTGCTGTCCAAAAAGGACAAAACTTGGTAGCAGGTAAGTCGACAGCCTAGTTCTGCCAAGACAGGGTAGGTAAGTCCTTCATAATTCCTGCTCTACAATCAATGTCTGTCAGAGAAACAGGACCAAAAGGCTGAAGATTGATGCTGTAACGTATGGAGAGAAAACGGGAACTGTCCAGGCAGCCACTGATATGTCATTTCTTAGTTTTGGAAGATGCAGGCCCTGCATTTCCTACATAATCAGATATATTTATACCTCTCAGGTCTCTGAGGTGGTTGAAGAATATATAGCTAGAGTCTCATAGTTAAATTTTGAGTTGTTTAGGAATCAAGAGGGTGTTCTGGATCTAAGAAGATGTTTTTAAAATTGTGATGCAAGTTAGTATGAAAGCTGAGTCAGATATAGAACTTTAAACTCATGGAGATGGTTAGATAGTAGAATGTTAAAGTCAGGGGCCAAATACATATGGACTGGACATTGGGAATGTATGCTAAGCCATTTAACTCTCATAATTGTGGCATATTTATTTCTGTTGTTTTGTATAGTATTTACTGTTATAAGAGAAGGAACCATTTGTTGGACTGAAAGGGGAAGCTGTTGGGGGGAAGAGGGTGGAAGGGTGGGACAGGAGGGGGGGAGTAGGGAAGGGATTGTGACTGAGATGTAACTTGAAGAAATAAAAAAAATAAAGTATAAAAAAAAAAGTGGTGGAGATAGAATCTGCCACTAGGGGGCAGGAAAGACTTAGACCCCTGGCCCCTGTGCTTGTAAAATCGGTCTCTACTGAAGATAGTTGGGGTTGGGGGGAAGATTGTCATAGCTAAAAGCAAAGTCATTGAAAACCATTACCCTAGGCTGCTATGGTAAGCAGCGTCTCCATGCATAAAGGAGTCACTTAGGATCTTGTCAAATACAGATTTCTCACAGGTTCCCAAGTATCAGTTGATGCTGGGGATCACAGAGGATGGTGTGAAGTGGTCAAAGCCCTCTCAAGTATCTCCATGTCAGTACCTACAAGTATTGTTCTCTCTCTCTCTCTCTCTCTCTCTCTCTCTCTCTCTCTCTCTCTCTGTCTGTCTGTCTCTCTCACACACACATTCTCTGTGTGTATACACAGATGTCATACATGTGTGTAGATGTATATGTATGTATACCAGAAGATAACTTCAAGTATCATTCCTCAAGCACCATCCACCTCCTTATCTTTTTTCTATGGGTACTGTCACAGGCCTGGAAGCCACTGATTAGACTATGTTGACTGGCCAACAAATCCCAGGGGCCCTTTAGTCTTTGCTTCCCTAGCTCTGAGATTATAAGCATTATAAGTACATGCCACCATGTCTGGCTTTTTTACATAGGTTTTGGAACTCAAACTTGGATTCTCAGCTGATGCAGCAAGCATTCGCTCTGTTCGCTTGCCTGACCTAGCTCTCCAGACTGATAATTGTTCCTTTTTAACACTGGTCCAGAGGTGGAGAGAAAGATAGGTGCCACTCTGTGAAATCACTTTCATTTCTCTATAGCAATCTGTCCTCTGTTCTCTGTCTCTGTCTCTGCCTCTCTCTGTGGACACTTAAGACTGTCCTTCCTTTGCAATGTCCTCTCCCTCTCTAGTGCCCATCAAGGTCTAGGAAATGTTCCTATGTTCCAAACTAGGAAATCATGCAGACCTAAACCATCTGAAAACTCTGGAGCCCTTGACAGCAATCGCAGATCTTTCTGGATTATGTCTAATTTATCAGAAGTCCTCTACACAGATTAGAAGCAGACTGTGCACGTGTTCATTTTCTTTGTATTTTGAATAAATACTAAATAAGTATTTGTTCAAATACTTAAACTTGCATTGAGACTATAATGTCTACATCGCAGACTACACATTAGCAAGCTGTCAGGTCAGCATCCCCCCTCTCCGTGTGTGTGTGTGTGTGTGTGTGTGTGTGTGTGATGTATACATGTATATGTGTGTGTTTATGTGTGTGTACAGGAGTATGTCTTAACATGTGCACAGAATTCAGAGAAGGATATTGGATGTTCTGCTCTATGATGTCTCACTTTATTCCCTTGAGATGGTCTCTACCTGAAACAGAAGCTCTTCATTTCAGCTAGGCTGACTGACCAGAGAGTTCTTGGTCTTTGTACTCCAGTGCTGAGTCATAAACCTCACATTCCAGTTTCTATGTGGGTCCTGGGGATTTGTTTGAACTCAGCTCCTCATGCATACACAGCAAGCACTCTTAGCCACTGAGCCATTTCCATAGCCTTTCTATATTATTCTTTATCCCTTCCCAGTATACTTTTTTTTTTCATTTCATGGAGAGCAGAGAAGGGGAGGGGAAGCACAAAGTGTTTGTTTTTCAGCCGCAGATGAGGGTAAGTTCTCCTGCCTTAGGGTGTAATTCTCTTTTCCTCTTCCCTTACAGCTGTGACCTAGTTAATTGTAGGTGGGAATCAAACTCTGAAGTCATCAGACTTTCAGCTTGGCTTAGGATCTTGCTCTGATAAGTGATAGGATGTCCTCCTTAATGACAGGAAGTCAGGTCCCATGACTAGCAACATGTGTTCCTTGTGCTCAGAGATAAAAAACTGAGTGTATAAGGCTGTGGTTTCCTTGTGGTCAGGGAGGAGAGGCAAGAGATAGATGAGTCCATGACCCATGGATGAATCACTCCTGTCTAAACAGTTGAAATGTTCCTCTGAGTGTTCTGGCCTGGAGTCCTCCAGTCCATGGGGACAAAGGAGGGAATGATTCACAGTCTTTTTACAGCTTCGTTCCTAATGTTGAGAATCCTATGGAGCAGAATATTATATCATTAAGAACCTGTTTAGGACTGGAGATATTGCTTAGTTGATAGAACACTCCACTTAGCAATACGAAGCTGTAGGTTCAGTCCTAGCATTGCGTAAGCTAGTCATGGTGGTGTATACATATAATCCAAGTTCATCTTCAGCTACATATAGATTTTGAGGTCAGCCTGGTCTACATGAGAACCTGTCTCAAACAAAAACGAAAACAAACAAACAAAGGAGAGGCTGTTGAATAGCTGGGTCAGTAAGTATTTGTCATGTAAACATGAAGACCTGAGTTTGGTCCCCAGGGCCTATGTAAAAACAATTAAGCATGGTAGTACACTCCTATAATCCTGTCTCTGGTTAGGTGGTAACAGGCAGATCCCTAGGGCTCATGGGCCGGCCAGACTAGCCTGCTTGCTGAGCTTCAGGCTAGTGAGAGACTCTATCTCAAAGAAAAAAACAAGAATAGCTCCTGGGGAAGGATGACAGCCCCTAGGGAAGGTGGGCAGCTCTGGAGGAAGGCAGGAGGCTCTTTGGGGAAGGTGGGTAGCTCCTAGAGGGCAGTTCTTGAGGTTTTCCCCTGCCCCCCCCCACATGCTCTTACACACAAATGATCATACATGCATACACACAAATATGAAAGAAATGAGAATTCTAGGATCCTAGCAGGAATTTATTGAGTCACACACACGGGAAAGCTCAGGGTAATTTTAGCACAGTTTCCAGGCAATTCTGACTCTCCCCATGGCTGGCAGAGATCTTCAACACCGTGAATGTGATATACAGAGACCTTGAGATCTATAAGAGAGTGATTCTCTTCCTCAGCTCTATGGTAGAAACCCTAGGGTGCTGCCTATAAGGAATCCCAAGTCCTCTCCCAGGGCAATAACATCAGAATCCCTAGGGATTGGTCCAAGTAGAAGGCTACCTAGCGGATGTGGGGAAGGCAGAATCAGATAGTGTAGGATTGCTTATCCTGCTGAACTGCCAATCCCTGCAGAAGAGAGCTGTGGTCTGGTCCAATGAGGGTCTGCCATCTTGGACATTTCCAGAGCCATTCTGGCATTATTTTGGGTGCATTGGGAATCTCTCACAACAGCTGTGCAAGCTGCAGATGTGAAAACTTGATTTCTTACAACTGCCGATCAAGCATGGCTGACTTGAGCAGGCAACAATGGCCTGCTCCACAGCTTTGTAGTGTCTGGCTTACGGTGTGCTGGAAACCCTCATGGCATCGGATAACTCTTGTTTCTTCCCTAAGCCTGAGCCAAACCAATGGACTCTGGTGTGCCTCCTGCTTTTCAACAGAGGTGTAGCCTGCTGGTGCTATAGCCTCTGACCCCTGTCTACTCTAGTCCACTCGTCTCTACTTCCTGAAGCCCACCTAGGTTTAAGGTCATTTTGATGGAGCTACAACATGAAGCAGCCAGTAATGTCTAACTCTGAAAACTGTAGTAGGCCACTGTGATGTGCTCTGTGAATCTTGCCCATTGAACTTGGCCTTGAGGAGCAGAACTAACCTACATTAACATGGCATCAGTCCCAAAGAACAGACTGCCCATCACCAGTGGCTAATTTATGAGAAGCACAGTCCCAGCTAAGGGATAGTGAGGCCTCTGAATCTGTCTTATTAAGAGACGTTTGCTGAAGGTACTTAGTTCCTAAGTAGCCCTGTGGTCTCTGAAACTAAAACTGTTGCCTTTGGTTCTTCATTTAGGGAAAATACCCAACATTCCATCCAATGCCCTTCTGCTTCTATGGAACTTTGAATCCAATTATTCTACACAAAGACTTTTATTTTTTATTTTTTTTATTTTATTCGTATATATATTTCACAGCTAATCAAGCAAGGCAGTCTATTACTACTGTTCCTTATAGATTTTCACATGCTTTCATGGACTGGGAGGATGTAATTACATTTTCTCTTGAGTCAAAGACCATTCCATTTCTTTCCATTCTTACACATGACCCTTAGCTCCCCACTTGCAGAACTGCCTCAGTTGGAGGAAAGACGAGCTTTGCTTTATTTATTCCAAGTGAGGGAAAGGAGCTCTTGGAAACTCAAGGAGTGTCAAGCCTTATATTAAATAAATGTGTCACTTATAGGATCCCCATGTCCTGTGTCAGAAATTGGCTACACATAGGAGAGGTGCAAAAAGAGGAAGTTCCAGGAAACCAATAGAAAATGGAGGTAGGAGACATGTCCTTACTTCCACCTCACCTACCGCTCACCCACTTCCACCTGCAGGTCCTGGGTGTCACTCTAGAACTTGACCCCTGTACTAATCCTAAGGGTGAGATGTCCCCTGATGTAGGCAGAGACAGCAAGGTCTGACTTGTTCTATCCTCCTTTAAGTCTTGTGTTCCCCCATCGTGATATTTTATACATGTCTGTATATATGTGTGCATGCATGTGTGTGTGCTCATGTGGAGGCCAGGGAACAATGGCTAGTGAGTCCTCAGGTGTCACCCACCTTTAATTTAGACACAGAGTCTCTCACTGGCTGCTTCCATCGCTCCTCCCCCAGTGCAAGAATTATCAGCATGTGCCCCACACTTGGCTTCTTCAGGTGGACTCTGAAGTTCAAACCCAAGTTGTCCTGTTTGCAGGGCAGGTCGAAATTTTATTGATAGAGCTATCTCCCTATCCCTGAAAGAAGTAGCCCAGTCTGATCCCAAACCCATGGTGTTCTTGTCTCCTCCCCTTCAATATTTGCTTGCCATCATTCACCAGCATGACCCACTGCATGCGTTTTCAATGTTTGCTATTGGTTCATCTTTCACTGCTCAAGATACTCTGATTGACTGCTTTGAATTCATAAAACCTTGACCTTTGAATTATGAATGATGTGTGTGCCACTGTCCCAATATCCACTGTTTGCCTAGACATCTAGCCTCAAGATAATTGGTTCTTATTTTCTGTTAACTGTTTCTTATATCTCTGTTACTAACTCCCAAACCACAGCTATCATCCTCAGCTAGCCATGGATTCCAAAGAGATCATATCATCTATGGCCAGCTAATTTAAATGGTCCCAAAAGGCAGAAACCTAAATAAATATTTTAATCTGTTAAGAATTCTTAATGAGAAAAATCAGCTTGAATTCTTTAGAATTCTAACCAGCTACTACATTAATAACTCCAGCCTAAAGCAGGATTGATTCTATACATACCAAATAATTCTGGTCCTGTCTCACATTGAATATACTATACAAAGTTTTCATTCATTGATAATTATTTTAACAAATTTTCTCTCATATAACAATGACAAACAATTACTACAACAAAATAAACCAATAAATAACCATGAATTATCTACACTAAGTGGGTCTATGGGGATTTAGATTATCAATGAAACCTAATATCTATAAATTTCCAAATTAGAACAGTTATCTCTCTGTAGCTATGGGGGACTGTTCCTAGATCCATACAAATGCCAAAATCTATGGATGCTCAAGCCCTTTGTATGCAACAGAATGTACTTTAAAATCATCTCTAAATTACTTATACTATGTAATGAATGCAAATGCTGTGTAAATAGCTATTATACTACACTATATAAGGCATAATGACAAGAAAAGTCAATACATATTCAGGGCCAGTATAATTTTTAAAAATATTTTGTTTCTATAATTGGTTGCATCTACAGATGGGGAGCCAATGGATATGGGAGGCCAGCTGAACAGAAAATGTGGTAAACTAGAATAAAGGAGATGTTTGGTACAGCCTTATTGGAATGCAGCCCTGGAGAACTAGACATGTCTCAGAACTTACAGAAGTCTAGAGTTCTGCATTCAGCGACACTTTGACACAGTGCCTGTAGTTGAGACCACTCCACAATGCACATTCTGGACTGGGCATATATCTCAGTGGTAGAGCACAATATATTGCCTAACATACTCAAGGCCTTTAATTCCATGCAAACACACACACACACACACACACACACACACACACACACACTCAGTGATTATTACATTCCTATTAAGTTCAAGATGCTAGAGATAAAAAAGAAAAGTAAAATCACTAAGTTAAAAGTTTTAGAGACAAAAGAGACTACTAGAAAACTACATTATCTTAAAATAAAAAACAAACAAAACCCATCTTCCTAGCTATCTTAGTATAAATGACAGAGTAGGCCCAGTCTGGTCAAGCATTCTAGAGAATTGAACCTATAGATAAAAAACTAAATGTTTTTAATCTCTTATAAAATCCACCTTTTCCCTCATTGAGCTGTTTCCACCTTCTTCACAGTGTCCAGATAAACATAAACCTCTACTTTCCCCCTCATGGGGAGGGTGTTGATTACTCTCTAGGTGACTCTCCCATGAATTCAGGGCTCCTTTGTGGAAAGCAAGTGGATCTGGTGCTGCTTCTGGAGCAAATAGCCCCATTTCTCCATTGACTAAGAGCCTCCCTGTAGAACTTCACTGCTGACAAATCCCAGACCTTTGCTCCTGTGAGTGTCTGCAGCCCCGGAATAAAACAAGACCAGTGGGGTTTGTTTGTTTTGTTTCAATAAAAATACACTTGGAAAATATATTATACTCAAAAGACATCCTTGTTCACCGAGTTCCATGGAAACCAACCAAGAAGAGATTAAAGCATGTGATGTCTGATTCAGGCCTGCCCTGATTTAATTCAGGGGAGCCCTGCTGGCTGTTTCTGTGGAGGTCTGGTATAGATGTGAGAGTCTGCTTTCCTAACAAGGCGTGATGGGTAGATGACATCACTTTTATGGCTATCGGATCTCTCTCCTATGATGGTTCTGAGAGCTTGGGGGAAATATTTCTAAACATAGCTCTTGGCTCACTGCTCCAGATTGCTTAAGCCAGGGGGCAGCTACTGCATCTCTCATACTTTCCCAGGGACCCAAAATATTTTTATAGACATAGCCGAGAATTTTGAAAATGATTCTCCTACAGCCCACTCTGAGTACATAGGGAGTTCCTAGCACTGACATAAGTGGGTCTTGGGGGTTCTGAGGGTCAGAAACAATGATGTCATCCATAGTAGGTATTTGTCAAGACTGGGACATTTTCCAGACACAAATATGGGATTATATATATTAATGAGCAGGCCTAGCATTCCTCTGGGCTTCCAGAGCTTGTTTGCATTTGGGTTTTGCCATTCGCCCACTCACTTAACCAGGCAAGTGCTATTTCCAGATATCCCTTTCCTAAAGAATTGGAATAAGGTTTAATTAATTAGTTAATTTATTTTTATTTCATGTGCCTTGGAGTTTGGATCCTCTGGAGTTACAGACAGTTGTGAGCTGCCATGTGGGTGCTGGGAATTGAACAGTGCTCCTAACCGCCAAGCTGTCTCTCCAGCTCCCAGAATAAGATTTATAAAGTGGCAAGTGGTAACTTCCAGAAGTGTTTAGATTTTGTCCTCAGAGGGAGGGTGTGAGACTGTCAGCAACAGAAGTGGAGGAGGAGCTGTTGAGGCAGGAAGAGGAAATACTGGGCTCCTCTGCTCTAACCTCCCCATCCCCTCATGCCAGGGATTGAGTCAGTGGAGAGAGCAGCCTACCCCTCCTAAAAGCAGCCCTAGCTGCTTCCACCAGGTCTGTATTGTAAATTTACTTAGGAAAGTAAGAAACTGTATCATAAACTTTGGTTAGGAGAGCCAGAATCCTACCACTTCACAAGGATGGCTAGAACCAACAAGAGGGACAATAACAAGAGTGATAAATATGTGGAGAGACTAGAAGCATCCCTGGGAGTGTGTCTTGATGCAGCTCCTTGGAAGGAGAGCATTTCTGCATGACCAGTGGAGTATATATACCATTCTAGGTATATATACCTCAGAGAAACAAAAAACATACATCTAGACAAAAACGTATATACAAATGCTCACATCAGCACTGCTCAGAATAGCCAAAACCAACCTCACAGTCCATAAACTAATAAACATGGTGAAATCACACAGGGAGTATCATTTAGCAAGGAAAAGCAATTTTGATAGGGCTGGAAAGATGGCTGAAGTAGCTAAGAATGCTTGATCTTTTGTTTCAAGCACTGGGGGGACAGAAGCAGGTGGCTTTCTTGGAATTCAAGACCAACCTGGTCTATCTACCTAGAGGGAGTTGTGCAATAATTTTTAGCTCAGTGTCTGGTAGATGCCCTATAGCTTGTAGACCTGAGTTTGACCCCAGCACTGGGCATGTGGAGGCAGAAAGATTCCTGGAGCTTGCTGGCCAGTCAGCCTAGCTGAATCAGCTAGTTCCAAACCAAAGAAGACCTTGTCTTAGAAGGGTTGATGGCATACTGCAAAATGACACATAAGGTTGCCCTCTGGCCTCCATATACAGATGTGCATGAACACAAACACACACACATGCGCACACATACACATTCACGCACACACATACAAGTACAGACAAAAATCAATCAATTGGTCAATTTAAATCTCAGTCTGAGTCCTTTGTTCAGGAGGCAGAAAGGGAATGCAGAATTAACATGAGGATTTGCACTGAGAGCTGTCATGCATAGGTGAAACACAAACAGGATGTACCTGCTAAATGCACACAAAACCCAAAAGGAACCCTGCTTTGTACGGCACAAGCTTTCTGGACACGTTTGTGGGTGGGCGTTTCTGAGGGCTTTTCTGGAGTCCTTCACTTTCCTGTCACTGTTTCGGCTTCTGTTTGGAAGACAGAGGGTACCGATCCCCCTCAGTCTTAGGAGAGTGTACCTGACGTATGCGTTAATTCCTGATGGAAGTTTCTAGATATTGGGTTTCAACTGGAGTGGGCTTTGATATCCAGCTCACCCTTTACCTCCAGTCTTATCACTGAAAAGATAAGAGCACACACAAGCACTGTGTTTAAATGCCATCTTGTGCCTCCTGGTGACTGACTCTCTTGACATCAAGGAGTTCTCCAGTTAGTCTTTTGGCTGACGTTTTCTCTGATAAGGCGAAAGTCATGATCACTAAATGACTTAGATGGGTTACATTAAATTGCATTTTGGGAATGAATTTCTTTGGTTGCTATAAATACACTTCTTCATGTCTGTGCTATTTCCTGTATATTTATGTATCTGAAAATTTTATTTGTAATTATGTTTCTCATGACTTTCAACTTATTTTTTTCTGATATATTTTTTTCTTTTCTCAAAGCAGTAATAACATCTTAAAACATCCCCAACATCCTCAATGCCTGCGAAAAGGCATTGAGCTAGTTTTAATTTTTTAAGCTAATGCTAACAGAAAAGCTGTGTTAATAGAAGCTGTAGAGGGGCCAGGAAGATGCTGAGAAGAGTTAAGAGGGGGAAAAGAGGGGACAGAGAGTGGGCCCATGGGTAAAGCATTTGCATGCAGCTGTGAGGACCTGAGTTCGAATCCCTAGTACTCACTAAATGTCAGGTGGATATGGAGACCTGCCTATAATCCCACACCTCAAATTGCAGAGACAGGGGGATCCGAAGGCAGGCTGGCTATGTAGACTAACCAAATTGGTGAGCCCTACATTCAAGTAAGAGACCTTGTCTCAATGAATGAGGTGGCAAGTGGTCAAGGGAAATATCCAACATCAACCTCTGGCTTCCACACACATTGCAACAGATGCACACACAGGTACACCCATATGTGTGTGAATGTTCATACATACAAACCACATTTGCATACAACCAAAAGGGAAGGGAGAACAGAACAGCTAGCTTAGCAGGGCAGCAGCTATAGAGACAGCCTGGGTAGTGGCATAATCAGGACCAGTAGCCCCACCTTATGTGCCATCAAGGTGCCCCTCTGCTCTGTCCCCAGGTGGGAGCTTCATCATCTCTCCATTGCCTCAGGCAGGCACGGATTTAGGGTCCCCAGCCATGGAGTCCTCCCCAAATGTAGAACCCAAAGACCAATATTCACCTCTTCCTTATTCTGTTACCCAAGGTTTACAACAGACCACCACTTACCACCTAGCCCAAGAGGCCAACTCCTTCCATGTGTCACCATGTATCACCTTTTAACCCAAATATTAACCAAAAGGCATCCTTGGAGGACAAGTGACCCAGCGATGGTCCATGTGTGATTCTTCTTGCTGTCTATGTGCTGCTCCTCAACTTTCAAGAACCTAACACCCACTTCTAAATCTCTTCATCAGCTATCCAAGTGCCCAGAAAATAAGGCAATTGTAAGGAGTTGGGATCCAGATGGCAAATCCATGTCATAAATCCTGGTGTGTTGCTCCTGATCCACTACATTTGTTCCTCTGCTCCATGACTTCCTCTTCTGTAAGATAGGTTTGCGCGCGCACACACACACAAACACACACACACACTGAGAGAGAAACAAGATGCATGTGCATATGCATCCACCTGTATACACTCATGTAAGTACATGTATGCAGAGAGAGAGGACACACATGCATATATACTCCCATTTACACGCAGATATAAATGTCCTCACACACAAGCACAAAGACAGACACACAACTATGAATAAATTATTCTCAAGAGTCAGTGTCTCTTAAAAGTGCTAGCAGGTGGGGCTGGGGATGTAGTTCAGTGGAAGAGCACTTGTCTAGCATGCGCAAAGCCTCAGGTTTCATCCCTAGAATCTCCAATAAAAAGGAGTGACTGCACAGGGCACCATGGTTGGTGGCAGCTATGGGGTTTATTTGTGCAGCCAGTCAGATGGCAGATAGAAAACTCCCCTCTGGTATTTTGATTTTGCAACCTAAGGGTTGAGACAGACTTGGGGAGATAGTCTGAGGGATTGGATGGGGAATCCAGCAATACATACCATCATTAGGCCCAGCAGTCCATCACTCTGAGCTTCTGTGAGCCCAGAAACCAGCCCCTGTGACCAGCTGCAAGCCTCCAAAGGGATGTCTTCTGGTCCTTACAATGGTAAAAACTTCAGGACCATTTGAGTGCATCTTGCTGTTCTCAGAAATTCATGTTTATACTCAGGCATTTAAAAAAATAGTATGGCATCTTTATATTCTAAAAATTCCCAGACCATATGTTAAATATATATTTAAGTTTTCTTGTGTGCTTTTTTTTTTTTTTTTTACTTTTCAGGGCAATTATTTAATGATAGAATAAAACAGTGTCTTTGGAACTTCCCTGTCTGTTCCATAATTATATGCTTGGGATAATAACCTGGTTTGTGGCCAAAATCCCCAGAGGGTAGGGACCATTAGGGCACACAACCAGAAGTAACGATCATATAGGGAGCATTTGTTTTCTCTGGAAAATTAGCTAATACACTTTGTGCAGATTATTTCTGTCTACTATTTCTTCAACTTGTTCCTCCCTCCTACACCCTATCCTTCCTTCTCTCTGTCCTTGAATTCCTTCTCTTTCTCTTTCTCTTTCCCTCCTCTTTTCTTTTCCCATTTAAGTAAAACAGTGTCTACTGATGGGGTATAGAAAAGCGTGCTTCTCTAGCACACCCCACGTCTCATTACAAAAACCTCAGATGAATGAATTATACGTAGGGTAAAATCAAGCATCATGCCTTACCTGAAAGTTGTCACTTGTGGAGAGATGCTAAAGCTCACCAAAAATGAGTAGAAATGAAAGAAATCTTCCTGTACTAACTAAACTAATAATCTTCTTAAATTTAAGCTATCTTCTTGTACTAATTAAAATAACAAAAGGATAAAAGAGATTAAGCAAATGACGAAGATAATCACAAATTTTGAAATAATCTCCAGTTTGTCAACAATCAACAAAAAACAAAAATACCTGAGTTATCAGACCAGTTTGTCCTGATCCCTTCAGGAAATGGTAGGGCCAGCTTCAACTTTGCCTAGCTCCAGGAAACTCCAGTAGATCATTAGAAGATAACAAAGAGAAGAGTTGGGGAATAAATAATAGTAAATAAGATGTGCAGAAGAAAACTGTCTTAGTATCAAAACAGGATTTTTTTTTTCCAGGATGACTCAATCCATGTGATACTAACATTGAATTTGACCGCCCCCTTTTTTAATGATTTATTTTAATGCATTGGTGTTTTCTCTCCACATATGTCTAGTGAGGGTGTTAGATCCCCTGGAACTGGAGTTACATACAGTTGTGAATGTCACGTGGGTGCTAGGAATTGAACCCTGGTCTGCTGGAAAAGCAGCCAGTGTTCTTAACTGCTGAGCCATCTCTCCACCTCCCCTTGACTCATCTCTTTTTTTTTTTTTTTAAAGATTTATTTATTATGTATACAGTGTTCTGTCTGCAGGTATATCTGCAGGCCAGAAGAGGGCACCAGATTTCATTATGGATGGTTGTGAGCCACCATGTGGTTGCTGGGAATTGAACTCACGACCTCTGGAAGAGCAGCCAGTGCTCTTAACCGTTGAGCCATCTCTCCAGCCCCTTGACTCATCTCTTAAATAAACAGATTGTATCATGGCTATACTCCCATGTCCCTTAGCTTTGGAGTCTCACTTTTTGGTATATAATCTATTGAATTGGAAAGCAGGAATCTTTCTGAAGCATGGTTAAATGTAATTACCCATCAGCTAGATATGGTGATGCATACTTGTAATAAAAGCACCCAAGAAGCAGAAGCATAAGAACACCCTGGGGCATCTTTTGAGTTTTAGGCCAACCTGAGCAAGACACCTATCAAAAAAAAAAAAAAAAAAAAGCCAATCAAAGGGAAATTGAGCTCACAAATAGTTTGAACATGTTTAATTGACTGTCTTTCCCTTAGGTTAAATTCTGTGTATGGTTATCCATCAAATACCCTGCACACTCATAGATCTTAAGGGAAGAAAAAAACACTACAGGCTGCCATGATCTCCTTTCTCCATTTTTCTCCATAATCGTGGATGTGGCTATTAAATCCATCAGATAAGCTTCCTGGCTTTTCATCCCAGCCTAAATTTAGTATGACTCCAAGGAAAATGCCTGGTGCCTTACAAGTAACCCAGAAAAATAGCTAACTTTCCAGTGTTGATATAAAATTAAACTTTGGCTTCGCCATGCAGAAACTCTTGGGTCCTCCAAGTTCTAGAGAGTTGAGAAGCATAGATGGAATGCCGTGGGAATGCTGGCAGGGGAGGCTGGGGCCCTCTCCCCTCCACTCTCTCTCCCTGGAATGTCTCTGCCTTGCTCTCGTCTCTCAGTGTCGTCTGGACCTGCCAGAAGAGCCTGCACCAGTGTGCAGGACAGTGCATGGAGAGGTCAGGATGTGTGACTATCTGCAGGCTAGGGTTTATTCTTCCCTGGTGCCTGCAGGTTCCCCAGAGACAGGGAGCCTTGCACTAATCCTTGAGGGAAAACAGTCCTTCAAGATTACTGAGGGTGGTGGAGAGGGTAGGTAGGGGGAGAGGAGAGCCAGAATTATCTTGACCGCATTTTTTGCCTTGTCTGATTAAATCTCGGTGACATTGGGACTTTGCATTGCTAAAAGACCACAACACTGTTTGTAGGCCTGGGAACAGAGGGACCAGGGCAAGAGTTGGTGCTGGCATGGCTGCGGGGCTGTTGGGCTCTGAGGATGTGCCATGCAGTTGGGACCTTGCTTGCCGAGTATTAAGGACGTGCCGAGAAGGAAACCTGCGTCTTCTGCAGCTGATATTAAAACCATGGTGCATCCCCAGGGCCATCTACCAGGTATGACCAAAGCTCACCTTGCTTTGCTTTGCTGGGTGAGTTGGTGGCAGGGAGTAATGGAAAAGGGTCGTGAGTGATCAGCATCTGTGCTCGAGACTGGGGAACATCGTGTTGTCAATTACGACCTGGGTAACCTTAACGGAGCATCCTTTCCTAGGTGCCTGGACCCATGTGAAATGCTTTAAGTTCAGCATGCAAGGTGACCCTATGATGGAGGTATATGTCACCTGTTTAAGGATGGGGTTATTGAAGGATGGAGGTTGCTTAAAATCATTTAGGGCACAGATGACAGAGGGCTGTGGTGTAAACTACAATATCTCTGGCTGCAGAGACTAAGAAAGTGCCTTGTATGGGTTCCAGATCCCCAAGCAAGGTCTGATGTTTTCTGAGTGTGTGCACACAAGTTAGGTGTGGTGACAGCCTTGGGTAAGGGACAGAATCTGGCTGTACACGGCAGAAGACATGGAAACAAGAGCATCAAGCAGGAATAATTCAACGTCTTCTTTTGTTGGCTAACACAGGCATCTCTGGAATCAGACACTTGGACACAGGCCTCATCCAAACCTGAGAGAAAGAAAACACTTTGTTATTTGATTTTGGTTTAGTGTGTTTTTATCTAGTGGATGAGACACATGTTTGTGTGGGTTCACTCGTGTATGTAGATGCATGTGAGTGTGGAGGCCAGAGGACAGCCCTGGGTGTCCTTCCTCAGGAGTTTATCTCCCTGCTTTTTGAAAGAGGTCCCCTCACTGACCTGAGGCTCACAGATTCAGCTAGGATGTGTAATCAGGGACCCCAAGATCTGTTTTTACCTCCCCAGTATTGGGGTTACAAGCATGCTACCACATCCAGCTTTTTACCTGGGTTCTGAGGACCAAGATCACATCTCAACAAGCACCTTACTAACTGAACTATCTCCTCAGCCCTTTGGTTTTCTTTTTTTTGCAATGGTGGGAATGGAACTCAGGGTCTCACACAGGCTAGACAAGCATGAACTGAGCCAAACCCCTAGCCCACAGAGGACCAGACTCTGCACAAGAGGCTGATACTTCACAGTGAGTTGTCAGAAGATGTTGAACACTTCCATTAGGGAGACAAGAATATCTGTTTCCTCCGACCACCGACAGTCCAGATTGGTGGCATTAGCCCACATTCCTACTTGCCGGGGAGGTGTCAGTCCTGAGACCTCCAGCCCACACTGAAAGGGACCAGCCTACTGGAGCTGTGGAGGGAGACAAGATTGCAGGCCAAGGAGAGCAATTCCTCTGGCTGCCTCTTCAAAGGGCAGTCACTGACTTCTCTTTGGCTGACGGGTTTTTTTTTTGGTTTTGTTTTTTGTTTGTTTGTTTTTTTTTGTAGCCCAGTTTATTTCATTAAGTCAACTTGAGAAGGCTTGGCCCTCTTTCCTTGTTGTCTGGCACACCACATTGTTTGGCATCAGCCAGCCACAGCTGGACTTCTTTTTCCTAGGTGTGACTTGGCAGTGTATAAACCTCTAGGAACCACGATGTTTAAAGAGCTCCAGGCCTTGAGCACCTCTCCCTGTATACAGTGTCTGAGGGAGCTTGCATCAGGGACAGTTCCCTAAAAGCCAGGCCCCAGATGCTGGGTGGCTTTCACATATACCCTCCTTCCCCACCCTGGTTTCTTCTCTGCTTATAGGCAGAGTTTCTGGAAATGAACTTTCTTGGGAATTCTTGTCCTTGAAGGAGGTATCCCTTTAGTGTTCCTAGAAACAGCAGCTTCTAGTAACAAAGAAAACCATGTATAAAATAAACCTGAGGGGAATCTCCCTAAAATGAACAGCCATCAGAGAAAAAGAACTTAGTTAATATTCTCAGTGACAAGTTATAAATCTGAATATGATGGGGGCCGAGAGGTGACGAGAAAAACACAACTCCCTGGGAAATTCAAGGAGTTTATCCCTTTGAAGCTTTTCTGAAATGTTACTTTTGAGTCCAATGTCTCCCCTCCCCCATCCTGGTATTTGAAATGATTACTTGGTCTAGATAATTATGTCTTTGCAGACCTTGCTGTGATTACAAATGAGATTGAGGACCTCGCTTCTGGCCTTTACCCCTCATCTTCTATCACCCTTCTATCTTTCTCTTTTGTCTTATCAGGTTATATAACATTGAACTTCAAAGGGCTGGGGAGATAACTAATTTGGCAAAGTGTTTGTCACACAAGTATGAGGACCTGAGTTCAATTCTGAGAACACACAAACAGCTTAATGGGGTAGCATATATTGGTAGTCTCTGTCCTTCTGGCAAAGCAGAGACAGGTAGATCCCAGGGTCTCAACAGGCCAGCAGATCTAGTCTACTCAGGGAGTTACAGGGCCTAGTAAGAGTCTCTGTCTCAAAAACTAAGCTGGGAAGCTCTTGAGGAAAAACCTAATGTTGACCCATATGTACACTGGAATACACAAACACAATTAAAAATAAAAGTAAAATTGAACTTCAAAACCAAAGGAGCAGGGTAACCAAGCCCCTCCCCATCCCCCCAAGAGGCTTTTTTTCAGGACTTCCATTAACAGCTCAAGTATATTGAGGAGAATATTGACTTATTAGCCACCAGTACCAGGAAAACATTTCTGTGCAACCACAATTCAATACAGTGTAATTCAGTTCAGCAGACGTTTGCTGAGTAGTGGTTGTGTACCTGGGTCTGTGGACCACTGCACTAGAGAGCTAGCTTTCTGCTTTGTCCCTGCCCCACCATGCCCTGCCATGCCCCGCCAAACTAAGCTGGTTGGTTCAAGCAGAGTGTTGTTTCTGACCCACATACCCTTGTTTGAAGCCTGAAAGAGATTCCCATGAGTGGGTCTGAAAAGCAGTTCCTAGGAGGAAGGTCGGGATGGCAAGTCTAAACTAATTCACCAACCCCAGGCTAGGATAATGGAGCCTGGTTAGTACACTTCAAAGCCAACTGAGGGGGTTGGAAGAAGGAGGTGAAGCCAAAAGCTTAAAACCTTCTCTGGACCACGGGTGGTCCAAATGCCTTCCAGACAAGACTTATCATGTCCTGGCAACTTCTACCTGCCCTGAGACCTTCGTGTCCACTGGCCAGCAGAGCTGGCTTCAAGAGACATTTAAAATAATATACTAAACATCTTCAATGGTTCAAAACCTTATGGGAAATTGTCAAGAGCATGATAATTTCATTTCAACAACAACAACAACAAAAAAAACAGCATCGCAAGACATTCAAAGAATAACTAACTTTGCTCAAGGAAACCACTGTCAAAATATTCTTTTAATCTTTCCTGGTCTTTGTTATTTCCATTACAGAACCAGGGTAGCAGCATCATAATGTTGCAATGATGAAATAAAGGAATATATACGTATATATATTCTAGATTCATCAGCCTGTCTTTAAAGCACCCATGCAAGCTAGGGTGATACCTCAGCAAAGTGTTTCCACACAAGCATCTGAGTCTGATCTCAAGAACTCACATTAAAAAAAAAAAAATGGGCGTGGTAGTGCTATTTGTGATCCCACTGCTCAGGAGGTGGGGACAGAAGGACAGAGGCTTGCTAGCTTAGCCTAGGGCAAGCTCCAGGCCAAGGAGAGACCCTGTCACAAGAAAAGAATAGACAGCATCTGAGGAATATTTGAAGTTGTCCTCGAAACTCCATAAGCACCTGCACACACATGTATGCATGTGCAAACACACACACACACACACACACACACACACACACATTTAATGCGCTCACAAATTCTACCTGTGCCTAGGCCTAGGTGTTGAGATGTTCGAAAGGCTTTCCAGGACTTTCTGTTCTACAGTCAATCCAGACAGTCAATGCTAAAGAGCCTCACTCTGGTGTCAGGTGGCTTACAAAACCCAAATAGTTGTAGCAGCACCACTACAAGGGTATACCTTAAATGGCCTTGGTTTGTTTGGTAGACATTGTATGGGGTATCACACTGAACCTTATAAACATGTATTATTGAAACTGTAATTTTTAAAAAATTAGCTTAAATTTTTGATGCTTATATCTATATTAAACAATGAATGTATACAAACAGGCAAATAAAATGAAAAAGACAATTTACAAATATAAGAAAGCTGGTAAATATCAGAAGCACTGCTTTCAGATTATATGGACATGTATGTACATTGTAGGTACATATGAATACATGCAATATATATGCATGTTTTATATGTGTATATTATCTATAGATACAATACATATATATACAGTATGTTCATGAACAACAGTATGTGAGAGTTAGGGCTGGCAACTTTATTCCTTTTTAATGATTTTTAACTATTGATGGATTAGTCTTTTTTGTAAGCATTCTCATTGTGGAGTATGTAAAGAAGTAAGACTGTAAATGACAACTGAAAAATGAAGGATAGGCAGCTCAGCACCTGCCTAATGCAAATGCCCTGGGTTTTATCCTCAGCGCACGATCGTGTGTGTATACACACACACACACACACACACACACACACACACACACACAAGCATGCTCAGCTCTAAGCAGTGAGGTAAATTAACTCAGATCATTCAAATGAAGCCCATGGCTTGGCACATGGGAAGTACTAGATAGGCACTGGCTGCCTTCATTATCAAAAAAAATGAATGAGTACCTGTGACCTCACCCAGGAAGAGGACAAACCTGGTTTGTTCTTTGCCATAGCAGTGCCTGGTTCTAAAGTGGGCCCCCTCACCTCTAAAATGTCAGTCTTGCTCCCCAAAGTAGGAATATTCCACAGCTGTGGAGCAAGACGTTCCATCTCTCTCCAATGTCTCTTACACAGTACTTCATCACATTGCCCTCAAACAGAAGTTAAGTATGGGGACTGGGATGTCCCCAACTGGAAGTGGGAGCTTTACAAGGAAAATGATTAATAATTATAAAAACTTAGATGTGAATGGAAAATCCAAAGTCATCAGTATAAGAAGGCTCATAGATATTGTTCATGTCACAAAAATCTAGAGAAAAATAACATAAATTTATCAGTTAACTGTCTTATACATCCCTTTATACACACTGTCTTTTTATAAAAAGATTTATTTTTGTTTTACATGAGTATTTTGCTGGCTGCATATACTACGTACCTCTAGAAGCCAGAAGAGGGCATCAGGCCCCCTGGGACTAGAGTTACAGATGGCTGTGAAGTACCATGCTGGTGTTGTGGACCAAACCCATGTCCTCTGCAAGAACAACCAGTGCTCTTAACCACTGAGCCATCTCTCCAGCCCCTACACTTTTATTCCCACATATTTTCCCTGTCTGTTCTTTGATCTCTTTTCATAAGATCATGATTTGGTAATGTATTCCACAGAGATAAGAGAAAGATAAGTCAGTATTTCCTTCAGCAAGGCAGAACAAAATTTGTCCTTTCATCCCTGCCTGTGCATTTAGGTGAGTGTCTTTCAGACTCACAGCTTCTCCCTGGAAAGCTGTGCACATTTTTAAATTGTTATAGAATTTGGGAATATCCCTCTCAAGTTTCTTTTATAAATAGTCTATGGCAGAAGATACTTGATGTTTAGAATCAAGTATTGGGAGATGTGCACCCACCAGACACAGGCTTTATGGGAAAAATCCAATTAGATTCTACTGCCTTCAATACAAAAAAATTCAAGGATTCATTATAATTTCAGGTATTGTCTGTTACAGACATTGCTGGTGGGAGAAATTGGGCTGGGAGTTGTGAGAACTGAACTCTCTATAATTTTACAAGCCTGGTGATAGAAAGATTTCTCCACAGACTGACTTCTGGCTTTCTGCATTTTAAAGTCATTTCTCATCTGCTAGCCACATGTCTCCACCGCCAGGGCCATAGATTGGTAAGATCTCTAGCCTTCCATGGACATGCCTGAGACTCAGCGCTAGGGACTCTGTTGCTAGCAGCCACCCCTCTGCTGGTGCAGTCCTCAGGGTCTTGGGTGGATGTGGAATTGTCTGTGAACCTCAGACATCCAACCCTACTACCACAAACCATATGTGTCATAACTCAGCTTCCTCATTGAATTCCAAAAATACCCACGGACATTCCATAGCTGCTTGATCCAGGGAGGACATCTCAGAGAAGGGAAGTCAAAGTGGAAAGGGAAATTAGTCATAACCAATGACAATTAAAATATTTCACTCTTGAAATAGTGACTCCATAAGCACATGGCTAGAGATCAGCCCAGAGACACCGAGTAATAAAAATCCATAAAATTTAAGCTTCCAAGTAAATCTCCCTCTGCACCCTCCCTCACTTTCCCTGTGTAGTTCAAACTATAAGAAAAATAAATTAAATGAGATGAATAATCTGAGTTATTGGCCCACCATAAATTTTTTCTGGCCTCAAAGACATAGAAGACACATGCATGGCATATGTACATCTGTTTTAGATTACCAGGGATTTTTTTTTTTTAGTTAGATGGATTGGGGTTATTTCTCCCCCCATCCTCTATTTGTAGAAACTGTACCCTTCATAAATATTGATGCTTTTTTTTTTCTAGTGCCTGCTGAAAAAGCACCCAAGAGGCCACATGCCTTGCCCTCTTGTCTCCCTGGTTTTAGGTCATAGGCCTGTTGCAGTCATGGGGCATATCTCCCAATATGGAAGTATGGTTTGAAGGCACCATGGTATGTGAAGGTTGTGCTTCTAGAAGGAAATTTGGAGCAGTAACTGTAGTAAAAAGAAAAAAAAATCTACACAGTCATTTGTTTACTCAAGGCTAACACTGGATCTTTCTGGACCACATAGCCAGGCTGACAATTACTCATAATTCTGTAGTCCCACAGATTATAAGAAAAACCAGCTAAAACAAGAAACTGCCTCAAGCCACCTAACTTGGAGTTTGTCATTACAGAGATCAGTTTTGTGTTCTCGGAGTAGGAAGTGTGTTCCTGGAGCACAATGTTCCTAGAAACCTGAGTTTGTAAATTCAACCCCATCAATGGCATGGTTAGTTCTGATGCTTCCCTTCTCCGAGAGCCAGACGGTTTCTCTCCAGTTTGACTGGGTTTCAGTCTTCATGTGTATCCCCTGAAATAACTAATACAAGTGATCTAGACCAAGGGAGTAGGGTGTGAGGCAATCAAATGCTTCCACATGTACAGAGTTCGGCTTTGATTCTCAATTTGCTGTGTTTGCTGTTCCCCTTTCATCATTTCATTATGGCGATGTAGGCTTTCAAAGGGGGATGTCTTTTGTGTTATTTAGTGCCTACATTTGGCTTGAGCCTACCCTTCTCTCCACTGATGTATAACATGTGCTGTACATAAAAGGAGTGGGAGCAGAGGGCTTGCACCAAGGAAAAACTATCCACAAGTTTATTTAATTCCTTGGTCAAATCTTCATATTCATTTGCTGTATCTTTTCAGTCACTCCTTGAAACTGCTGGAACCTGTCAGCACAGCCAGAGTGCTAGAACTTCACACACCCTTGTCTTATCTCTCGATTTTCTAATGTCAATATGGATTCGTGACCTTTCAATAGGGACTGAAACCAAAACCCTCATCTTGGATTTTAGAATTGATCTTCCTTAATGTCAACTGGAAGCAATGTAATAGTTTCATTTTCACTTTGCGCATACATGTATTTTTTTTTTTAGTCCAACAGGGATGTGCTTTCATTTCTTTGAACGTACTTCTCTTTGTTCTCATGAGAAAGTTATACTTCCCTTGGAGGTTTAAAGTTAGCTCCCAGTTATGGCATCAGCCACTCCTCCTTTGGCAGAGGACTGTCCCTCCATCAGTCACCAATCTGCTGTCAAAGCCTCTGGAAACTGACTCAGAATCTTAGCTTTGTTCAGCTTCTGCCTACCTCTACACAGGCTGCTAAGGTGGTTTGTCTCCTAGATGGAAGGAGCCTAGAAACTGCCATGTAGATAATTGTCAAGGACCTCCATCAGCCATACAAGCTATCATTTACTTTAAGTATTCTTTCAATAAAGTGATTATTTGGAAGAGGATAATAACAACCAGGTAAAGGCAAGTCTCCTACATTCTATTCATAGATTCTTGATTGAAGGTATACCATATTCAGCTTTCTCTGCTTGGCTTCTCCATTCGTAGATGTACATTTGCTTGCTCATTCGTTTATTTATGTATTTGTTCTTTCCTCTAACAAATAAGGAACACCTGCCATGTACCGGGCACCAAGCTAAGTTCTGGAGAGAGGATAGTGAACAAATATGATCGCATGTTCTTGCAGAGTCCACATTCGGTGGAGAGGGGATAATCACTAACCATTCAACAGTGTCATCTTATAGACTCATGTAAAGGTAACCCTGGAGGGCAGCACTTTGAGGACAAAGAGTCTAATAGCTTTAGGAATAATAGGGGAGCAGAGGTCTTCAGAGTAGATGGGAATTAAATTAACTAGGCAGATGAGACAGATTGACAAGAATAACATTGCATACCAGCCCAAAGCTGCCATGACAGGTGTTAAGACAAGCATCTAAGCCTAGTGGAGTGTACTGTGTTCTAACCATCTGTGCTGATATTGACTGTACAGTTTGACACTGGTCACTCTATTAAGCACTGTACTGGCCCACCCCTTTACCTTCAGGAAGCCAGCTGGCCAATTTTGGAAACCACCATCCAGCCTCAGCTGGAAATTTCCTTCATTCTCAAGGGCATGAGCTCATTGGCATGCCAGATGGGCTTCCAGTGAATGATTATTGTGCAATCTGATTATTTTTATGTCGTGTTAATTCCCTTTGAAAAATAGAAACAGGATGTGTAAGAAAGAAGAGAATTTTTTAGTGACAGCAGTCGACAGATTGAGAGAAGGCATACAGTTTAGAATAGAGTAGCAACTGTGGCATAAGGAGTAAATTATCAGTGATAACTTTTTATTATGCACAATCAATTTTTATTATTTGATACAACAATTGGAGTAACATTTTTCTTTGAAACATAGGCTATCAATGTGTATCCGTGGATGGCCTGGAACTTAATATGTATACCAGGCTAGGCTAGAACTCACAAAGATCCACTTACCTCTACCTCAAAAGCTCAAAAGTGGATTAAAAGCATGCATCACCACACCCAGCTTAGAGTAGCTTTAGATCTGCAGCAGATAATGGAAAATTGTGTTAATATAATAGAAACTTGTATCTGGTTGCCAAAAAGCCTCCCACAAGATCGGTCAACATCCTCTTGTTACTCTGTCCTCTTCTAGAGTCTTAAGTGTCTTCTTCATTCTGCCGACAAAGGAGAACAAAGAATGAGAGCACCCCAGGCAGAGACTTTAATGGGCCACCCCTCCACATGGAGCTCATACCTTCTACTCACATCTTACTGGCCAGAACTCAGTTACATGAACACACCCAACTGCTAGACAGGCTGGGAAATGCAGGTGGGTGGCCAACTAGTCAGATCACCCCAGAAAGTCAGCTAATGCTGGGCTAAGGGAAAGGGTATTGCAGATAGTGAGTTAGGTATACACTAGTGGCCTCTCATGACTAGGAAGCCTGTCCCAGGGCCACAGTGGATGCATATATGCTTCAAATCACAGATAATTACAAACCCTATCTCTGCTAATTTATCATACACACACCTATGATAAGGTTTAAATTTATAGTAAATTTATAATAAATTTACTAGGCAAAGTAAAAGATGAATAACAACATCTAATAATAAAACATAGCAACTTTCAGGGAAGACTATAATAAAAGTTACTTAAATGTATTTTCTGGCACTCCCTAAATGTCTCACAATCCCTTTCAGTGGGACATACGTTACAGCTTCTTCCAGGTAACATCAGTGCCCTTGCACATTTGCACAACTGCTAAATAAAATAAGGGCGGGGTGACTTGAACACAGACACTGTGATACCATGCCAATGACTAACAAGCAGTCAGCATATACAGTGTGGAAACGCTGAGAAGAGATTCATGTTCATGCCAAAGCAAACCAGGACAAGGGGGGAGTTCATCATGCCACTCAGAACAATGCACAATTTAAAACTTACCTACTGCTTTTTTTTTTCTGGAATTTTTTGCTCAATGATCTTGGGCCACAGCTCACAGGAAATAACTAAAGTCAGGCAATGCTTAAGTTCAGACCAAGGACTAATGTGAGTCCTGACTCCTAAGAGTAGAGTACAAGGACAAATCACTTACCCATGGAAATACAGATTTCTCATTTATAAGATGCAAATAGCAATACTATTATCACTGTGTAGAGTCAGCCTTAGGACTAAGGGAGGTTGTAAGCATACAGTACTTAAGATTAATGTGGAACACATACTTATCACCGTGAGCCATTAGTATCAATTCACTCATTTGCTCAATGAGATGGCTGGCTGGTTTCTGTCATCTCCTCTGAACAATGGCAAGTAGGAATATAAAACAATATTCCCTAACTTTCAAAAACAAACCTCAGTTCCCCAAAATGAGTAGAGGAGTGTTATTATCATAAGGGTAAGGGGTCACCTTTAAGTTCCCAGGGGAAATTTAGGCAGCTTTGAAAATAAGCTCATTTATTTATTAACTTATTTATGTGTACCTGTATGTGGGTGTGCCAGAGTGCGTGCATGCATTCATGTGTGTGTGTGTGTGTGTGTGTGTGTGTGTGTGTGTGTGATGGGAGACTTCACATGCTGTGTAAACGTCATAGTACAGGTATAGAGGCCATAGGACAGTGTTCTGGAGTCAGTGATCTCCTTCCGCCTTTAGGTAGGTAGGTTTCAGGGACGGAACTCAGGTTGTGAGGTTTGTCACTTTCATCAGATATGCCATCTCATCTAGACTTCTGAAAATTTTTAAAATCAACAATTAAGCCGGGGAATTGTAGATAGACAAATTTTGGGCATCTCGAGTAGCCCAAGGCTGCTGGAGACTCCTAGCAGCAGGAAGTTACCAAGACTATGATTTCTAGACATTCAAAGGGTGTCTGTTTGCTTGCCCTGTTCAAACTGGATCCAAGTATAGGGGATGCCTCTCACACACTGTGTGGCATCATTTGTACTTTCTGAGGCAGTGTTTGTTCTAGGCTAGACCAGCTAACCTGCAGTAACTGCTCTTTGGGACCAAGTCAAAGGAGAAAGACATCCGCAACATCTCACAGAGGGGAAGTGCCTATTGATACCCATCCTCAGGGGCAGATTGCAGATAACACTATGGAGTAAGGATACAGAATATCAGATAGTCTCACTGCATACTTGGGATAGAAACTGGGGACACAGCTGAGGTTGGTGTAGCATCATTCTAATATTATGTGTTATATTTAGCTTGCCTCTTATGCCCAGGATCAACCCTTCAAATAATTGGCTCAGCTGTGATGACATACACTGGCCATTATGGAAAATGCACCCCTGGACAGGTCTCTGAATGTTATTCAGCATGTCACTGGTGATGAAAAAAATTTTTTTTAATTTGCAACTTTTTAGAAAAGTTATTTGTGTATGTTATTATATAATGGACTTCATTATGACATTTTCATACATATATAATGTATTTAGATCTTATTCACTCCATTACCTCCCCCTCCCACTCCTGCAGATCCCCTTCCTCTTCCCAACTAGTCCCTCTTCTACTTTTATGTCTTTGTAAACCTGTGAATTTAATTGATGTTACTTACAGAAGCATGGATAACTTCCAAGTGACTACATTGTTGAAGAAATTGGCCATACCCTCCTCCAGCAATCCTTAGCTGCCTGCAGATCCTCAGGGATGGGCAGAGCCTCTTGAGATTCTCCCCCAACAACTTGTAACAGCCTATGACTACATGAGAGAGGTGGGGCCTTGTGAGTCCCCCCCCCCCCGCCCACAGGATGTTGACAGGCCCAGTCCTACACAAGTCTTGTGAGGGTAATTGCAGTTACTTTGAGTTCATGAGTAAAACATCCATATCATGCCTAGAAGACAGAAAGTTCCACAACACCCCACCATTCTACTGGCTCTTACACTCTCTCCATCCTCTGAGCTTTGGAGTGGGTAATATAGCCATCCCATTTAGGGATGAGCATTCTGAATGCATCCATACAGCATCCCAGCTCCATTGTTAGGGGAAAGGGAGACTTTACTGAGCAGAGTCTCACATCAGCAAGTTCCCATTGCTCATAACCCCACCAACACTGTGCTATAAAACATCCATATTTAAGTCACATAGTAGAATAAAATACTTACTGTCCTGGGAATCTTGTTAACCCAGTGCTCTTTCTTCTTTCAAGGTCACAGTTCAACCAGCCGAGGAAATGACTTGTCCAGACTGGCTCTAACTATAAAAAGTTTTACATACCCCCACACACACACACAAAGAGAGAGAGAGAGAGAGAGAGAGACAGAGAGAGAGAGAGAGAGAGAGAGAGAGAGAGAGAGAGAGACTTTACATAGACTCTAATTCTCCAAGTGATTTCATAAGGGAACTACTCTGACTAATGACCCTACTTTATAGGCAAGAGATTGGAGATTTGGCCACTTGGCACAAGGGCACAACAGTAATGAGTGGTAACCACAGGCTACATTTGAGTCCATTCTGTGTGTATCTGCTCATGTGGGTACAGGTGCACGCCGGTGTGTGGATATCACAGGTCAGGGTTAGGTATCGTCTTTTGTTGGTCTCTGCCTCATTTTTCATTCTATTTGTTTGTTTTTTGTTTGTTTGTTTACTTATGTATTTGTTTGTTTGAGACAAGGTCTCTCAATGAAGCTAGAACTCACCAGATCAAGATTTATTTGCTGGCCATTGAGTCCCAGGGGTCTTCCTATCCATCTTCTGTGTTGAGATTACAGGCACAGGTCCCTGTACATGGTTTTCTATTTCCAAGTGGCTTCTGGGGTTTCAAATTCAGATACTCATGCCTGCAGGTGCACAAACACTTTACCAACTAAGCTGTCTTCCTAGACCCCTTGATATTATGTATTAAAATTTATTTTAGTATATTTGTATTAATTCCTTTAGAATTTTGTATGTGCATACAATGTTTTATTATATTTACCTCCATCCCTCCCCCTAACTTCTCCCAGATCCACCACCACTCCCTCTCAACTTCATGACCTCTCTCTGTTTGATTATAACCCACTAAGTCCAATTTGCACTGACCATGTATTGATGGGTGTGAGGTCATCCACTGGAGTATGGTTTACCCTACTAGGGGCCACAGCCTTCCAGAAAACTGACCCTCCCTCTTCTAGAAGCTATCATCTCTCAATAGCTATTTACCTGGGAGGAGGGACTTGTGAGTCCCTCTTCCTCCAGGCTGGAATACTGACTGGCTTGATCCTATGCAGATCTTGTGTAGGCAACCACAGCACTGTGAGTCCCTGGGCAGCAGTCCTGGCTTGTCCTGAAGACATTATTTCTCTCAAGTGTTCCCAGACCCCCCTTGTTCTTTCACGCTTCCCCTATCTTTCTCAATGATCCCTAAGCCTCCAGGGGAGGGGACATGATCTCAATGTCCAGTTTGTGACTAGGGCTCACTCTTGATTCTATGTTGAACAAGTGTAGAAAACACTGATTTTTCACACTGTAATATTAACTGTGTCCCAGCAGGGCTTATTTCTACTCCCCTAGCCAGTGAACAAAAATCCTCTCTGCCTCAACCTGGTGAGTTTCTGATCTGTGGGGAAAGTGGTATATTTAGTAATCCTTAAAATACAATCAGCTGTTGCTCTCCTCTGACTTCAAAAACTATCTGTGTTTTCCTTGTTTCTTTGCTGTGTGGAGTACCAAAGCACATGGATAAGATCCTAAGATCCTTCCTGCTGAAGTGTGTGAACTAGTGAACTTCAGCCTTAGCGAAGTTTCTAGTGCTTGGCTCTAAGTTAGATGCCCCCCTCTCATGTGTGTGTGTGTGTGTGTGTGTGTGTGTGTGTGTGTGTGTGTGTGT
>CAJQZJ010009351.1:5303636-5326149 GCA_907164525.1 Lophiomys imhausi | reverse complement strand
CTCTCTCTCTCTCTCTCTCTCTCTCTCTCTCTCTCTCTCTCTCTCTCCTCTCCTCTCCTCTCCTCTCCTCTCATTTCTCCTCCTCCTTTTCTTCCTCCTTGTGGGGGAGGTGGCAAGATTTTCTGCAGTGACCCTGGCTGCATAATGAAGCTGCATTCACTGCTTTGTCCCAGAGAACGTGTGAAGTCTCCCAGCCCAGCTCCAAGAACAAACTGTTCTGAGGCAGGAACCAGTTCAAATGTGAGCCTCTACAGAACCCGCCTGGCAGATTTGTAGACAGTGGTGCCCATGAGACACCTTAAACTTTATGACTACATATTTAAGCATTTATGAGACTTGAACTGTGTTGCATTAAAATGGGGGGAAAAAAAGCAAGGGGAAAAACATCCCAAGGCTTGCAGCAAGAGTAATTAGCCCCAAAAGTTTCATAAAGTGTTTGATAGCATTCTGGTTTGAAGTTCCTTTCCCAGGACTGTTAGAGAGAGCAGGAAGAAAGGAGTGCACTCAACCCTCACTACAGCTTTTGGAAAAATTGCAGGACCAAACCAAGCAGCTGGATTCATGTTTATAAGGAGACTCAATCCCTGCCTAAGGTAACAGATGAAAATGTTACTGGGGAGAAAATATTCAAGACATGAGCTTGACTGTTTTCATCCTACCCTTCAAAGAAATTCCTCTCTTCTCTCCTGGTGTCCATTATCCTGTTGATACTAGGGTTGGCATTGGTCTGACTGGCTTAATACCTCCCTAGCATTAGTCTGCTTCCTTGTTGTACCTCAGGTATCCTTGCTGGTATGAACCATAGGGGCCAATGTAACTGGCTAGATGCTGTAATCAAACTTGTGTTAATCCTGCTCTGGTGATGCAGTGTAAGCATGGCTCAGCTTGCCAAATGCCAACCTGTCCAGACAGGGGCCATACCAACAGTATCACCAGTATTTGGTGATGAAATAGAAATGTCTAATGAATATTACTTGCTTTAAAGTTACAAATAGAACATATTCGAGTTGGATTTTGTGTCATTTCCCCAAACCTTTGCTATTTAAGAGAGCACAAAGATAATAGATACAAGTCATGCTTTTAGAATGACTAAACAGCAGTTTAAAATTCATTATACATGTATGTGTGTATGTATATGTGTACATAAATAAATTTGCATATATTGAACCCATGCATTCTTACAGAATCAGAGACTTTATTGTATAAACCACCACACATCTTGTTTCTCTTTAAAAACAACAACAACAAAAAGGGAAAACAGAAAATAGGTCTTTTTAAAGTTTGCAGGGGTGCACATGTGTGCAGAAGCCAGAGGAGGATGTCAAGTATCTTTCTGTGTCACCCCACCATATCCCTTGGAGACAGGGTCTCTCACTAAACCTGGAGCTCCCCAGTTTCTGCTGAGGCTGGTGACCAGCACACCCTGGTGATCCCCCGGTCTCCACCTCACCTCAGCTCTGCAGGCAGGGGCTAGCAACCATGCCCAGCTTTTTATATAGGTGCTGGCGATTCAAACTTAGGTCCTTATGCAGTAAATGCTCCTATTCACTGAGCCGTCTTCTCCCCAGTCCCTAGATAATCATCTTTGGTAAAACTTTGCGGTCTAGAAAGAAGACTTTCTGAGTGTGGGTGAAACTTAGAATCTCTTATCTTAAAAGTAGTGGTAAGTGGCTAGCTTATAGTTCATGTCTTTCCTGGGCATCTGAATCAAAAGAACTCATAAGCCACAATATGCCGTCACTGTTCGAATCCAGACAGGCCCTGGGCCACTGAGACTCCTCACCCTAGCCCTGGGAAGCTGTAGTTGTTGGTAGTCCCTGTTGGATACCTTCAAGATGGACTCTCAGGAGATGACCTCTTTTACTCCTTGTGTTTGTCCTAAGTGGCCCTACCTCCTGCTCCCCGTGAGAAACAGAGGGGCCTCCATGGCAGAAAGCTGTACTACAGAAGCCAAGACATTTCAAGCATAGAGGGACAACTTATTATTGCCTCTAATGAGCCTTCCCCAGTCTCATTTGCAGCTGAATCAGAAACTTTCTGACTCATTTACCCTGTCGCAGAGAGGTCCTACAAGTGAGTGGCCAACAACAGTAGGACAGGCTTCTCTGTAACAGAAAGGACACCATGAAAACATCCTATCTGGAGCAGCAGCCTCAGTGCTGGCTAGGATCTGGGCACCCAGCTGCGCTGCTGCAAGCTCCCCACAAGCACCTAGATTAACAGTCTATGGTGCTCCCATCCTACTTTCTCTTGACTTTGTGTTCTGTTCTGTCTCGGGCCCATTGATAGGCTTTGAACTGCCAGTGATGTCTACAGAGGCCACCTAAGGAAGAGAGCAGGAATTAGCACTCTGGAAAACCCCAGGCATTGCAGCCATGGTCTTGCACCTACCACGTGTGCCATTCAAGTGGATGACTTCTAGAGATAGGGTTGTTTCAGGCCAAAGGGAAACTGATCCTACCACACAGCAAAAGAGGATGTCCAAACTCATCCCCATAGATTCTTAGGAGGCTCTAGCCACCCTCCTCCTAAGAAACACAAATCTAATTATGATTCTAGGTGCTTGGGCTTCTCAGCAGCAGAAAGGCCCTCCTGATCCCCTGACCTTTGTTTCAGTTTGCGTATCTCCCTTTCTAGCCACCTCATGAGTTCGTTGGAATCCTCTCGTCCTGCTTCCTCACTTTAAACTCAGGGTAGACGGCTGGTCTCAGTCTGACCTCTAAACAGCTGTGTGCTCACTGGTGTGCTCACCCACATTGGCCCACAGTGCACTGGAAGTTTGGAATAGAAAACTGTCTTACAAGATGTAACCTTCCGGAAGTCAGAGGCAGAAGGTCGGTGTGCTAGTCAGAATCTTTGTGCTGTGGCAATGTTCTGTGAGAAACAATCTCAGAAGAGAAAAGATCTGCACACTCGTGGTTTCAGAAATATCAGTGCGTGGTTGGCTGGCTTCATTATTTCTGGAACAAGTGAAGCAGAGCATCATGGCAGAGGGTGTGAGAGCAGAACCGAACTTCTCTCTTCCCAGTAGCCAGGAAGCAGGGAGAGTAGGAGAGCATTCAGATTGGTTCACCCTTCTTCCTGCTTCATTATATCTTGAGCCTACCTAGCCTCTGAGGTGGTACCACCTACTTCCAGGGGAAATGTTCCTCTCTTCCTTAATAGTCTCTGGAACTTCCAAGGATGAGTGCTTTGGCACTAGATCTCGTGTCTCTCCATCCAGTCAAGTTGACAATGAAGAGTATCCTTCACAATTAGCCTAAAGGATCCAGATGAGTAAAACCTATCATGACACTGTTATTCTCAAAGTAGCAAAGGGATCCCTCCCCCTCTCAGCATCCTCACAACATCGTGACCTAGGTCATCCTGTGTCTCATCCTCAGTCCTTTTAGAACCCACCAGGTAAGGGTATGAAGAACCAAAGATGGAGCTGTTCCTGTTCTAGATAAACATCACGTATATTGGCAAAGACAATTATTTCCAGGCTAACAAATGGACATGATACAGAAATCTAATTTTAACACAAGGTCATGCATTTCTACAAATACAACAAAAATAGTGATGTATATGGTATCAGATTAAACTAAAGGATTTCTGTGTTTTGAATATGAAATCAATACCTCTCGTGGAAGGGGGGGGTGACCCACGTTTGTGCCCATTCCCACTGAAGCACATGCCATATTCTGAAATAGGAGGAGAGAGAGAGAGCTGGAGAGATGATTCAGCATCTAATCCTGCTTTCTGCTCTTACAAAGACTTAAGTTCGAGTCTCAGCATTCATTTTAGGAGGCTCATGACCACATATAATTCCAAGTGTAGGAAATCTGACACCACATCTTTTTCTGACCTCCAGGCACCTTCACATATAACACACACACACACATACACACACACACACACACACACACACACACACACACACACACACACTCACAATTTAATCAATAAAGAAAGAATAAAAGGAAGACAAAAGTGGGGAGGGGAGATGGGAGGGAGGGAAGGTGGAAAGAAGGAAAGAAGAAAGGAGGACCAGAAAATGAGAGGAGGGGAGGGGAGGGGAGGGGAGGAGGGCAGTCTGTCTTCCCACCTCTGAGAGAAGTCAATCCATGACCTTGGCCTCATTTGACACTACTGGGAGTCCCCCAGGGAAGCAAGGACACAACATGAAAGTCGCTTCCTGCAGAAACACATGGACTGCTGTGGCAGTCCTTGCTCCCTAACTCAGAAGCCCAAATGGCTCTGAGTCGACAGAACAGGGTTTAACACATATTTAGTTATGTTCACATGTTTGTTCCCATCAAAATCCGCACCATTTGGTTGGCGAGATAACTGGGAACTAATACCTTAACAAGTCTTCCACTTCACCATTTACAAAATGTTCTGTCAGGGCATTGTACCTTGTTTTTTAACTGAAGTGATGATCTTGGAAAACCCTTTGGCTGCCAGAAACCAGATTTAACATGGAGTGTATACTGGCCTTCCTTGTGACACATTTCAAAGTTGTCAGAAAGGAGGGTCGAGGGACAGAGGCATTGATTGCGCTTGTTGTTATTGGCTCCACAATGTAATTCCAGGGGTTTGTTCCATTCTATATTTAGTCATGCTTGCTGTTAAGAATACTTTCATATCCTTGACCCTTCACATGTGGACTTTTTTTTTTCCCTGGGATTGGGGGAGGAAGTAAAACATTTCAAACTTTCACATTAATGTTGGGAAAGTACAGCCCTCAAAAATGTGGCAGTTTCTAAAGTCCTAGCCAGGAACTAACCAGCCAGAAGTTTATATTACAAATAAAGCCCACTCATTATGCCAGGGAAGCATGTCAAAGGTTGATAGGCTGGCCAACTGCAAATGTTTCCTGAAGAATTAGAATTCTCAAATAATGCATCCCAGCTGTTACCTTTGAAAACAGGGAGGCAAAATGGGTTGGTAATCTCAGGAGAAAATAAGACAGAGATCCAAAATATAACTAAAATCATGTGGTGAACAGTGTTCCAAACCTCAAATGATCTCCAGACTGGTTCCTCTCCTTAATCTCACCCTACACTGATTAATCCCACAAGGCTCTGAACAATTTGAACCGCACGATTTGTACCAGGGTCGAATTCCCTACAGCTGTTTCATGGGGTTTGCCTTCCCATGTAGCTTCATTTCCCATCAACCTGGAGTTTCTCAGTTCTGATCCTGTTGACATTTGAGGCCATCTACTTTTTTGCTGGGAGAGAGAGGTTTTGCTTTGTGTTATAGGATGTTTATCAGCCTCCCTAGCCTCTGCCCAGGAGATGCCAGATGTTCCCTCCAGATGATGGCAGCCAAATACATCTCCAGATGTGGCCACATGCTCCCTAGCCACTGAGACAAACTTATCCCCCTAGCTGAGAACCTAGGACTCCTCCATAGCCAACTCAAATCCTCACCAGGGCTCAACACAGCATCTGCTGGGTGTGTCTGTGCTATTGTGACCTGTGCTGGGTGTATCATCTGTGCTAATTGACCTGCCCAAGCTCTGTGAGGACAAAACAAAAAGTAACAAATTAAAGCCACAAGAGTGATTTCTGAACACCTCTAGCATTTGTGGGGGCTTAATAACAGTGCATCAGTGACAGTCATTAGAGGCCTTTAAAAAGTAGAAGACTATCTGCAGTGGGTGGTTTTAGGGGCAAGTCCATACATAGTGCAAAATCTTCCAAAAGTCCCCAATTCAGAGTTTGTTTGATTTTCTGGCTTGACAGGAAGGATGAACAGAAAGGCGATGTGAATACACACGAATACAAAGGAACGTAAGTCATTTCATTATCACAGAAGAAGTGTTTCCCCCTTTCACTGATGAGCTAGGCATAGAGGAGGAAATGCAAGAATATGCTTAAATGAGAAACAATAGAGAATGAAATGAAAAGATTAGTGGCTCACTCACACCATATTATGACAGTTACAATGAAGTCATTTGCCTCCTGATAAATGTTTCTGAAGCCACGTGGTGTTAACTGCTCTTTCATCCCTTAGCTGGAAATGGATTTACACATTGAAGAGCTTTTTAAATTTTAATTTTAAGTCCTTTTATAAATTTCAATTTTATTAATCTCTACTATAGATAATAATTTATGAGCCCCAGATGCTCAAAGGGCCTCGGGGTTCTCACTCACACAGGATAATGAATGTCACCTGGTACTTCACTAGATGCAGCTTGGGTGTAGAAGGGTCTAGGGCCATGCCACTCAACCAGAGGTGAATCTACGCCTACAAGACAACCTTTATCGGTTACCACATAAAAACACAAGTCTTAGGAGAGAACTGCAGACAATGTTTTGCACCTGCCATTTGCCACAACGAGTCTTTCTGTTTCACTGAGGATCCAATGGTCCTTTAGCCAGCCCCTCCCCAAAGCACCACTGTTTCCTATCTAACTGTACACAGCCAACACCTCCACAGTATGTGTTCAATGGACCAGATACAGCACAAAGAGATGTCAAAACAATTTCAAGGATGGAAAAGGCTTGGCTAACATGACTGTGTTCCTGAAAGCAAGAGAAAATTTAAAAAGTCCTTTTATCAACGCAGTTACTGAATCTTAGGTCTTTGGAACATAGAAGAAGCCAAGCATCCTTAGCTCATGTTCTCATCCGCTTTGAAGAATGTCTTAGTCCGTGCGTGTTACTGTTACAGAAAGAATGGCATAGACCAGGAGGCTGACAGATAGCTGAAATTGGTGTTCATGGTTCTGGAGGGTGGGAGTCCAGTGTGAAGGTGCCTCAGTGTTTATGATGGCTTCTTGGTTCATGGACAGTCAGTTGACCACTGTGTCCTCACACAGAAGAATGGATGAGGGCTTTCTCTGCAGCCTCTCTTATGAGGGCCCCAATCTCACCAGTGGTCCACTCTCATGACCAAACTCCAAAAGGCCCTACCTCCTAATACCATCACTTTGGGAGCTAGAATTCCAATAAATGGATTTGGAGAAGATGCAAATGCTCAGTCTGGAGCAAATAGCCATTATTCTTGACCCATCCCAAGTGAGAAGTGAATAACAGACAGACCAAGAACCCAAACTGGGTGGCAGAACTGCATCCACCGACAATGGCACTGAGCTATTTGTCTCTCCACCACTGCTTGGTAACCTGAAGGAAGGATTGCTTTGTTTTCATAGACAGGAGATTCCCATGGAAAGTCTCCTAAGCTCATATGCTCTCCATCATTTCCTAGATTACACACAATGGCCTGAGTGTTGCTTCTAGGCCAGCACCTTCTTGTCAGAAACTATATTCACTTTCTGATACATGTTCGGTGTAAGACTTTACATGCTTGACACAGTTCACTCAATGTGCTGCTTGCCTGCTTGGACAAAAAGAGAACCTAAGAAATGGTTCTTCTGCCAGAGCCAGGTTAGGAGCAGGAAACAGAGGAGGGAGAAACCTATATGAGATGGCCCACAAAGAGACGGACTGTTTTTCTTGCAATAAGTGAGAAATAAAAACCACACACCAGATTTCAGTGGCATTCTTCTGCCAAGTCTGTGTTCCTCTACCCGTTAGTCAACAAACAGGAAGCAGCAGCCAGCTTCTCTAATGAGCAGAGACGTGTTCTCAAATGGTTATCAGCACCACATTCAGAGTTGCTCTGCTCAGAACTTCAGTGAGGAAGCCTGTCTCTGGTTGGTTGAGGAAAGAATTCAAACTTTCTTTGAATTGTACCATCCATGTACTGGGAAGAGGCATTCTTGTGCTTCTGCTGGCTCACATAGGAGCTTATGGTCTGCAGATGCTGGACTATTCCTTGTTCAAGCACTCACAACATTTAGACATAAGACCAAAAAAAAAAAAAAGTCCTATGTATCCTGAATCTGTGCTCTTTCAGATCCTTAGATGCCCTTCCTTCCACATTTCTCACCTCCCTAAATTTTTAAAATTAATTTCTTAATTTTTAAATTAATTTCGTAGTTAATTTTTCAGTCTGAAGCTGTCTTAGATTGTGCTTTCTTTTTTTGTTTTTGTTTTTGTCATAAAATGCCTACATTTTTTTCCCATAGTATGAAAATTTAATTAACCACAAGGAGATGCCTCCCCAACACTGAGATCAAAATCATGCATGCCACCACTGCCAGCTTTTTATATGGCTATCAGGGACAAAACTCACTGCCACATGCTGGTGTGACAAGTAATTTATCAACTACACTTCTTCCTCAGCCCGCTGTGGCAGCATGTTAGATCTTACCATGTAAATCTTAACTTGTAATAGTTCTGATGTTTCTCTAACCCTTGGTTGATTCTGACTGGTGTTATTATTTAGTTAGTTAGTTAGCTTTATTTATTTATTTATTTATTTATTTATTTATTTATTTATTTATTTATTCGTGAGATACAGAGTCTTTAAGCATGAGTGACGTCCCCACAGAGGTGTGTGGATGATGGTTCTGTATTTTACCCATCACTCTCCTTTCCCTGTTGATCTTAAGAACAAGCTTCTCCCCTTGTTCATCCCACCCCCATGTCTCCCTCCCCATCTTCCTCATCTTGCCTGAGTCCTTAGGGATGCTAGATCATTTCCCTCTGTGTTAGGTTCACTAGGGAAAGTAGAATGAGCAAGGGGTAGTCGCCCTGGCCATGATTAACCAAATGTTAACAAAGAAAAATCAAATTTTCTCCTTATATCCAACCTTCAAGAAAAAAAATGTAATGTAAAAACATCTAACTACATATATATAATATTAATTAATATACATGGTATATCTGGACATGGAAGTACATGCCTACAATCTCAGACTTTGAGAGAGTCAAGGCAGGAGGCTTGTGCATTTGGGACTGGGAGAAAGAAAGAGATATAAAGAGAGATAATGAAAGGAAAGGAGAGAGGAAGGAGGGAAGTAGAAAGAGAAAAACATAAAAGGCAAACACGATAGAATCTCAAGACCAGCCAAGAAACTGGTCCAGCTACCAGCAGATACAGACTAAATCAACCCTCAGTAGTGCTTGGGGAGGTGAGGCCCCGTTCCTGGGAGAAGTGAGTCAGGCTGCCTGGCCTTTTCCATGTGAAGCCCAGTATAGCATCTGTAGAGTCACCAACTGAAAAGAACTTTCTGGACCTACATACTGTGCCCAGAAGAGGTCACCAGGGCATGGAGACAGTGGGAACTGTGTGTCATATGGAAAATGGGAGGAGGGGAAGAAATTTCATTTGAAAAGGAAGCAGTGGCAAAATATGAGCAGTTCATGTCACCAACAGACACTTCCGTGTGTCACACGCTGTGCTAAGTGCCAGGGAAGTAAGAGCAAAGTTGAGGACCAGGATGTCACAGAAACTAGATCACCTGTGGATCCCAAGAAGAGGGTTTCCTAAACTGCAATGGAATTCAAGTTAGAAACTACTTCTTCTCAACTCTAGCAATAAAAAGGGACTAGTTGCCTCATGGTTTCGTACTTCTTGTCTTTATGCTCCTACTTTACTGGTTTTTATTCTTACTCCCCCAAGAAGGGGCCATCACACTTCCATTGGGAAGATGGGCAGAGAATCCACTTAATACAGGTGACAGGTCAACACTAAGGCATAACAAGGAATGGTACATTGGCATACAGCAAGACCCTTTGGGAACACCCAAGTGAGTATGGATAGCAATTTCAGGTTCTCACTGGCTGGAGCCACTCAACACAACATGGGAGATGGAGGGAAATGGCATGGAGCCAGGGGTCATGTGACCCAGAGTCTAATCCTACGTTAGCCACCACCATCTGTCTCTGGGTCCTTGAGCAACTACTGGTCTCTTCAGAATCAACTTTCTGTCCTGGCAACATATTTTCAGACTGAATTGACTCCAAACTACCTCTCCCCCAAAACCACCTGGTTCCAACACAACTTATGTCTTTTTTTTTTTCTGGTTTTTTGAGACAAGTTTTCTCTGTGTATCCTTGGTTGTCCTGGACTCACTCTGTAGACCAGGCTAGCCTTGAACTCATAGAGATCTTGCCTGCCTCTGCCTCCCAAGTGCTGGGATTAAAGGTGTATGCCATCATGCCCAGCCACTACTTAAGTCTTAGGTTAAAATCTTAGGAAGAGTTCCACAGAACTGTATAACTTAGGTGGAGATCAAATGTGTGGGATTCTGGGCCGTCCTACTTGTGATTCTGTGTGGTGATGTTGCTTATTCAGGTGTTTGTTCCTTGCAAGGACGTCTCCTCCTGAAGCTGGAATCCATTTACCCAGCTCTTTCCTCCCCATCTCTGTGGAATTTTCTAGTATGGTTCTCTTTGCATGGGACTGGTTTTGTACCAATAGATTAGTGAGAACCGCCTTTTGCTGGATAGAGACAAACCAGGCTTCAGAGAGAATCAATCCCAGGGCCTTCTTGCTAAGCCTTACAGGTACTGCTGGGTATGTGGAGGTGACATCCTCCTCCTGGTTCTTTAGAAGGCTCACAGAAAACTTCACTAGTGTGGTTATCTGGTGGAGACCAGAATTATCAAACACTTAGCTGAGAAGAGAGATTGCAGTGGGAGCCTCCTGTCACTCACCACTCTATAGCTCTGAGCCAGACCACAGAAGCCTCCAAAGCCCAGAGCTGCCTGTGATTTGAGCAGGGTATGATAAGTAAGCAGCCGACATCAGTGCCGCCCCATGCTCAGCTTTGCCTAGGGGAATTTTAAGCTGGAAGCCCTCCACCAACACAGCAAAGTCCCCTCTGCCTTCTCAGTAACTCCTAATACTGGGCAGACTTTACATATCTCTTCTTTCCAGAAACCCAGAGCATTTTTCTTTTGAAAAAGACAATCCTCGCTATATGTCCCAATAATTAGAATCATCAGAATAATTGGAATCATCAGAGCTAACACCTACCACCTGCTTATTATGGACTAGTCTCCATGCTGTGTGATCTTCATGGGATGTTTCATTTAATCCTCACAAGAACCCTAAGAGAGAGACATTATTGTGCCCATTTTGTAGATGAGAAAGCCAAATCTCTGAAATTTTGACTTAATTTCCCCAGACATAGAACTAGTGAGGAAGATTCAGACCCCTAGAGGGGCTGGACCCACATCCACCCCTACCATCACTCCGTGTGTGTGTGTGTGTGTGTGTGTGTGTGTGTGTGTGTGTGTGTGTGCGCTCAGAGACCAGAGGTTGACACTGGGCATCTTTCTCTACTATTCACCACCTTATATTTAAACAATGTCTCTCACTGAACTCAGAGCTGACCAACTGGCTAGACTGCCTGGACAACGACCCCGGGGATTCGTCTTTCTCCACCCACCCCTGCCTTCGGGTTACAGAGGCACACCACCATGCCTAGCTTTTATATGGCTGGGTGCTGGGGATCTGAATTCAGGTCCTCGGGCCTGGACAGTAGGTACTTTATTTACTGCACTGTCCCCTCGGACTTTGTCCTCTTTATCTCCATCTGCCTACTGAGGGTTCAATACGAACAGGATTAGATGTCTACCTATGATCTCAACTGAAAATACCTTAGAGCCAATATTAGAAATCAGGCTGCAGCCCTTGGGATGCTGGACCCTTTTCGCCTGTATTTTTTTTTCAGATAGTTGAATGAGGCTAAATCTCAGGGTAACTGGGTTGTTCTGATGGTCCCAGCAAAGGGGCAGGGGCATCAGTTTTCTTCTTTATGCACTGTGTTCACTCTGGAAGTGACAGTTCTGTTTCCTACCAGACTTCACCATTGAGAACCTTAAAGGTACATTACTCCTGGGACAGGAGAATCACAATGCAGGCAGGCTTAATAGTGAGGGTGCGTTACGTGTCTCCCTGGGCAAGCTGCATCTGTTCTTCAGGGTACCTGTCATCAAGAACTCAGCCTGGAGAACACATAAGAACTTTCCAGACTTCCTGCCAATTACTCCACAGAGAAAGAGGAGGAAATAGACCTGAGGCTGTCACTCTGGTGGCATTATTATGGAAATTTTACATTTTGTATGTCAAATGGTAGCTTAATTCAAAAATAGAAAATTGCTGCAGGCTGTCATCCATCCCACGGTCATCTGAAGCCTGCTGGGCAGCCCGGCACTCCTACAAATAATAGTGAAATGAACAATGAGAACAGCCGAATGGCGTGGCATGGGGAGGGAAGGATCTCAAGCATGTCCCTGGAGTTTCAGATCATTGCTGATATGTCATCAAATGTTCAACTATGTTTACAGTAAAGTAGAGGCTCAACTAAATTAAAACATTCCCTAAGACATTACTCCAAGGAAGACTTCTGCTTCTTGGTATCCTGTTACACATCTCTGAAGAAGCAGGAAAGAAAAAGTCCTTCTTTGTTGTATTTTATTACTTTTATTTGTGTGTGTTTATATATGATATGTGTGTGTGTGTGTGTGTGTGTGTATTTTGTGCAGGTTTGCATGCAAGTGCACATACATATGGAAGCCAGAGGTTGTTGTCTCTCCCTAACTCTGAAGCTCACCAACTCAGCTAGATCGGCTGGTCTACAAACACCAACAAGCCCCAGGGCTCTGTTTCTAACACTCCAGTGTTGGGATTCCAGGCATGCACCATTTGGCCAGCTTTTTAGATGAGTTCTGGAGGTTGAACCCAGGTCCTCTTGTTTGTGCTGCAAGTACTTGACTGACAGGTCCGTCTCCCCAGCCCAACTGCACTTCTTGATGGACAAGGTCATCTATAGGATGTACCCGCAAGTCCATCTGCACTGGCTGGGTGGTCCTGTTGGCCTGTAACACTGAAGCAGATGGAAGGGTGGTGGAGCATAGTTCCCAGGAGTGTCCTGTCTGGTGCCCAACTACAGCTCCCTGTTCCTCACAGCTGCCAGCACTATGTGAAATGGTGAAAGGTATAACAGGAGACCATATTAGTCCTTATTCATCTCTCTATGCAGAAAGAAATAAGGAAGAGCCACTAAAATAAAGAGGTCTTTATGTTTTAATTCCTTGATTTAAAAAGAGGGGAGAGAGAGCATTTAGATAATTTGCCAAGGTATAAATGCCAACCCAAATACTCACATGGAAATTTGATTTTCCTTGATTAGAGTTCAGAGTTCAAGTTGTTTTGTTGTTGTTAAAGTGACAGAGAAAACAGTTGTGAAATTAAGTAACTATATGTCAAGTGTAATCATCCTTTTACTTTGGCAAAACCTCTACTTTTTCAAATAGATTGTGGAGCTGTAATTTTAAAGCCTGAATGCAGTGCAGTAGGATTGTAGAAATGGACTCTAAAAATGATACCGGGAGAAAATCAGTTGCAGCTCTTAATACCTCCATCTTAATTTAAATGTTCCAGAAGAATTTAAATCTCTTGAACTTTCAACACTGCCAACTACTTTAGAATCTAAAGAGCAAATTGCGTTCACTTTCATCAGTGGCCATGAAATTTCGTCTTTCTCCTCTGTATGAACAGCCTCTGCATGCTTCCAGGATCTATGGAGGCTTGGCATCTTCATGGTAGCTTCCCTTTTAAAAGAAGATGTCCCTGGGGGATGGAGAGAGGGCTCAGGAAGTAGAGTGTTTGCAGGACAAACACAAGGGCCTGAGAGTTCAATCCCCGGCAACTATCTAAAAGCTGGACATCATGGTACTGGGCTACACAGTGAGGCTCTGTCTTTAACATTAATTTAAAAGAAATTAAATGTAAAAAGATATGTGAGATAAAATTAAAAAAGGCTTCAAATATTAATTAGTTATTAATTAATTTTAAAATAAGTATATGCAGGATGGAACACGCAAAGACCCTTTTTCCTCACTATTCCTCAAAAAGCACAGTATACCGGTACTTATGTAACTTCTACATTGTAGTCCAGAGTCATTTGAACCCCAGGTTCTTAAACTGTGACTAGTGATTCCATGGTTCCAGGGATCAAAGGAAGATCATCAGAGTAGCAGCAAGCAACGTTTACCCACTGAACTGTGTGCAGTCACCCCACCATCCAACCCAAGGAACTGGAGCGTCTTCAGGTTCTGCTGGGGGAGATGGTTCCAAGGACACTGCCATGGATAGGGAGGAAAACCTGTAACTGTGGTGAATGGCACCAGCAATGACGTTTCTCTGAGCTCTAGGGATCTGTGTTTAGAGCCGGCCGTAGGCAGCCTGGTGACGATCTCTGATCCCCAGCTTTCCTTGCCCCTTCTGTACTGTGTCTTCACGTTACTTCTACTTGATAGTCAACATGCAGAAGCAGACATGATGCATATTTGAGGTGAGCGTGTTCCCCTTCACTGTGGTTTTCAAATCTCTGAAGCCAAGAGTTTCTTCTTAGAGCCACACACAATGAGGAGACACCTGGATGCAGTAACAAAAAAAAAAAAAAGCAGATTTCCTTGCACAGCACATCTAAACATTTTTATTACATTTATGTAATGGTTTGTGTATGCATGTGCACACATACACATGTGCCTGCTTGTAGATGTCAGAGGACAGCTTATGGGAGTCGGCGCTCTCCTTCTGCCAGGTGGGTTCTAGGGGGTTGAACTTAGAATGTCTAGACTTAGCAGCAAGCCACTGTACTCACTGAGCCGCCTCACCAACCCAAGCAGCAAAATTTTAACCATCCATTGTATTCAGTAAGTCAGGTAAATTTGCTGGTTAATCATGTGAGATTGCATGAGGTAAAAGGAATCTTCATTAAAAACCAACAAAAAGCCATCCTTTCACTGTGATATGCCCAGTGCTTCAATGGGCATATTGTCCTTCTCTGAAAATAGGCTTTAATGATGAGGGAGGAACTTAAATCAAAGGGCATTATCATTCTGCCTCTTACTTCAAGAGGACGTTTCTGGCTTATGATTTATTATCAGTGAGTGTTTAATTTGGAAAACTGTTTTATGTGATCATAACCAACAGCAGAATGTGGGAAGTCGTCACACAAGTGAGGTAGGATTTCCACGCACACAAGTGAACTTCTGATTGATAGGAAACTTTGGCATTGGAGGGAATTCTGCACAGGCTGCTCGGGTTCTCTTCTGGCTCAGTGGTCAAAGTTCAAGTCATCACCGAGCTTTGCAGAAAGGATTGGTGGAACCAGACGGAAGGCACCGAGTGCACAGCCAAAACCCAACTGGCCAAGGAGTAAAACAGCAGAGGCAGCTTTATTAACAGCAGCAGGTGAAGAGGGCTTTTCTTCTGGGAGCCTACATGGGTTCTGATAGGCAGGCACATTAAGGGTGTATGCATTCCTGGACATGCTCAGTCCAAGGCCATAGTTCAAGAACAAAAAATGGAGACATTTAGGGGCATGCTTAGTTCAAGGTCATGGAGCTCATGTTTGGAGTAGTAAACTGGAGGGCAGGAACATCTCTGGGCATGCTCAGCTTGCTTCATAAAATGGCAGGCAGAGTGCCTCTGGGCAATGCTCAGCTTCCTCCTAAAAGCATTAGCTGAACCAAAGGTAAGGTCTCCTAGAACGTGCATTGGTATAGGAATTAGCCAGTAATGGTGCCTGCCTCACTTCACAGTTAACAGAAAGACCTGTGCAGTCTTGCCAGTCAAGCCATGAGGCAGACACGCTGGCCGTGCTAACACAGAGATGCCCGAGCTGCACACTCTGCTAAGGCCATCTTTCAAGAATGTCTGCCAGGCTCCTGCACCATGCCAGGCTCCTCCTTTAACTGCAGCCGAGAACAAAACATGCCCATATCCAGTCCCCTGGAAACTTCATTTTGAAGGGACCCAAGTGCTCAGGAACGGAACCAGATGGAAATCCATACTTTGTGAGCTGATGGGCAATGCAACAGAGAAAATAAGCCAGTCGTGGAGGCAAGAAAAGAGGCACAGTGGGTAGCCAGGGAGGACTTTACTTTGAGAGGCATCTTAATCCACCAGGAGATACTAGCAGGGAGAAGAGTTCCAGGCAAAGGGCGCAGACAGTGCAGTGGCCCGGATGAGGGAACGTGGCTTGTCTCATGGGTTTAGTAAAGGAAAAGAAGGAGGGAAACTGAGGGAGGGATGAATGGAGTGAGGAGGGGGTGGTGGGATAATGGGGTTTTGAGATTGCTGTGTGCACTTTAGATGTTACTCTTATTTCTTATTTGTCTCTAGATCTCTCTCTCTCTCTCCCCCTGTGTGTGTGTGTGCACACACGTGCGCGCTCGCATGTATGTGTTTCCATGCACATATGTGCACTTATATATGGAGGCTAGAGGATAACTTTAAGTGTCATTTTTTGGGCACCATGCACCCTGACAGGGTCTCTCACTTGCCTGCAATTACTGGTTAGGCTAGGCTGACCGGTGAACAAGGCCTGAGACTCTCTCTCGGTCTCTGCCTCCCCAGTGCTGGAAATCCAAGCACGGGATACGATTCCTATTTTGTTTTCATGAGTTCCAGAACTCGAACTCAGGTCTTCATGGCTGCAAGCCCACAGACTGAGATTTTATTCTTAAATAGATGCCTACTGTTACTGGCTTACAGTCTCTCTCTCTCTCTCTCTCTCTCTCTCTCTCTCTCTCTCTCTTTTAACATTTATTTCTTCAAGTTACATCTTAATCCCGCCCCCCCCCCCCCCCCCCTCCTGGTCCCACCTTCCTCCCCTCTTCCCGCTCACCCTCCTATCTTGTTTTTTTTTTTTTAATTTAAGGTGTATCTCCCCCCCAACAATTCCCCCCCCCTTTTAATCCAATAAAAGGCTCCTTTCCATATAAGAATAAATACAATACAAAACAATAAGAACAATTAGGCCACAATTATGAAAATTATAGGGTATAACATACATTCCCAATGTCCAGTCCATACATATTTGGCAACTGATATTAATATTCTATTCTCTAACTATCTCAATGAGTTTAAAGTTCTATACCTAACTCAGTTTCCATCCTAACTTGCATTACCAACTTAAAAACATCTTCTTAGACCTAGAACATCCTTTTAATTCCTAAACAACTTCAAATTTAACTGTGAGACTATAACTATCTAGTCTTCAACCACATCAGAGACCTGAGAAGGATAAATACATATGAATATACAGGAGTGCAGAGCCAGTAGCTTCCAAAACTAAGAAATGACAGACAACTGGCTGCCTGGACAGTCCCCAATTTCTCTCAAAATATTAGAGCATCTATCTTCAAGCTTTTGGCCCAATATCTCTGACAGACATTAATTGTAAAGCAGGAATTATGAAGGACTTGTCTACCCTGTCTTTGCAGAGCTAGGCTGTCAACTAACTTACTTCTGTCAACTTCCTTGCTTCCAAGTTTTGTCCTTTTCGGACAGGCTTATAGCCTCAAAGAATACCTCTGAGGCCCAGACTTCTGTAGCCCAAGTTGTTATAAGCTAATCCCTGACTAGACAGTGTAGTTTGTTTGAGAATCTGTCAATAATATCAAACTGAGGAAATGACAGATTAACAGTCAGATACCAGCCTATACTGCCCTTCCTTTAACTTATAGCTACCTTCTCCCATGTGGGTTTTTTGGCAAAATTGTTGGGCATCTACCTTTCATATTATATTGCTCTGTGATTGGCAGGTATAGCTACCTACTGTCCCTTAAACAGTGAACCATCCTTGAAGACAAGCTCTTAACTTACTCATATTTCCAGATGGTGACTTATCCAACACTCTGCACACACACCCTTCCCAGGACTAACACTGGAGGGCTTCCATGGCACTTCTAGAAACCGCTTCTATAATAAGCTGTTAGAACTGATTCAGACCAATAAGATGAAACACTTACCAAAAAAAACAAACAAAACAAAACAAGAAAAGATTAATACCTACTTTTATAAGAGTCTAAGTAAAAAATAAATCTAATGTCTATCAAAACTTGATTACAGGTGCATGCAATCCCCACGCACATACGGTAAGAGTAAAATCTAAAGTAAACACAACAATGTAAATGGGACATAGATATTTTTTGTTCAAGAAGTGCTGCGGTGTGTGTGTAGTATGTGTGTAGTGTGTGTGTATGTGTGTGTGTAGTGTGTGTGTAGTGTGTGTGGTGTGTATGTGTGTGTATGTGTGTATAGTGTGTGTATAGTGTGTGTGGTGTGTATGTGTGTGTAGTGTGTGTGTGTGTCTGTGTGTGTAGTGGATGCATATGTATGTGACTGTCTTCCTCTATCACTCTCCATACTATTTTTGAGACAGGGTCTCTTGCTGAACCTGTAACTCTATGTTTCCACTAGACTGGCTGGCCAGGAAGCACTAGAGACCCTCTCAACATTGGGGCCATAGATATACTGCTAAGTCAGCTTTTACATGAGTCTTGGGGATTGGAACCCAGGTCTTCATATTTGCTGAGCAAGCACGTTACTAACTGAGCAATCTCCCCAGCCATGTTTTATTGTTTTACTGCTTGTTTGAGACAGGATCTCACACCGCCCAGGCTGGCCTTGAGCTCTTGGTGTAGCTTTGGATAACTTTAAATTCCTTATCTTCCTGCTTCTACCTCCCAAGCGCTGAGATTATAGGCATGTGCCACCATTAGTGACATAGCCACTAATAAAGCCTTATTATGGTTTGTCCAATTCTGCTAAATTGGCTGTTGAGAACAGAAAGCATATGATAAACATGAGGCTATGGTGACATAGACATTGACCTCATCCCCTGGTTTGGATATATGTGTGCATGTGTGTGTGCATGTGTGAACAGAAATGCCACCTTCCATTCCATGAGAAGAAAGGCCTGCCAGTAGTGCTGGAATGTGAAGTGTGACATTAGTAGCTTAGAAGAAGCAAGTGTCACACTCAGGAGCCCCTGTGTGGAGGCTGAGCTGTATGGTCTTTGGCAGTGTGTCTTGGCCTTGGGTTTTGTTGACATCTGAAAAATCGAGCCATTTGTCTATGCGTTCTATACATTCTATTTTTCTAACGAGTCTATACGTTCACTGGCTGTTCTCTTAAGGCGAAAAGGACTTAAGTCTTCAAAGAAGGATGTGTGAATGGCCTTTAAAATTCATACATGCAGAGAAACAGAGAGAACGACCTCACCCCTGGAAAGTCCCACTTGATGTTGCCCTTCCACGCCACTCTCCCATTGCCATGTTGTTTACTATGTGACCAGGATGCGTGTTCCTTGTTATTTCTTTCAGGGAAAGTGCATGCTTACCTCCGAGTTATTGGTATGGATCGAGTGTGCTTTTACATCCCATTTTTCTCACCTTTTATGATCCCAGTTTAACTAAAGAATGCAGTACTCATGCTGGGTTATAATACTGAATGCCAAATCAATCCTGCTGTTTGAATACAATCTACTTTTTACTGACAATTACTGTAGGCTGCAGAAGACATAAATAGGACAGACATGGCAGAAAGAGGCGACATTTCTGTCATGTGTCTCATCGTAATGATTCTGTTCTGTTAACCACGTCTTAGAGAGAGGAGAAAAATTACAGAGTGCTGAAATTGTTGGTTTCTAAATAATTTTTAACTGGTGTCATACAGCGTTGTTGATTTTATGTCCTACTTGGGCATTTACTAGTCAGAAGCTGTATGATCTAACTATTACAGTGGCAAATCTGGCACTTTACTCTTACTTTCTAGTGGCGACTGAGGGCCGATGAGGCATTTTGTTCTTGAAACAGAGTTCTCTTGGCTGGTGAATGAAAACCACCTTCTCCATCCCCATCAAACAAGCAACCATCTGTCTATGGTCTGTGACCATTTTTGTGCAGCTTTAAAAATGAAAGGATTGGCCTGTAGTTGTTTCCTGGCTTTGGAAGTTTTAATCCTTCTCAAGGTCTTGTGTAGCCACTGGTCTTAACACAGCCGTTTTGTTGCCATCATACCTCACTTCCCTCCATTTCACTTCAGCCTCATCAGGGATGGGCAGGTAAGTTGTCTCTGTCTTGTTTACTTTGAGCAACTTGAGAAGAAAGTATTCCTCACTTCTGTAGAGGCTAGGGTCCAAGATCAAGATGCCAACAGATTTGATTTCTACTGAGGGCTCTCTCCTGCCTTGAAGATGGCCTGTCCTCAGTATAGAGAGTGAACTTTACTTTCTGCTTGTTTTTCTCTTCCCCAAACACCACACACACACACACACACATGCTCTCTCTCTTTCTCTCTCTCTCTCTCTCTCTCTCTGTCTCTGTCTCTCTCTCTCTCTCTCTCTCTCTCTTTCTCCCCCTGTGTGTTTGTCTGTGTATGCATATTCATGCACATTCATGTGTGTACATATGCATGTATATGTGGACCTGTATAAGGATGGATGGATGTTTGTGTGTGTGCACTTTCATAACTGTGTGTAGTTGTGGGCATTTCCGTGCACAGGCATGTGGAGGCCAGCAGACATTCTTGGGTCATTTATCACAAGCCATTCACCTTGTTTTTTGAGACCAAGTCTCTCATTGGCATGGGACTCCTCAGATAGGCTAGTGTAGCTGGCCATGAGCCTCCAGGGATCACCTGATCTGTGTTCTTAATAATGGGACTACAAGCACATGCCACCAAGCCAATCTCTTTCCACATGGGTTATGGGTGTGAGACTCAGGTCTCATAAAGACAAGCACTCTACTGAGCCAAATCACCAGGCCATCTCTTCTCCTATAAAGGCACAGATCACATCCTGGGTGTGTGGTCCCACTCATATGAACCAAATCTAAATTTATCCTCCAAAGTGCCTCCCACTTCATGCCATCACACTGAGGGTGAGATTTCAGCACATGAATTTGGGGTAGTACCAACATCCAGGCCATAGCAACAGATAGAGAACAGAGAGACAGAGTGAATGATCTATGCGGGGTGTTCTAGAGCACTAACGACACTCCATGCCACTGCTTAAGGCCACCTCTGCCTCCTCATGTGTTAAAAATCTAGGGATATTACATGATGACTGCTATGTACTAAATGTGCCCCCTCCAAAGTCAGGTCAAGGCCCTAGTCCCTCATAAGTAGGATTTATAACCCTTATTAAAGAGGTCCCCAAGGGTCCATTTTCTCTTCTCCCACGCTGTTCTCTTCATACCCAGCAGGAAGGCGGCTGCCTACAAATGAGAAGAGAGGCTTTGTTAGAACATGAGCCCGCTGGCACCCTGAATTCAGACTTCCACTTCCCATAACCTTAAGAATGGCTATTTTAAATTTCTTATTACATTTTATTTATCTATTTGGGGAGGGGATGAATATCCCATGGTGCACATTTGGAGGTCAGAGGACAACTTGTAGAAGTTGACTCTCTCCTTCCACTATGTGGGTTTTGGGCACTGATCGTGGGTCACTGGGCATGGCAGGAAGCACCTTTACTCACTAGGCAGCCCTAAGTGGCTATCTTTTATGAATCACCCATCCTACAGCATCTTATTATGGCAGCCCAAGCAGCTAAGTTTGGTAAAATGGGATGTATTGCCAGGTATGCTTTTGAGCATATATTAGATGCAAATTGCTCCTCTAGTATTGATTATTGAGATGTCTGTACAGAAGCAGAACTGGTTACATTTAGGCTTGCAATAGAGTAAAGGTAAAAATGAAAGTCAGCCGGGCGTGGCGGCGCACACCTTTAATCCCAGAACTTGGGAGGCAGAGGCAGGCAGATCTCTGTGAGTTCAAGGCCAGCCTGGTCTCCAAAGTGAATCCAAGACAGCCAGGGCCTCACAGAGAAACCCTGTCTCTAAAAACCAAAAACAAACAAACAAACAAACAAATAAATAAATAAATGAATGAATGAATAAAAGTCAACCGCTGAACATAGAAAATGATTCCTGGTCCCAAATAAATGTGATATATGAGAGAGAAGAATTGTGTAGTATAAGCCAGATTGAACCCACTGGAGCACAGGTTCAATACAACCTTTTCTAAACGCTTAAGATTTTGGAATAGGTATTTTTCTCTAAATTGCTACATTATATTGTGTAGTATGAAGAATGCATAATCCTGGCCATTTGAAGTGTTTCTTGAACTGTAAGTCTAGTGGCATGTCTTTGACAAAGGTTTGGAGACATTTCTGCATGTGTTTCCCTCTCTCGGACCCTTCCTTTCAAATCATTCATGCTGCTACTACCCAGAAATAAAGTGGGACACATAACTGGAAAATACAGGAGTCTAGTTACTCATTAACTCATTAGCAGGATGATGGATGAGCGGCTTTCTACACGGAACAATGCCCAACTGGAGTGTAAACAAAGTCACAGACAGCTGGCTTGTGTACAGCCAACACGCCGTAACTGGGCTGTTCTTTTCAGTCTTTTCTGCGGAGGAAATTCCCCTATCCCTTGAATGCCTTACTGGATGCCATCTTTGAAGTTCACAGGTCTATGGAAATTTTAAGTAGGTGAGAAGCAAATACGGGGTAAAGTGGATGACACACTGTCGTGCCCTCAGGAGCCAACTAGATGTCAGTTTGGAAATGAAGACAAACCACTCTCTCTTTTTTTAAGCCTCTAAAAGTGAATGGGTCTGGAATGGACTATACAGCTATCATATTAAATGATCTAGGAACGAATGAATTAGGAATTATTTAAATACTTGAAATTGAAATATTTGAAATCCTCATGGGTGGGCAATGTCAAGACAGGATGTCATTGTGTTATGTGGTGGTGTGTTTAAGTGTGACATGTCCCTCACCTAAGATGAGGCCTCATTGGAGGGAGTGGGTCACGGGAGTTGGGCCGTGAGGTTTCTACGTGCAGCCCATCTT
>CAJQZJ010009351.1:5291288-5303626 GCA_907164525.1 Lophiomys imhausi | reverse complement strand
CGGGAGCTGGGCCGTGAGGTTTCTACGTGCAGCCCATCTTCTCTGGGTCCTTGTTTACTGATGCTTCTGCTTGTCATTCTTTCTGGGCCATGGTGGGCCTTGAAACTCGGAGCCAAAAAAACCCCCCAAAAACCTTCCTCCTTTAAGTTGTTTTGGATCGGTACTTAGTCACAACAATAAGGAGAGTAATACAGCATCCTGAGCTGTTTAGACCATAGACGCCCTGTGCCGTTCATTCATGCAGCAGGGATTGACTGATCCCAGTCCATGTCTGGTACTGTACTGTTCACAGATCTGGGAATGTTCACAGAGAACAAAACAGGTGAAAACCATCCCTCTGTGCACATCTCTATCTGATACAGAGAATCATAGAATCCACAAACAAATAAAACAGAGCATTGAGGACAAAAATGAATCCGAAAATAAAGCTAGGGTGAAGACAAAGTGTGGGAACCATGGTAGGTGGGATGTGTCCTTCACAGTAGCAGGCCATTTGGATTCTCTGATTGGGAGAAGTCCTCTGAGCAAGGCAACTGCCCGAGTTAGGGTCACTATGCTGTGATGAAACACCATGACCAAAGCAAGTTGGGGAGGAAAGGGTTTGTTCAGTTTACACTTGAAATCACTGTTTGTCACTGAAGGAAGTCAAGTCAGGAACTCACATGAGGGCAGAAGTTGGAGGCAGGAGCTGATGCAGAGGCCATAGAGGGGTGCTCCTTACTGGCTTGCTCTCTCTGTCTTACTAAGCCTGCTTTCTTATAGAACCCAGGACCACCTGCCCAGGGCTGGCACCATCCACAATGAGCTGGGCTTTCCCCCATCAATCACTAATTAAGACAATGCCTTCCAGCAGAACCTTATGGAGACAGGTTCTCAATTGATGTTCCCTGCTTTCAGATGACTTGACCTTGTGTTGAGGTAACATAAAACTAGCCAGCATGGTAACTAACTACTCGCTCTTTTTAGAGTGTTTTGTAGTTTAGAGCGTATCTGCACTCTTTGCCCTCTTTAACTATAGCACCAACGATAAAACTGATGGGCAGAGATGGGTTAAACAGCCCAGCTAAGCCCACCCACCCAACAACCACCTCTGCCTGGCTATGACCCAGGCTTTCCATTACCTCTGTCTAACAGTGCAGAGAGTGTCTGTGTCAACCGTGCCAGCAGCAGAGGTCCACTGCCATGGGGTCTGATGTTTATGGGTACTGGTTGGTGGCACTGGTTTCTCCCAAGGGATGAGTACAAGTATCGTTAGTAAGCAGAATCTGTGGCTAGCACTGCAGTGCAAGAGAGAAGCACTGGGTGATGCTGGAGAGAGTCTCCACCCTGCCAGCATCAGCGCCCTGTCCCATCCCTTAACAATAAGCAAACACACACACACACACAAAGAAGCAATCAACACCCCTTTACTGAGAATCTGGCATTATTTCTGTAAGGTCAGCAATGGGCAGCATCAAGCAAGGCACCAGTCCTCAGGTTCCTGTCCTCTAAAACGGGCATAAAACCTGATCTGAAAGGTCATCACAGGGATTGCATTAAATGGAGAATAAGTGTTTATTTGTTTGGAATGGACAATGAATGACATGTGGCCTAGGCAAATGAGTAGCAGTTTGTTTCCCCCACTGGATATTCCCTCCAGGGCAGAAAAGGCAATGATCCCCTAAGTCCAGACAGGGAGTGGGCAGGACTGGACCACCATGGCAAAGAAAGAGCAAAAGCCTAGGACCCCAGGACCATCTGGCAGCAAGAACTGACCCATATGGACTTAGGAAGGCAGAAAATGTGTTCAAGGTACACAGTCTACACTGAGTGCCAGGCAGACTGGAGTGAGTGACTCCAATGACAGCTGAAGGACTCTCTGTGACACATCCAGTGGGGAAGAGACATATAAGATCCTCTAAAGGCCGTCTAGCCAAATCCACAGATGACCACACTGAGTCTGGAAATCAGGGAACACACAGGGCTGGCTTCCATTTTGAAGAGAATTTTTCTTCTCTAATTGACCTGAAGTCCACGCCTTCAGAAGGGGCGAGATTCAGACAATGTTGAGTTTGTTCTCAGAGTACAAATTACTAGTGTTGGGAAACCACAGCCCCTGAGCCAGTTGCCCAACTGGAACTTTTTGTTTGCAGCATCTGTTCTCTGACTTGGGGACCAGAAAGGACCTCTGGAGTCAGGGGTCCAGGGGCCTGCAAGAAGTAGGAGTTCCCACCACAGCAGGGTCACAGGCGTCAAGGGGCCTGGACAACAGTAGAGGTAGTTTCCCACAGAAAGATATCCACCTTGGCACATCAGAACTCTATAAAGCCCTCCAGGCAGTTGCTATGAACTCCACCCTCTGTAAATCCTACTCCCAGGTTCCTATTTGCCTGCCTTTGCCTACCTATTATGCTGGCCCTCCAGTCTCAAACCAATAACAAAGAACAACTCTATAGGTAGCTTGTGATGTTTTTCTCTTTGTTGAGTTTAGGCTTTGGGAAACCAAATACCCCAGTCTCGTGAACCATCAAAACTGGACCTGAATGTGCCCCACCGTAATTGCTGTCACCTTGACATAGCTGGAGTTGTAGCCCCACATCACATACAGTCCAGAGAATGCGACTCAGTGTAGTGCCTCAGATGCATTACGAATATTGAAGTCTTACTAACACATGATGCAACTATTATCTCATTAACACAGTGGCACAGCTTATTTCATATTCTAATACTGCATTTGGAGGTTAATCATATCGCATTGTAGTCCCCTAGATTCTGGTCGATAAAATTCATGTTCTTTAAAAAAAATACTAATTTCTTTTTCACCTTACATATATGTGACTGATTTAGTGAAACCTTCATGTCACGTTGTCAAATATATCATTTTCTCTCTTCCAATTGTTTAATTCCTTTTTTTTTTTTAGTGCTCTTCCTTTTTTTTGCCACATGAACAATTTGATTTGTAAATTTGGCTAATGGTTTAAAACAAATATTTATCAGTACATAAATAGACACAGTCTTGTAGCACACAGCCAGGAACCGAGATGGAGCTCTCTTTAAATAATAGCTGTTGCTATTGTTAATATTACCAACTTCACAGATTGGACTTAATAATCAATAGTACTGTTATTATTCTGTTGCTATTAGGAATATTATTCATCAGTTATTATTTTGTTATTTTTTTAATTGATCCATTTAGCTTTTTTTTTTTTGAGACAGTGTCTCACTATACAGCTCAGGCTATCCTAAACTGGTTTTATAGCACAGATTAATCTCAAATTTACAATCCTCCTGCCTCAGCCTCCTGAGTACTAGAATTAACAGTGTGTGACACCATGCCCAGGTAAGCAAACATTCTTTATGTATGGATGTGCTGCCAGTTACAATCCCTCTAAGGTAAGGAAATAGTTTTTGTTTTGCCCTCAAGTATTTCATGAGAAACTTCATAAAAATCTCTTACTGAAACCAAAATATTTTCTTCTCCATAGTCCTAACAAAGAGAAAGACAGGTCAGTGTGTACCCCAACTTCAGACAACAGAGTTTGGGGTATTTATCATCAAGACAAAATGAGGTTAAAAACAAAAATGGGAAGCATTTGGCCCATGCCTTTTTCTTTTTTTCTTTTTGTTTGTTTGTTTTGTTTTTGTTTTTGAGACAGAGTTTCTCTGGGTAACAGCCCTGGCTGTCCTGGACTCACTTTGTGGACCAGGCTGGCCTCGAACTCAAACTCACAGAGATCCGCCTGCCTCTGACCCCAAGTGCTGGGTTTAAAGGCATGCCCACTGTCCCTGGTGCCTTTTTCCTTTAAATAAGAATAACCGCATTAATTTTCACTAGACCTTGAAGCTGTCGCTTTCACGCCCTGCGAGTTTCACTCTGTCCCTCAATAATGTGAAGACTGTGAGCCAGCATCATCAGCAGAGAGTCCCTGTCACATGGCAAGTCATCTTTATTTAGACTTCTGCAGGTGGAAATATCAAAATGTGCATCATCTTGCACATGGAGAATGACCTCCAGCCTATCAGTCCAAAGCTTCTCACAATTTGACACATAACACCATGTGAAGTTGTATAGTTGAATGTGGGAGTTGGAAAAAAAAAAAAGACAACAGTAAAAGGTGTCTAAAGCTACAGCCACCAAAACTCAATTCAAATGAAAAGCCTAATGTGTGTGCTGCCCAGGTGTGTGGGATTCCATGTCTTCACCGCAGCCTTGGTTCTGCTTGTTTTTGTTGCTTAGGGTTTGGAAAAACAGACTCTCATGTAGTGTAGGCTAACCTTAAAGTTGCTATGTAGCCAAGATAACCTTAAATTACTAATCCTCCTGCCTCTGCCTCCCACCCCTGGGGTTCCAGGCATGAGCCTCCAAACTCAGCTGTGGCCTTGGTTCTGAACATACTGCATACACATTATCACTGTGTCTGCTGCCTCTACAGAACGCCAACAAACGCTGCCTGAACCACCTTGGCTCATTCAAGACTGCTGCACCTTATGAACCATAATAAACACAAACGTTTCTGCTCTTGTAGAAGCAAAGTCGTTTGAGGTCAGGTGCGGGGACACATGCCTTTAATCCAAGCACTCGGGAGGTAAAGGCAGGCAGAACTCTGGATCTCTGTGAGTTTGGGGTCAGCCTGTTCTACACAGTGAGTTCCAGGACAGTTGGGGCCACCCAGAAGAGACCCTATCTCCAAAAAAAAAAAAAAAAGAACAGTAAAATAAATAAATAAAACCATTTAACTATGGAGAAGGAAGACTTTTAATATTTTCCTACCATCATATCCCGCATGTAAACAAACATAATTGTGCTTTATACTGGCGAGTGGAGAAGGCCTGAAGGTAGTTTGTGAAACACTCTTTACACTGTGTTTTTATTTGCATTTTTCCAGGCTTTGGTTGGCTTCTTGGTCTATTTGTACTTGTTTTACCTGAAGGAAATTAACAGTTGGTCTCTGCATTTGCAAACTCCGAGTGACCCGTGCCCCTGTGGGAGGAAAAGCATATGCTCAGACCACTACTTTTCTTTAAGTCACATCTTAGGGGAAGTTTTTGTTTTCTTATATATTTCTGTTAAAAGACAAATTTTCAACCAGATTTTTTTCCCCATGAAACTCTCAGAGGTTTGTGTCTGGTGTTCTTGGTGAATGATGCAGCAGTTGCTGACATACGTAGAAGGTAAAATCTTCTTTGACAAGGCAATGTATCTGTTACAGATGGGTGCCCAGCCTATACATGATTATTAATTGGTTTGGAATGATGTTAAACATTCAATAAAACATCCATATATTTCATTGAAAAAGATTTATCTGTTATTTTTTCCATGAACCCTTTTGAAAATCAAGATGCATTCAATAATTTCATCATCGTAAATGGCACAAAATAAACTAGGGTGGAAGAGAGGAATTGAAGGAGAGAAAGAAGGAAAAGGGAGAGGAAGAAAAAGAAGGAATTACCATTTTGTTTTCTGTCGTTTGTAAACACTGCAAAGCATCGTAGCTTAAGCTAACCAGCGTTTATTGAGTTCATGATTGTGAACGGCCATAATTTAGGCTGGTCTCAGCAGGATAGTTCTGGTCTCATGCATCTGTGATCGGCTGCCTGGCAATTTAGGCACTTTACCTCCCTGAGCCTCAATTGAACAACCAAACTGGGGAGGCGTCTTCCCATGGCTGCTAGCCAGTACTCGGGGCTCTCAGGCAGAAGCCTAAGTTCTGAACTGGCAACATTATTACTTCGTCCACATGTATTGACCAAGGAAAGTCAGAAAACCAGTATAATTCAAAAGGAGGGGAAAACGGATTTTATTCTCTGTCTTCTCATAGCTTTATTCCGAAGGTCATAGAGATGGAGGAATAGGGACTGTTGTGATACACTGCAACATCTCATGATTGTCTCAGAATATACTAAGAGCACATTTTAAAATACATCATTTTGTTACATCTTTTGATTGTAGGGCTTTTCTGAATGAACTTGGATAGCTTCAATTATCTTTTGGACTTTAAAAAAACTGACCATGTCTATAACCATGGACATTACCAAATTTTTCTCTTTGGATATGAGTTTTATGTTCTAGCAATTACAAAATTGATTTTGTAGGACGGAGCCTAGGGCTTTGTGCATATTTATCAAATGCACTACTGAGCTACAACCTTTCACTGAAGGTGATTTGAAAAAGCATGCCATGTAATTCATGTGTGTGTTTTCATTTTGTGTTCTGAGCTAGGACATCCTCCTTTTAGTGTCATAAACAAATAGATAAATAGGGAGGGCTTTTGTCCAGATTTTTGTGTTAGGTTTTAGGTCACCAATGCAATAGTGATGGAGGAAGGAGCTGTGCAATTTTTCTTTGTTTTTCCCACCAGGAGACCCTATCTATAACTTAGGTGTGTTGGCAAGTACATAATAACAAACTCATCTCTAAAATAAGAGCGGAGAACACTGTTTATTAGGAACTCAGTGGTCAGAGTTCACTAGTTGTAATCTTGTATTTCATTCTGATCTCAGCTATTGTTTTTACATTCAAATTAGTGCATTGTCAGTGGTGAGGAAGGAAAGATGCTGTGGCTGTAGGAAATGGGGGCTTTTAGGTGGTGCTGATGAGAATGGAAATGAGATCCATCATTGTGAGCAGCAAATTGGCAAGGCACATGCACTACAGAAAGCAATTCTAGTTCTAAGCAATTACCAATAAGACATTCTCACACAGTACAAAGGAGACTTACAAAAATGGTCATTGGATTCTTTTGTCCACTTATTTCTTCACCAGGACATAGTTAGTGAGCATGTGCACTGTCTGATAAACTACTTTAGAAATTACATGAACAACAGGGGGCACAACAAACAGGAGTCTTTCCTTTGCAGAGTTTCTACTCTAGTGGAAGGAAATAGAAAGTAAGCAAAATGGAAGGGGACAAAATTCTTGGAAGTAAATTGTTGATACATGTTGTGAAGAGAAATAAAAGAGAAGAAAAGAATAGGAAATGGTAGAGAGGAGGTTAAAACTTTAAATAGGGCATCCCACGGAAGATTCATTCCCACGGAAGATTCATTGAACACATGATTACAGTGACAGATTTAGAATGGGGTTGATGGCTCAGTAGATAAGAATGCATAACGTTCTTTCAGAGGACCCAGGTTCCATTCCCAGCATTCATGTTGGGTGCCTCACAACGACATGGAACTCTAGCCTTGGGGGAGCTCAGCTCTTCTGGCTTCTGTGGGCACCTGCACTTGTGTGCACACACCCTCACACATTACTTATACTTATGAATAGTAGAGTTGTTACAGAGCTACCAAAGAAACATAATGAACTCAAATTTTCAACATAAGTAAGTGGGAGGCAAGCATGGCAGGCAAAGGACACAGTGAACACAAAGGCAACTTACAGGGATTTTGACTCTCACCTTAAAAAAAAAACAAAACACAAACACAAACCCAAAGAACCTATGCTCTGTTCATTTGACGAAATCTGTATGTGCCAGTATTGATGTGGATCAAAAATATTTTGTTAAATGAAAAAAATGATTGAAGGAGACAACATATGGTGGTAGGTTTTTTTTTTTTGAAAGGTTTATAAACACAAAAATTGTCTACTATTTATGGCTATGTATTTATATGGTCAGAGGATAAAAATGATATATACCACATTAGGGGATGATAAGTGTCTAGGGAGGGAGACAGAAAGGATGAGAGGTATGGATTTAGTCCTGCTCTTCCACCTCTTCCTCTAAAGCCTAAACCAAATAAGGCCAAACGTTAAACCATAACGGCGGTGATTGCATTGGAGTCCAATAAACTGCCTGTGCTTATCTGAATGCTTGGTAATCGTTTAGAAGATTTAAAAAAAAATAAAGAATGACATGGAAATGAAAGAAAAGGCCAGGCATGGTGGTATACACCTGGAATCCCAGCACTTGGGAGGCCAAGGTAGGAGAATCCTGAGTTTGAATACAGCCTGGACCCTTCTCAAAGGGGGAAAGAGAAAGACAGAGACAGAGAGAGAGAGAGAGGAGAGAGAGAGAGAGAGAGAGAGAGAGAGAGAGAGAGAGAGAGAGAACTTTAGGTGCTTTTTGCACTATAAGGAACTTGGCCCAGTGTGAAGTAGCCTCCGGCTGTGTGCTGGTGTGCTCGGCAGTAATCCAGTGAAGTACCAGCAGGCCACAGCTGCAGAGGAGCAGGGCTTCAAGAGGGAAGCGATCTGTTCTCGTGGTGAATGCCCCTCAGGTTCACCAGGAGGCATAGCCAGACTGGGCAGCCCTCCTGCCTGTTTCCTCATCTGCCAGGTGCCTGTAAGCATGAGAACGCTTCTGCACAGTGAATAGGGAACAACCCCCACCCCACCCCAAGTGCTGAGAGTGTCCGATGGGTTTCAGGTTTTTTGTTTTTGTTTTTGTTTTTGTCTGCTCTGGAATCTACCAGAAATCAAAACTGACACTTAAACAGTAAGACCATTTTCTGTTTCACTCTGTGGATGTATCTGTTGTTAATCTGAACTTAGTTCCGGCATCAATAACATACACTGGGGCTCTGTCGGGCTTCAAATTCTCTTATTTGTTTAGTGACTGTGAACTACAGGAGTTCTAGCCACTAGAAGAAAGCAGCAGGTCACGTGTGGATATACGTATGCTACCACACAACACACATCACCTGAGTGCAGTGACACTTTAGGGGTGAATGCTGAAGTTCGGAGCAAGGGTCTTTATGTGTCTGACCCCACTTCCTGGGCACTCACAGAGCGACAACCTTGTTCCCTGATTGTTGAACAAAGTCAGAGGTCACTTAAGTGGATTTGAGTTCTCTCCTAATCAGTCACAGATAAGCTCCAAGAATATTCTATACCAGGAGAGAGCACAGCACACTCTGAGAAGGGAATGTAGAACACAATTATTTAAGCCTCTGATGTTTCCTCTGATTTATTTACAGGGCTTAACTCACCTGGGGTCTCCTTGAAACTCACAGCACTCACATATAGGTCTGAAGTGAAGCCTTGGTAGCTGCTCGGTGGAAGCTAGGGCACTGGATAAGAACAGAAGCTGCCAGATTCCTTGTCCCCAACTTGACACACCCACATAAACAAGAATATTAAGAGAAGATCTTTTATGAAATGCATGCTTTGTTCCAAAAACTCTATATACAGGATTGCAGCATGGTACTCTCATATAGCCTACTCAGGAAGCTGAGACTATGAAGTCTAGAATTAATTAGCATAAGGGTATAAGACTAATAAAGAATTGGTCTCTGGCTCAAACCCTGGCTCCTATTAAAGCCTACACTCTTTAATAGGTCTAGAATAGTGGGTTCTCAACCTTCCTAATGCTTCAACCCTTTAATACAGTTCCTCATGTTGTGGTGATACCCTAACCGTAAAATTATTTCATTTGCTACCTTATAATTTTGCATTTGATACTGTTATGAATTATAATATAATGTGTGTATTCCCCTGGCCCTAAGCAACTCCTGTGAAAGGGTCACGACCCTCCACCAAGGAGTGGAGACCAACAGATTGAGAAAGTAGATTTTTATGATACCAGTTTCAGCCTGATCTGTAGACAGCTGGGAGAAGCCCTGCAGGAAAATTTCAGTGGACCTGCCCAAAGCCTCCTAGGGAAGAGACACAGAGTTAAATGCGATAGCCATTAAGATTGTGTCAAAGGTTAAAATGAGCTACAAGCAACTACATTTAAAACCTCTAACTGGGCAGAGTTCACTGAGGTGTACAGACTTTGAGTCTGGTTAACTTGGGTGTGTGATGTTTATTTTATTTGCAAGTTCCTTTATAATAATATAATTATTATATTAATAATAAAATTAATATACACCAAAAAGCATGCCATGCCACAGTGAATTCACAAGCCAGCAGTAGCTCAGCCCATCCATGTTGGTTGGCTTTTTATTGCCATCACAAAATACCTGACAGAAACAACGTGAGGGAAACTGATCATTTTGCCTCACAGTTTGAGAGGTTTCAGCCACCTAAGCTGGCTCCATCACCCTTAAGCTGATGGTAAGATAGGACATTCTAGAGAAAAAAGAATGGCAAATTGAAACTGCCACATGGCAGCCAGGAAGAAAGGGCCACCAATAAGATAGATCCTTCTAGAACACTCACTCCAGCAACCCACTTCCTCTAGCTGGGCTGTGCCTCCTAGGTTTCTGCCATTTACCAATAATATCATCAGTTTATGAATCCATCAATGGATTGAGGTCCCAACCTCTTGATCCAGTCTTTTCCTATTTTCTTACAACTAAATCTTAAGACCTGAGCCTTCAGGGACAACCATAAATAACACTCTGTCATTGAACTTGTCACTGTTTGTCCACGTTACTGTGACCGAGAGACTTTAGGCTTAAGAAAATAAGGGCTTATTTTGGCTCGTGCTTTCTGGAAGTCTCAGGCCATCGATATAGGGAAATTGTGGTAGCAGGAATACCTCTGTCCCTGGTGGAGGGAGCCTGAAGCCATGGCTTGTTCACACTGGGGCAATCTGACAGCAGAGAAAGCTGGCAGAACACCTCCAGGAATCTGCAGCACTCCCCTGGGGTGTGAATGATTCTGACTCCTAGGCTGGCTGTCACCCAGCTTTATCCACAGGCTTCCTGCTTCCTGCTTCCCAGCCTTCCCTAAGGTTCCACCTCCAAACACCAGTGACTGTCCTCACTGCATGTTCTTGACTGGACCACATCCCTTTTATAGACACCAAGACACTAGGGGTAGTGGGGGGATGGGGGGGGGGTTGAAAAGGTTGTTCCAGAAGACACTCTTAGATCAAACCCTCCTCTTTGAAGGTGTAGAATTTTGGCACATTGCTTAATCTTTCAGAGCTTCAGTTTCTGGCTCTGTGCAGTGGGAAGCGATAACGCTAGTGTGCAGAGTGTGCCTTGGGCCACTCGATAAGCAATAATAATAATAATAATAATAATAATAATAATAATAATAATCATACCAGTGTTGAGAGTTGCTCACAGTTCAGGCTATCACTACCTCCTAGTAGGTTTTCTTTCTTGTTCTTCTTTCTTTCCTTCCTTCCTTCCTCTCCCCTTCCTTCTGCTTGTTTCTTCCTTTCTTTCCTTTAGAAATTTTTATCATAATTTAAAATTTTTTAAGTTCATGCAAACATATAATATACATTGATCATATCCATTCCCCCCAAACCCTGCTTTCCCTTTTTCACCTCCCTCTTAGTCCCTGCTGTCCCCTCACACAGTCTCTCTTCATTTTTGTGTCATATCCACCATATATGATTTTCTATACCTATATAAAATCTAAGAACCATAAATGACAAGAAACATGAAGTATTTGTCATTCTGAAATGAGCTTAATCCATTTAGTATGATTATCTCCAGTTACATCCGTTTTCCTAAAAGTGGGAGAAGATGGCTGAAAATAATCCAGTGCATACATGCACCACATTTTCTTGATCCGTACCTCTGAAAATGGGCACCTAGGCTGGTTCCAAAGTTTAGCTATTGTGAGCAGCGCTACAGCAAACACTGATTTGCAAATGTCTCTGTGGCGTGTTGATCTTGGAGTCTTTTAGGTAGATACCTAGGAATGGAATACCTGGGCATTACAGTGGCTCTGGTTTTTAGTTGTTTTTTTTTTTTTTCCAAATGTTCCAAGGCCAGTTATTTATTTATTGTATGTGTGGCAGCAGGCATGTACCATGGTGAACATGTGGAGGTCAGAAGACAGCAATCAGGAAGAGATTCTCTGTTTCCACCATGTAGGTCCCAGGGACCAAACTCAGATAATAAAGCTTGGCAGTGAATGCCTTTAAATGCTGAGACATTTTATCACCCCCATTTTATTTGTTTGTTTGTTTGTTCTTAAGGCTCCTCCACAGTGACTTTCATGGTGCCTGGACCAATTTGTATTCCAGCAGCAGTATCTGTGAGTGTTCCTTCTGTCCACAGCCTTACCAGCATCGTTGTCATTTCTTTTCTTAGTGACTGCCATCCCCACTGGGAAGAGATGGAATCTCAGTGTACTTTGAAATTGCATTTCTCTGCTGACTAGTGAGGCTGAACTTTTTTTTGTAATGGTTTTTGTCATTTGTGTTTCATCTGTTGAAAAGTGGCTGCTCCTTTCACTGGCCCATTTACTGATTGGGTTATTTGATTTCTTGTTTGACTTTTTTAGTTCTTTATATATTGTAGAAATGAATCCTCTTTCAGATGCACAGCTAGCAGAGATTCCCCTCCTCCCCCCTGGGGGGAGATTTTCTTTGTAAAGAGCATCAAAGGTCTTTGATGATTGATCCCCAGAGGACTTTCCTTTTTTCTCACTGTGGATTTCCTCTTCCACTGAAAACTCAATCTCTCTCTCTCTCTCTCTCTCTCTCTCTCTCTCTCTCTCTCTCTCT
>CAJQZJ010009351.1:5243149-5291278 GCA_907164525.1 Lophiomys imhausi | reverse complement strand
CTCTCTCTCTCTCTCTCTCTCTCTCTCTCTCTCTCTCTCTCTCTCTCAATGGCCTGAAAAGACTTCCAAAAACACCAGTAAATAAATGAAAGTACATGTAAGAAAAGTTCAGATGTCCAAAAACAAACACTAAATAATTTAGAGTGCTAAGGAGGGTTGGGAGGATATGTTTTAAAACAGATGTATACTTTCTCCATTAGGAAGACTTATTTTTTTTTAAGATTTCTTTTTCTTGAGAGAGAGAGAGCATCTGCGTATGTCTGTGTATGGTTATGTACACATGCTTGTAGTGGCCACCCACATATGCCAGAAAAGGATGTCAGACAGCCTGGAGCTGGATTTACAGGTGTTGTGAGCCATGTGACATGGGTTCTTGGAACTGTGGCCTCCATTCTCTCTAACAACAATATGCCCTCTTAACCCCTGAGCCATCCATCTCTCCAGCCCCAGAAAGACGTTTTTTGTTTTTGTTTTTGTTTTTGTTTTTTTTTTTCTGAACTCCTACATATAGTACATGGCAGGTATCCCTGAAAAAGATAGTGTCTGGTGTCAACTTTGTAGCTGCTGTGGATTACAACTTCCTACAACATGGAATTTCATGTAAACACTGGTCAAAGCTATTTCCTGCCCTCCCAGACAGTTCTCTCTGCCTCTCTTTTATTAGCTGGATGACTTTAATTATAAAAATATATTTGGTCTAATTATAAAAAAAAATCATCACAACCTTTGGCCCAAATAAAGCAATAAAACAAAATTAAACACACCACGTACAAAGTAACACACTTTAATGACTCAGGATACAATAAAGTTCTTAAAATAAAAACAGAGATTTTTATGGAGATTCCTACCCACAAGGAATTCCCAACAAGGTGCAGAACTCAGATGCCTGAGAAGGTACTTATGGTAAGAGGAGAAGGGGGTGGGGAGCACGGAAGGGAGGTTTCCTGGAGTGAGGAGGATCTGAGTTGAATCTGAAGAGTGAGTGGGAGTCTGTACAGCACTGAGTGAAAGGCAAGAAGAGCTCCAGCCCCATCCCCTCACATGTAATGTGACATAGGAAAGAAAGAAGTCATGGGGGAAATCCACAGATTCTCATTTCCTGAGAGGTAAGATTGTGTGTGTATGTGTGTGTGTGTGCATATATCTGTGCACATATGTATGTGGAGGCCAAAAGTAAACATCAGATATCTTCTTCAGTTACTCTCAATGTTTTGTTTAACTCATTCTTTGCCAATTTAATTCATGTATACACTGTATCTTGATCATATCCAACATAAATCACCCCACCTCCCCCAGTATCCGCAACATTTCTACCTTCACCTCATTTTCTCTCTCTCTCTCTCTCTCTCTCTCTCTCTCTCTCTCTCTCTCTCTCCCTACTCCCGACTCTGAGCACAATAGATGTGGAGCTTGGCCTGAAGTCATACTCCCAAAAGAACATGATTCCGCTCTCCCTGGCAGCTGTGAGGCAGGGTCTCATACTGAACCCGAAGCTTAGCAGTTCATCTAGAGTAGCTGAGGAGCAAGCAGCAAGCCCTAGAGAGCTCCGACCCTATTCTTGGGGCCATGATAATAGGCAGGCACTACCATTCCCAGCTTTGTAAGTGGATGCGGGAGGATCCAAACTCAGATCCTCATGCTGTGGGGCAAGTACTTTATTGATGGAGTCATCTCCCAAGCATCTCATTACAGTTTTATTGCCTGCTTCAGATTTGGGTTGATTGATATGTTATCTGTGCAACATTAGAAATTAAAGCTGAATAAGGGATATTTGCTGATAATCTTTTCCATTCAGTTTCACAAGTATCTCTGCCTTTGTTGCCTATTGTAGTCAGGCAATCAATAGCAATAATCAGTAAGATCTACTTGGTGGTCAGTGGACCAGTCACTAGGAAGGAGACAACACTTCCAAATATGTGGCCATTGAAAGGGGTCATAGCTGAGGGATAGGAGCTCTGGCAGCAGACTGCCTTGGTTTAAATAAGTTGCTGTCACCCTCTGTAAGACCTGGGGTAGCTGATCAAACCTCTATAAGTGATAAATCCCATCACCTGTAAGTAGTGGTAATAGTAGTGCCCCATATCAGAGGGCCATTGAGACAGTTAAATGAGCTATTATATGTAATGAATTGTTATATTGAAAGCACATAATCAGTACCTGGTATTGGGCAAGCATTAACTATTCACACTAATATATATTTCAGAGTGAATAAACAAAGAATTGTCCTGAAAGCCAAGCTTAGGTACTTGAACACACTTCTAGTGGGAGCTAATCTCATGCTGTGGCAGTCACCACAATACAGCTGTTCCCTGGGGGCTCCCCCTTGCGTTAATTACCTTGTGGTGTTTTGATTGATTCTTGTCTGTGTTTCTGAAAGACTTGCCTAGGATTTATGTGGTCCTGGATGGAGGCCATCTAAACCGTGATTCCCAACCAGGAAAATACTAAACCACCATCTAGTGTCATGAGAACACAAGTTTATGAATGCATAGCTATTGGACTGAAGACATGGCTCGGTTGACAAAGCACGTGGCACATGAGGACCTAAGCGCGTGCCATGCAGGCATGAGGACCTGAGTTCGGGTCCCCAGCACCCACATAAAAAGCTGGGCATGGTGAGCACACTGAAGTCTCAGCACAGGGGAGGGTGGAAGACAGAGACTTGCAGGCCAGCCACTCTAGTCAATTGCTCAGGCCCAGTTTCAGTGAGGGACCCTGTCTCAAAAAAAAAATTTTTTTTTTGTAGAATGTGATAGAGTAAAGCATACAACATTAATCAAGCCCTGCACTCCATACAGACATCATGTTCTCTTGCTCAAACTACTGCTCTCTCTCTCTCTTTCTCTTTCACACACATACAAACATGTACATATACCATACATACATACACATAAAAACCATTATAAAATTACATCATCATTTTATAAACTAATGAAATAAAACCCAGCTGCTGGATGATTATATCATACACACACCAGGGACCAGGGCTTTAAGTACTTTTTCCCAGGCTATGTGAGGAAATGGAATTCTTTTTTCTTTCTAAATGGTTTATTTTTTATTTTCTGTGCATTGGCGTTTTGCTTGCATGAATGTCTATCTATTTAAGGATGCTGGATCCCCTGGAACTGGAGTCATAGACAGTTGTGGGCTGTTGCTGGGAATTGAACTCAGGTCCTTCTTGAAGACCATCCAGCCCTCTTAACCTCTAAGCCATCTCTCCAGTCCCAAGATGGGGATGTTTTATACAAGTGACTCATAATTGCCTTTTAATTGGTTTTGAAATGAGGAAAAACAAGGACTGGGTATGAAAATATAATAGGATTCATTCAAAACCTTCCCAGCAGTTTAACCTGCTCCTGGGAGGTTTTTCTCCATCCTTACAACCAGGTTGAAATATGAAAGGATGTTTGCTAGAAATAGAGAATGTAGAACTGAAGGCTAGCCCCCGAATGATGCAGGTTAGGAAGCATGTGAGAACACAGAGGCAGATGTGTAGAGAACCTCCCAAAGCCACCCCCTGCCTCCTACCCATGCTTTGCAATGCAGAGAGGAGAGTTCTATGGCCACACCCACTGTGTCTGATCGTATGTTCAAGTACATAGAGGGTACAACGGCACGGAAGACAAGAGCTCCAAGTCTCTACAGGTGACTCTGGGTTCAACTGTGGTGAACAAAGGCACACCAAGTACTATCCTTAATCATTTGAGACGTTCATTCTGCATCTATAGAAGAGGAATAAAATGGCCTCCAACTTATAGGAATCTTGCAATGATTAACAAATCTTTGCAATATTCTTAGCACCGTTCTGGGTAGATCATAATCACCCTCCTCAACATCTAACAGGAACGTTATTAACTTCAGTCCAGGGAGGCAGGGAACATGGTCAATGGCATGCATCTGGGGGTCAGACAGGAACAATTTTGGAGGATTGATTCTCACCTTCCACCCTTGTTTTGAGGTAGTGTCTCTCTTGTTGTTTCTTACTGCTGTGTAGAGTACTCCAAGATGTGCTGGTCTGGGGGCTTCTGATCAATTCTCTGCTTCCCATTTTGCAATAGGAGTGCTGGATGACAGACACGTGTTGCCACATATGTCTGTTTACATGGGTTCCAGGGATCTGAACTCATCAGGTCGCTAGGCTTGCAAGGGGTCTTAGCGAGTGTTCTATTGCTGTGAAGAGGCACCATGACCAAAGAGGCTCTAAGGAAGACATCATTTAATCAGGGGTTTCCTTATAATTTCAGAGTCAAGTGCGTTATCATCAAGGCAGGGGCATGGCTGCAAGTGTGGCACTGGAGCAGTAGTGAGAGCTAATATGTAGGCCAAGGGAGTGGGAGATAGAGATAGATAGATAGATAGATAGATAGATAGATAGATAGATAGATAGAGAACACACCTGAGCCTGATGTGGGCTTCTTGAAACCTCAAAGCCCACCTCCACCAGTGACATACTTCCTCCAATAAGGCCACACCTCCTAATCCTTCTCTAATAATGCCACTCCCTGATGACTAAGCATTCAAATATTTGAGCCAATGGAGGATATTCTTATTCAAACTACCACATATGAAAATGAACCATCACTTCCTCCCACCCCCTGCTTTCCATTTATTTTTGTATGTATGTATGTATGTGTTTATGTATGTATCTATCTATCATCTATCTATCTATCTATTTATTTTTGAGGCAAGATCTCACTTTATAGGCAGGGCTAGCCTTGTAGTTGTTGCAGTCCTCCTTCACCAGCCTCCTAAGAGCTGGGATGGAGGGCAGTGAACCACCATGACAACTGGCTATTTTCTTCTGTGCTACAGTTCCAACTAGAGTCCAGGGCCACAAGCGCACTTCATCCCTGAGCTCCACTCTGATATTATTATGAGTTGCATGGTTTGGGGAATACTAAAATGTGTCCTTGTCAGGCCAGATACAGATCTTATTGGCAGCCCATCTGTTTGAGACAAGGTTAGCTTACTGTGTAGCTAGGCTGGCTCTGAGCTTGTGATTCTCTTTGCTTAGCCTCCCAAAAGTACTGAGATTGCAGAGATGCACCACCATGCCCAGCTGCAAAATCAAATTTTGTGTAGTGTGTGAACCTACATAAACATGATGAAGACACATGGGGTGATGAGGAGCACTGAGAAGCCACTGCAGCCTCTAAGCAGAGCAGGAATACAACCCAAGCAGCTTCAAAAGTCTTGGCTTCTGGGTAACAAGGGGATGAATGAGCTCCTGGCATGTATGGGGACCTGAAGGGCAGTTATGAACTTGTGCAACAGAGGCGTGGCTGGGACCCTGGTAGGACCAGACAACCAAAACTAAGGCCAATGCTTCAGAGTGATCTGATCCCCAGAATCACCTGAATAAGTGTAGTGTGTATTGATAAGTCTGGAAAGATGCAGAGGAGATGCAGGGTCCGATCTGACTGCTGGAAGAACTGCTCTAGTTTGTGTGGATAATGTTTAAAAGAGCAGGAGATGGGAGCCTATTCATTGCATACCGCTCACAATTGGGGAAAGTCAGATGATGCTCTGCTTTCTCCAAGAATTCTCTCTCTTTCTCTCTCTCTCTCGTGTGTGTGTGTGTGTGTGTGTGTGTGTGTGTGTGTGTGTGTGTGCTACATATGTGCACACAAAGGCCAAAGGTCAATTTCAGGTATCTTCCTCACCATTCTTCACCATAGTTTACAACTGTGCACTGCCCCACTTGGGTTTTTACTCACTGGGGATCTGAACTCAGGTTTTAAACTAGATCCCAAACACAGGGTCTCATGCTTGCATGGCCAGCACTTTATCAGCTGAACTGTCTCCCAGTCCCCTCTCTGAAACCACAATTTAATTATCAATATAAACTATAAGATTAGGCCGGCAGAGCAGCTAGCAGGCAGGTGGGAGGCCGGCAGACTTGATCCACCTTAACTGGCGGCTTGACTTGTCCTGGGGAAAAAGCTCTGGACCAAGGGTTGCCTTCACCATCTGCAACATAAACTCTATTAACTAATATCTCCATTAATAACTATAAGTTGTTATATCAGGCCGACAGAACAGCCGGCAGCTTAGTGGGAGATCGGCAGGCTTGACTTGCCTTAGAAGTCTGTATGCCTAGAGGGAAAGCTTGGTGGTACGGTCTGGCAGCGAAGCTGGCAAAGCTGGTGGGGTAACTGCAAGACACTTATTAATAACTATATACTATTATATTAGACCAGCAGAATTGCCAGCAGCTGATGGTCCTGGATTGCTTGGACTGGTGGCCTGTAAGCCGCTGTAGTTCTTTCCCCAATAATTAAATATACCAAGACCTTTTAATGTTTCAACGCTTAGCCCTTAGCTGGGCAGACTCTTAACTGGCTAATCTAAATTAACCTGGACCATTTAATCCCAAACCGCCATGTGGCCTGTTGTTACCTTCCAGAGTTCTCAAACAAATCTGTCTGCTTCCATGTCTCCTGGTGGGAAAAGAGACTCCTCTGTGTAAAACACAGGGTTCCTGTTTCCATCTCAGCAACTCCCACCTTTCTGCCCAACTAATTGGCCATCATCCACTTTTATTAACCAATCAAGAGAATGCCTCAGAAGGGGCGGTAACCAGATCTCAGCATTGAAATCAGCTTATCAGATGCAATGTTATTAGACCTTCCTCCAACACCTCTCTAGGAACTTCTGAATGGAATTTCTGACATCAGGATAAGTGATCCATGAATGTACGGAAAAAAGGAAGGAGAGAGGAGGATACCCTGTCCCTGTTTCTAGCTTCTGGGTGACTGTTGTTTTGATGCCAGAGCAATCTGGAAAGAGGATTCGCCAATGGGACAGTCCATGACATTGGACACTCCAGCAGCCAAGATGACAAAGTAGCAGGGGTCTCCTCTAAGGACAGGAACAGAGCGTTGAAGAGAAATGTCACAGGCCTGAATATCAGCTCAGTTTTGCAGTCAGAACAAGTTGGAACTGGAAATAGGCTTCTTGTTTGCAACTTAGTACTTTCCATGGCATATGTGAGTTCAGTTCCCAGCACTAAAAGAAATAAAACAGGGAGGGGGTGGCAACCAAGAAACAGAACTGCTTCTGATAGCCCCAGGAAGGGAGGATATGGGCCTCAGTCTCATTGTGAAAGAGTTGGGCTTTGTGTTAGATTAGAACCATCCTTGTCTCCAAAAGTCCAGGAGGAGGAAAAGCAAACAAACGAACAAACTTATTCAAACCCAGTTTTCCATTCCCTAGATTGAGATCCTCCTGTCAAGACCTCCACTCACCTGAAATGAAACTGGTGGCCATTAATGTGGATCCTCAAACACCCACCCCACCCCAACTGCCAACAATACCTGTGAAGAGTTTCTCTTCTGTTGGGTGTGAGGTCTCCTGAACGGTTAGGGTCTCTCCAGTGATCTTTTGAGGAGAATATGAATAAAGTGTGGGGGAGACAATCGGATGTGAACTGGGTCCGTGGCTAAGTGGTGGAGCCTTTGCTTAGCAGGAACAATGCCTAGGTTTCACCCTCCACATAGAGGCAAGGGTTCATTTTCTTGGTAAAGTTCCTGGGTCTTCACTGCCCTGGTAATAATGGTGCAGGCCATGTAGTGTCTCCTTCCACAAGGGTGAGATGAAAATTTCACATCTGGCTTGGAGGGCAGATGGTTGCATCTTGAGAACTAAAGAGATGGCCGGGTTCTGAACAAAGATTGAAACACTTAGTGTTTTGCTAAGTGGGTGCTTGTGCCTGCTTCTTTTATTTTATCAACTGTGTTTTGACAATTCAAGAGGGAAAAAATGTGTCTAAAGCAATTTGAGCTCATCAGGCAGTAAACATTTAGACACACGATGTGAATTGAGTTATTGTTCTTGTGAGTTTCTTTTCTTGCCTTATTTTGAAAGGGAGCCTGTTGGCTCCTTTGCCTACCCCAGGTCTCTTGAAATGGAAGTGAATATAGTGAATCCTTGACAATAGTCCTATGACTGGGTTATCTTATAGCAACCTCCATTCCCCAAGAGTTAAGGGGAGATTAACATTCAAGACAATTGAACTAGATAGAAGCGAGAGAGCTGTGCCTCCAGCCATCGGATCTGCGTTCTCTGGCTCGCAGGGTAGGAGAGGAGCTCACGCCATAGGGTGGGTCTGGGTGGGTTGGGGTGTCTTGAAACGGCAAGGGGACCCTTCAGACCACAATCAACTTTCTCAGCATCTCTGTTGCGCTCATCTGAAGCGCGCAACCTCTCTGGTCTACGAGCTAACTTTGCTTCGCTTGCGGGGTGCGGCTAGGAGCGGTGGGAAAGAAGCCAGAGGCAGTTCAGGGGGGGTGACTTGGGGTGTCCTTGGCTGGACCAGGCGACGGGGAGGCAGAAGATCTCATTGTTGTCCTGGGATCCAGTGGCGAAAGGAGGCCCCGCCAGCGGGCGCGCGCTCACTCCCTGCTTTGCAAGAGATCGAGCGGGCCACCCCGCCAGGCTCGGGTGCCGGGCACCATGCGGCGGACCGGGTGCCGCGGGACTCGGGTCCCCGCGCGGGAGAGGGGCGGGCTGGTGGCCGTGCGCCCTGGCGCTGGGCCAGGCTCGGCGTGAGCAGCAGCGCGAGCGGGCGATGGGCTGACAGAGCCCTGTGGCGGGCGCGGCGGGGACTGGGGTGGCGGCGGGGGCGGGGACGGGGACGGGCGCGCCAGCACCGGCGGGGCGGCTGCGGGCGCCGCGGAGGAGGCGGAGGCGGCGCCGGGCTCCCAGGCCGCCTGGTAGGCCAAGGGCCTGCGCCTGGGACGAATGGGAAGCTGGTTTCCGTGGACTAGCCTCCTACAATCTGAAGTTCCTCGGAAGCTCCTTTAGGAGAGCACAAAAATAAAAGGTAACGTGTCTTTGTTTCCCGGTCGCGGTGGCATGGGGGCGATTGATGATGCTGTACTTCTGAACCCATTTTCCGGTGCTGGGCTGGGCGGCAGGGACCTGCCACTTCTTTTCTGGGGGCTTAGAGCCTTTTATTTCGAGTCTGTTACATTTTTAAAATGCAAGCCCCACGTGGGGCAAATACTATGCTACCTTCTACTAGCCATTCCCCCCCCCCCCCACACACACACACGTTCCTTTGGCATCACAGCCCACACTCTGAATTTCCAATGGAGAAAGGAAAGGAGGTTTCTATAAGCATAGCTAGGTGGGTGTTTTAAGCTTCCACCCTCCCTTTCTGGAAGTGACAGAGGTGTCCGGTCCGTTGGGTGCAGGAGAAGGCTCTTCACAAGGTGGCATGGGGCCGGGCAGCCTCAGCTGCTGGAGCCTGATGAGACTGGCCTTTCCTTTCCAGATGGCTGCAGAGTTCGATGCAGAGAAAATGGGAGGTGGGGAGGGGGAGAACAGGAGGGAACCTCCGTTAGTACCTGCTTCTTTAAAAATGGTTAAATGAGGTGCATTTGTACTACAGGCAGCTGCCCAGATGTTGGTGCAGATTGATTGAATTTAGGAAGATCTCCCTAGCGCTGTTCTTTGAAAGGCGTGGGGGGGGCTGCCTGTGTGTAACCACCAACTCACTGCCTTTCTCTGGTCCCTTGCTTGTTAACAGAGTAACTGCTCAGTCAATTCAGACAAATTTTGCTAAATTTCCAAGGGATGGCTGTTCTAATAATAGCGCTAACTGTGGCTTAGTAGACATCCTCATTTTGAATGATGCAGCCGTGCCAGCTCCCTGGGAAGCGCAGCTTGCTGAGAGCTGAGATCCAATGCCGGGAAAGGACTCCCTGACCTCACCATGAATGGACCAGGCGCTGCCTCCCCTATGAATGGAACATCCCAACAGAGGCTGCCGTTTGCTGCTCCTGGCTCATTTCAGTTGGAATCCTCCCTGAATCTGATGAGAAAGATGCTCAGAAAACCTAGACATTTTTAAATATAGGATGATCCCTGTTCAATTTTGGATTGATGAATGCATTTAAGTGTAGGATCGTTAGGCTGCCTCTACCCCAACCTCAGCACCCGTTAAATCTCATCCTTTTGCAAACCCTTTGATTGATGTGTAGGAAAGCACCAGTCAGGAAACACAGAGCAAACTGCTGAGTTCATGCCAGGCAGCCACGGCTGACGCTGGGGAAAGTACCTTGAGAGTTGGCTGCAAACCTGTGTCCCTTAGACTCCATGAACTAGGATATGCGCTCCAGAATCAAAACATGCAACAGAGCGCTGGGGTCCTGGGACTGTCCACAGGGGAACTCATTTCATTGTTTTTTTTTTTTTTTTCTGGTCTTTAAATTGCATCAAACTCATTCATAGCTTTTGGCTCCTAAAACTCAGGACATGAGATTAGCAGAAATCTGGCTTTAATTCTCTTAAGTGTTACTTGTCTCCCACAACCTCGAGTATCAAAAAATGGACCAACTGATCCATTCTGCTGCCAGTGAAGTTTGTCCAAACCAGAACAGGAGTGATAATCCTGTGACAATTATATTTGACTGCATTTCAGGCTTACAAGTCACATAGCTTCCATGTACTTTAATTGGAGGTAATATTTGGACATGGTTTGAAATCAACTCTGTGTAGTGTAGTCAACGAATATAAAACTGCCACTAGAGAAGTTGAAAGGGAGTGAGGTCTGCTGTGAGAAGTTGTGTGGGTAGAGGTAATCTTGTATTTTTTTTATTTTTAAGTTAAATTCTTCTTGGATTATAGGGAAATAGCTTTAGTTGCCATGAGGATCAGCAAAATCTTCCCCCTCTTTTGTTTTAACCAACCGTGAACTTCCATTGCTGTTGCTGTATTCTTTTTAGTGTTTGTCCTGAACTAATTTGATTAATAAGACTTCTTTTTATGGCTCCGAGCCTCTTTGTAATTTTAGACATCGTTGACAAGTCCCCTGGTAACCCAGCAGGTGACTAGTGCTGTTAGTATGATTTTGCCATTGGGGAAACTGAGTCCCCTTGAGATTCAGCAAGTTTCTGGTTTCTTAATCCATGAGATTTATATACCAGATGTGTACAGTAGTGTTTTAATTGTCCCAGGAAGTTAGAGCCCAAAGAAAAGATAAGAGATGAGGCCTTGTCTGGGTCCTGGAGCTTTGAGAAAGCTTTGCAGAACAGTAGGTAGGTAAATGTTAAGGAAAAGTCTCTTGAGTCAACCTTGATCTATAGGAGAAAAGCATTGGTATAGTTTTATGATGGGAAAGAGAAGAATTGAAAATTTCAAGAAATCTACTGAGAAGCTGGTTGGGTGGCTTTTGTCTTTAAGCAATTGTGGGCTGGAGGTTAGACCTCCCCAAAGACCATGGCACGTTTCCTTCCTAAATACCAACTTGTGCTCACGTTGTTTATGCTAATGTACATCTTCTCCCAGGTATCCTGCAACTCACATTCCTATCATGTGCAAGTGTACCCTTGCCCTTATTGTATTTCAAGTAATACTCACTGTGTGCCTGAGGCCAGAAATTTACATTTTGACATCACACTGCAACAGCTTTGCCCTTAATTTTTGTGCTGTTGTTGCATAGGTAGGTTTGTCTTAAAAAAACAAAGAAAGGAACAATACAACTTCTGAAGAAAATTCTAGTTCTGTAAGTTGAACTGAGAAATTAACTGGCTTAGGAAGTTATCTTAAAACATGCTATACACAGCATCAAAAAGTCCAAGTCTGGATTCATCGTCAACCTTAAATATATATATATTTTAAAGATATATATATATATTTCATATGTATGAATGTTGTCTGCATGTACACCTGCATGCCAGAAGAGGGCATCAGATCCCATTACAGATGGTTATGAGCCACCATGTGGGTGCTGGAAATTGAACTCAGGACCTCTGGAAGAGCAGTTAGTGCTCTTAACTGCTAAGCTCTCAATCCAGCCCCATCACCAACTTTTTAAGTCTCTCTGTCTCTCTGTGTGTGTCTATCTCTGTCTCTCTCTCTCCCCTCCCTCCCTTCCTCCTTTTCTCTTTCCCTCCTTTTAGTATTAGGGATTAAATCCAGACCTCTTGCATACTAGGCAACATCACAGAGTCCTAGGAATTCTGTGGAAAGTACAGAAACCCAGCCTCTCTCACTTTTCTATTTATTTAGAAGTAAGTTCTTACCACGTTGCCTGAGCTACTTTGAACTCACTGTTTAAGGCAAGTAGGCACACCTCGAATTTGTAGTCCTCCTTCCTCACCTGCCAGATTAGCAGGGATTGTATTCCTTTCCACTGAAGCCTGGATAATCCTTTTCTTTTCTCATTCTTCTTTCCTTTCTTCGTTTTTTTTCTTTCTTCCTCTTATGATCAGATGTGCTAGTAAACTTATGCTAGAAACTCTCCCTTTGAATCTACTTGGGAACTATCCCAGCATCTCAATTGGAGATGATTTCTGGGACCCCACAGAAGGGCCTATTCAGCCTATATCCCAGAAACTCTCTGTTCTGCGAATTAAAAGGAAGAAAGAGGGACTGGCTTCCCTATTTTGCCAGGCTCATAGATAACTCAGGCCTATATTGGCTGAAATATCCCTAGTGTTCTCCTTCAGGATTCATCCATCTTTACCTTGCCCATCCATGTCTGATCCTGTGCTGTGTACCGCTCTCTAGAGATATGATTTTTTTTTTTAAAAAAGTATCAAAAGAAGATTCTGAACATCTCTGTAAAGAGAGGCCTGAAGCAAGAACATCGGAAGGAGGAACCAACTGTAGAGAGCTCAAGGAATTTCTCTACCCTGGGCAACATCATAGAGTCCTAAGAAACCTGAAGAAAGTGGCTACTAACATCCAACTTGCCAGAGAAGGAAGAGATTTGAGCGGCTTTCTCTCCAGTGTTCATTCTAGCCACAGTCAAAATGAAGCAAGCTGAGAATGTTGTCCGTTCCTGGTTTTGTTTTCCCCAGAGTAGCTCACCTTAAGGGCCGGTACAGCGTCACTGGGAGCTGGGAGCTGCAATGTCACTGTTACACGGCAAGACCAGGTGGCTTCATTGCTCTCTTGGGCAAGAAGTTTTCTGACTCAGCATAGGTACATTTTGCCTTGCCTCGATGCTCTCCCTAGCAACTTCCTTTGAGTTCCTTAATTCCCTTCATGCCACCCCTTCCTCTGTCCCTAGGCTCAGCATGTCTATCTTTGACAACCTTGATCTTGAAGGGAGCCAGCTCCACTAGCAGAAGCATTTTTCTAGAACTACTGATATAGGGCTTCTTTTACTGGAAATGAGTAGAGCTGCTGTTAAATATTTATCAGATTCCATGATGCTTATTCTGGGCACGGGTGACTGGTTTTTGGGGTTTTTTTTTGTTTTGTTTTGTTTTGTTTTGTTTTTCTCTTGTTGTTTTTTGTTGTTGTTTTGTTTTTTTTGTTTTTAATTCTTAATGGTATTGGTAGAAACTGGGTAATCCACTCTCCAAAGAAATGTTTACCTTGTAGATGGGAATTCCTGCTTAGGAATACAAACCACAGTTGATGACAGGTCTTAGAGGAGTATGAGGGACCTGTTTCAGTCAGTGGCCTTATCACCACCAAATAAACAAACAAAAGGTAAACTGGTTGAACTGTTTGAACTGAATGAGTAATCTCCCAGCAGACATGGACACTGAGTCTACATCAGAGCCATCTAGTGTAGGAGCTAGCTGTAGGGAAGGGTCATTTCTCTCCTAGGTGTATTCTCTGGAATTTTATTGAAAGCGGTGCTTTGGGTGTTCATGATACAACAAAAGCAAAAATGTGTTGTTCATAGTCAAGAGCATTGGCAGCTACACCATACCCTCTTCCTTTAACTCTGAATACACCTGCATGTTCCTTCTTGCTCCTATGTTTTAGTATGTATTTGCCAATGTATGGCTCTCACATACTTGTGTGAGGCAGGGGATGTAGGTGTGGGCACAGACACATGTGCACATGTAAGCCAGAAGACACCCTCCCATCATTCCTCTGGTGCCATTCACTTTCTTTTTGATACAAGGTATTTTAGAGTTCTAATTCTTGAGCTCACTAAGTAGACTAAGCTCAGGCTGGTCAGTGAGCCTCAGGGATCCTCTCTGTGTCTCTGTCTTTCTAGTCCTGAGAATACATGGTCATGCCATCTTGTAGGCTTTTGGCTTTTAAAACACAGGATCTGGGAACTGAACTCAGGTCTGTTACCAAACAGGGCTAACCTCTCCTACATGCTTTTTGTTCATTTAACATTGAGTACATGTGACCCACTGCTGCTGATGGGTTCTTTATAGTTCCTTGTTGGATAAGCAGAGCATGAAACCACACTCCAACACTAATCTATAGAGGCTTCGTTGAAAGCAGAAAGATCCAGGAAGTTAAGTAATGTGGCTTGTCAGGCCATCCTGGGTCTAACATACTCTTTAGTCTACACTATGTATGGATCTTTCTCATTGCCAACCTCAGATCCAGGAGTCATTATTATGATGCAAGATACTAAGCCTTCAAACAATATGTTTTTGTTTTTGGAACAGGGTTGCATTCTGTAACCCAGATTGGTCTTGAACTCGCTTTGTAGCCTGGAGTGACCTCAAACTCATAACCCCACTTCCTCAGCTTCTCAAGTGCTAGATTTGCAGGAAAGAGCCATGGCACTTTCTTTGAATAATATTTTCCCCTTTGAATCAGCTAATACTCCCCCTGTAACCTTGTGCCTGTCACTCCACCATTTCCACCAGAATATACCAGTTCTTCCAATATCTTTGCCTTTCTTTGTCCTTACTGAATGAGGAATTCATGGGGGGGGTGTAATGGGGAGTTAGATTGATGCTGTATGGTGACAAATGGAAATAAGAATGAGATCATCTCCAGGCTTTGCCATTGATAATCATAAAATGAACAACCACCCTCTCCCCATAAGCCTGTAAAGTGATGAATCCAAACTAGGGACCCAAATAGTGCAGAGCCATCTAGATCTGGGTGATACATCTACAAATAGCTGGGTAACATGGGGCTGGCTTGCCCACTTCCTGGCTTGCTCTGACTACCCCCAGTAAATATCCAATATTTATTTCTGTGTTGCTCAGAGAGAGAAAGCAGAAAAGGGGAAATTGGGAAGGACATGAAGCAGACTCAACTGAGCACAATGCGAGGCAGTGTTCTGCCTTCTCAATCCCCTTTCATTGGCTCCATCGAGTGTTTGGTACCAGAAGAACTATAGAGTGACCAGTGGCACAGATGTAGCCTGCAAGACTTGGCAAAAGGAAGGAGACATGTGCAGAAGGTGATAGACTTTAAGAGCTACAGCTCTGAGTGTGAGGGCTGCAGGGTGCACCCAGGGCTGAGTGTGCCCTGCAAAGTGTATCTGCACGTGATTTGGAGAACCATCGAACATTTTAGTGAGAGAGCACTTTGGCAATGAAAGAAGTATAGAGATCATTTTTGTCAGGGTCCTCATCCACTGGGATGTTTACCCAGGCAAACATCCCTGCCTTATGACAGGTATTTACATGATGCAATATGGTGTGACAAACACAGTGTACACTGTGGCATCTTCTACTCTGGGTTTGGTTATCCAGCCAACTCTTTCAGCTGGCCATGAGACCTGTATTGAGTTATGAAATCTCTCCGAGCTTCGGTAAGCAAAGTCTCACTAAGAGAACCACATGAGATAGTCTCCTCAAAGCAGCTAAGATGTAAAAGCTATGGAAGACTCTTAGAAAAAGAAATTCAGGGGTATGTGAGAAGGGTCAGTAGATAAAGGTGATTGCCTGAGTTCCATCCTTAGGACTCAAACTGAAAAGAGAGCACCAACATCCCTTGGGGCTGCTGACCTTCACACGTATGCTGTGGCAGAGTGTGTGCCCCTCCCCACATGCTGTAGATAGATAGTTACACAGATAGATAGATAGAAGGCTAGATAGATAGATAGATAGATAGATAGATAGATAGATAGATAGGTAAATAGATAGATAGGTAAATAGATAGATAGATAGATAGATAGATAGATAGATAGATAGATACATACATACATACATACATACATACATACATACATACATAGATACATTCATACATAGATACATAGATAGAAACGTAGATAGATACATAAATACATAGATAGATAGATACATAGATAGATACATAGATACATAGATAGATAGTTCCATAGATAGATAGATAGATAGATAGATAGATAGATAGATAGATGGATGATAGATAGATAGATAGAATGTTAATCTTTTAAATAAGAAATTTTGTCTGCAATCTGCCCTCCTGACCTTGGAAGACTCAACAGTACTAAGTCTGGAGACATTTAAAACACATTAGGGTCTAAGAAAAAAATGTAAACATTAAAATAAGGAATCCATTTTCTCTTACAATGCTGAAATGTCATAGTAAGCAACATAATGGGGACAAACATTACCTGAGATATTTGTAAAAGTCACCCCAGCCTTTCAGAAAGAGCCCGTGCAGGAAAGCTCATGACCCTAGCCATCATTGTTACTGGGAACAGGGAAAGGTTTATAAACAAAGGTTGTTGAGGGGGAAAGCACCCAGTGATGTGATGGATCATGAGGTAAATAACCAGGAGATAAGGACAGAGCCTGAGGCTGTATCTGGGTCTGAGTACATTAGAAAGCTTTCAAATGAAGGAGGAAGGGAGAGAAGAAAGATGATCTGGGCATTGTGCTGGTGGGTTGCAGCTCCTTACTTTTTAGAAATTTCTTCAGTTCTCAAAAGATGATCAGAAAGCTCGTAGACCTTTTATCTTGGGGAAAAATGTAGAGTAAAATTGAAAATGATGAAGATTATATCAACCAGTAGCATTACCTACCACTTAGCATCCAAAGGAAAAACTCCAGTTATAGGCCCACAAGAGGAATCAGTAGGTGAGAGCACTCAGAGCCAAGTCTCAAGACCAGAGTTTGATCCCTGAGTCCCAAATGTGGTAGGAGAACTGACTCCCCTAAATTGTCCTCTGACCTCCACATGTATGATGTGGCACAAGGGTGTAGAGACTCATAATGAACAGACAAATAAACAGGTACTTGAGCAGTTAATAAATAATTAATGTATTGAGTCAATGGCAGAAGCCATCTTACAGGCTGAAAACACTGGATGCATATTTGGAGCTGCCAACCCCCGAACTGCCCCAATCACTCAACCATATTGAAGGTCCTAGGATAATATCTCTGCAATATAAGAAATCAATATGCCAATTTACCTAATATTTAACAAAGTGATCTGCACACTTAACCATATTAAGTAAAATGAATCAGAATGAGCAACGCTAGGCTTTCTGGTTATGGATTAACAAGAAGCGTGTAGACAGCAGACTAAAATGAACTAAAATTAAGATTAAACCCATGTGCAAATGGGAAGTATTTATAGAACATTCCTATCTGCTTGCTTCCAAGACTAGGCTATATTTGAGGGAAAACTTATGGCTATCTTTTTGCCTAGATGGGTGGACCATGTCTGTTATTTCATGGAGAAATTATAAGCTGATATTTGTGTGTGGTTCCTTCCTTTCTTTATTGTGGAAAATATGGTTTTTGTAGTCTCCAACAACTTGGTTTTTCTCCATTCCTGTTCCCAAGGCTGTAGCTTAGTCAATAGAGATTCCAAACTATTTTAATGCCGAGTTCTACAACTTCCAACTTGGAAAGTAGCCAAATATTTGGAGAATAATACCCCAATAGTCTTTTGTTTCTCGTGTCGCTAAAGTCTTTTCTTCTGGCCAATAGAAATGACCACACTCCAAGAGGAGGAGCAAAATCTCTGCTGGAAAATTCTGTGAACTGTAGGTTTTACACTGTGATGGCTTTAGGTTTTATATTGACCAGAGGGGGAAAAATGGTTGTATGTGAGCTTGTTTGTAGAAAAACATGGAATGGATGTGCCCAAGGTCCTGTCATCTGCAAGGATAGCTGGGAGGTGAAGATGGCACCAGGCAGGCCAGTTGTCTTGTGCCTTCTCATCTGATCTGTTACATGGGATCATCTGTGTGTCACACCAGCTGTGTCATGGCTACTTCTGGGCTTTGCAATTTGTCAACTTCCCACATGTTCTCTTCCCGGACACCCTTGGATGATGCTCCAGAGTTCAACAGATCTCCACTGCCTTTCTCTTTGTTTCTGGGAGCTCCACCTGTGGTTTTCTTATTACTCCTCTTCCTCTTCCCCCTCAGGCTTTAAAAGTCATTGTCCTGTGATGGCTGACTCACCAGTCTGCCTCCCGGCTTCCTCTTGGTTACATATTCTGGACTCAGCTCCCTTGCACTGAACCTCTTAACTTTACTATTTCCAGCATCCCAATTCTCCGTTTGTCAGTCTAATCTCCTCAAGCACTGTGTATGCTCCCACAGCCTTGTCTCAGGACCCCTTCTCTCCTGAGTCATTATAAAATCATCACAATCCATCCATTCACCACTTTCCTGTCCCTGCTCACACACAATCACATACACACCCTCTCCTCCGCTCCTGTCCCCCTTCCCATCTGCATTCCCTGTAGACCAAGCTCCTTAGCACAGAACAAAAGGCCCTTCACACAGCCTAGCAGCTTCTTATTTCTTAAACTTCCTTTCTTCCATTGTCTTGTACACACACACACACACACACACACACACACACACACAGCCTTTCCTCTGACCTTGGTGTTAATCCTGGGCCTAAAGCATACTGCTCACTCTTCAGCTGGAGCTTCCGTTAGTACCTCCTCCTGATTCTCTAAGTCACAGCTTCTTTTGCGAGCTGCCATATGGGTGCTGGGATTTGAACCCAGGTCCTTTGGAGGAGCAGCCAGTGCTCTTAACCACTGAGCCATCTCTCCAGCCCCTCACAGCTTCTTTTGTGTGTACAGACGTGTGTGTCTATGTGTGTGTGTGTCTGTCTGTGTGTGTCTGTGTGTCATTCCTCAGAAGCCATCCACCTTGTTTTCTGAGAAAGATCTAGGCCTGACCATTAGGCATAGGCTGAGCAACCCCAGAGACCCTCGTCCTTTCATTCCTTCTCTCCAGCACTGGAATTGCAAGCCTGCCCCACCATGCTTGGTTTTGACCCGGGTGCTATGGCTTGAACTCAGATCTCTATGCTTGTATGCCAGAGGATTTAGCTACTGTGGTGTCTTTTCAGTCCCCACAGTTTCTTTTTTTTTTTTTATCTACCACAGTTTCTTAAATGATATTTCAATGTGGCATTGCAGAGATTCTGGCAATAGTAAGAGGTTTCGGAATGCTGTATAACCAAAAATTAAATGGCAATCAAACATCTAATGAATAGGTGTTTCTGGCAGAGCTCATGCATGTTACATTACTGATCTTCACTGCAGTCTTGGCCCGAGACCCCCAACCAGAGAACCGTGCATGGTATCACACCACACACTCACTGCCAACCAAGGCTCCCAGAACACCTTCCCTCAGATGCAAGACTGTTAAATTAATTGGGGGTGAGGATAAGGATAGAATTTCCACCAGTTTATGAAATGACCCTAAGCATACCCTTTGCTGTCTTGTACTACATATTTATGAGAAGTGATCTTCTCAGCATTGACAATCATAAAGCCCCAAATATCCCTATCAACTCTAGAAACACTGAGGTTGCTGTATGTCCCTACAGCATCAAGTATCCAGCCAGAATTTAACTGTATATACAGGCACACACGCACATGTAAGCATATGCATATGGAGACCTAACACAGACCTGGTACATTTCAGTAGGGTGTCACTGAGAACATGTTTGCCCTGGGGAAGCTTGTGGCCAAAGAAGGGGAAGAGTCACCCAATAAACACAATAAATGAACCAAGTTATTTAGGGTGCTGAGGGTGGCAAATGTCACGCAGATGAATAAAGCAGTTGAAGGGAATGTAAATAGAGTATCATTTTATTTTATCTTCTGTATAGTGCACATATGTCTGTGTGTGAACACGCACATGTTGTGTGTTGTTGGAGTGGGGAACTGTGCATTGTATGTGCATGCATGTCCCGGTGGAGGTCTGAGCTCAATGTCAAGTGGTTCTTTCCGTCCTTTTCCGGCTTGTTTCTTAAAGATAGGAAAGTGATGGCCAGGGGATCATGAGTTCAAGCCCAGCCTGTGCTACATTAAAGAGTTACAAGCTGCTCTGGGCTACATAACAAGATCTTGTCTAAAGAAGAAGAGAGAAAGGGGGTACACAACAGTTAACTCAATGGCTCAATTCTCCTGAATGACGATGTTTGGGGGAAGTATATTATTTGAAATACAAGGTAATTTTCCAAAGGACATGGCCCTCTATTGAGATGTGCATAAATTAAGCCTCACCTTTCTGATGGTCTCTTTCTGATATGAAAAAGGCCTGTCTCTAACTCCCAAGTCTTCTGCATTTGTTGGCATATCATTGACTTTTATTGTAAAAATTTAATGTACAAATTTAAACTATACTGTTGGAAGTTTGAGCACATATCTGTTGTTCAGAGATAAGGCCTCACTGTATAGTGGAGGCTGAACTGGAGCTCTCTATGGAAAGTTTGGCATGTAACTGTGCCCACGAAACCATCATCACCATTAAGAGTTACAGCCTCAGGGCAGTGAGATGGCTCAGTGGGTAAAGGTGCCTGCTACTGAGCCCTGTATATTATTTGAAGATAGGTTTGATCCCTGGGATCCATGCAGTGGAAGAGAAAAACCGAGTCACCCATGATGCCCTCTGTTGTCCATATATGTGTCATGGCATGGCATGTATAACACACACAAACACACACACACATACAGCGAGAGAGAAAAAAGTGAGGTAGGCAGAATCTCAGCTTCATACTTCTAATCAGTTTTAATTTTGCTCTTTTTATTTCTTGTTTTTAGTTAGCACACAAAATAATGGGTTTCCTTCTGGCCTCTTTATGCACATGTGTGATTGAGCCTTGCTTATATTATATACATTGGTCCATTGCCTTCTCTTGTCTCCTCTCCCCTTTCCTGCCATTCCCCTTAATCAGTCATCTTAGTTGAGAATCTTTTGTGTTTGAAGCTCTGTGCTAGGTACTCAGAAATATGTGAGATCGTAGTCACTATCCTGCCACCCATGTTTGTCCTGGCTGAAAATTCTGACCCTACTGATACCACTTTCAAATCCAGCCACTCTTCCTGGTCTTTTTCATGAACACAGCGTGTTTGGATATCCAAAAGATCTGAATGGCATACATGGTAAACTATTTTAAATCAAAACGCAGCAAAGATCAGAAACCTTGTCATGTTTTAAACAGTTCAGATCTGGCCAAAAACTATATCTTTTGTTTCTCCTTGCACAGAAAGAACCCAAACAGTAGGGTAACTTAAGCCTCTTTTTCTACTGTCGTCAACATGTTAATTACCTCCTGCGGGAAGCTTTGAGAAACCATTCAGTGTCCAATTAGAATTCCTGATTTGAATAACAGATACATTGTAATGTCTTTATTTCTGTAACTGCACCCTAATTCTATGCTCCTGCATAGTTTCAGCACTCTCATTTGGTGCGACCATTGCTGTTGGAGGCCCTGCATTATTTCCAGTAACAGCAGTTCCACCCAGAGCCTGTGGACCTCAGAGTGAGAACTAATGGGCCCTTTTCCACCTTCCCTCTCCATTTCTCTTTTTTTTCACCCCAACCTGATTCATCATTCCCAATGCTAAGTGATTGTGAGTGGCAATGAACATCTATGGAACTTTCATCTCCCTTGAGCTGTTGAGACGCAGTCAGGAGCCCAGAAGCAGGTCTGATGCAGGGTGTTACACAGGGCAGGCAGCCAGCACAGCTCAGTGAAAGCAAGAAGCCCCTGCCAATGACATTCTAGTGGAATCTGTTCCAAAGAACTCAGTTATATAAACAGTCAAGCACCAGGCTCCAGTCCAGATGCACTGCCCTGTACTGATGTCAGCAAAGCTGTCAAAACTTCTCTCCATGTAAGCACCATGCCTTCCCACACTCTCCTTGTGTTTTTTATTAATGGCATGGGGACTGTCTTTCTAAGTTCTGGAGTTGGAGCCCTGGGGCCACCCCACAGGAGAGGCGCGTTGGGAGTTCTGGAGCACTGGAAACTTAATCCAATGTTAAGCATTGCTGAGGTGGCCCATGAGGGTAGCATGTTTCATGCCACATACAGCAGAATTTGGCACCCAAGCTCTCAGAGCTCCTACATGGAGCCTCCTAAGACAGGACTGGCTGTGGTGTCGTACATAAGCCTCTAGATAAGATTCTGCCCACACGGGTGGCCTCGTGGCTCACAGCAAGCCTTTGGTCTTTTCTCCTCTATGTTTTAAGAGCCCCTAAGGCCCCAAGTGTGGAATTTACAAAGTTTACAGATGATCTAGAATACTGCTTCCTGCCCCGCATCTTGAGTTAGGCAATGGATGGTATAATACATAAAGAAGACCATTTCAGGAAGAAAACCACTCTCAAACCATCTCATCCATGTGGCAAGCTGTGCAACCAGTCATGGATGGCAGCTGATAACCAATTCTGCCTGGTGTGCAATGTTAGGTGCCATTCTCATTGGTGTCATGGAATACTTCACATGGATAACTGAATGGGATATCGTTCAGGAGATACAGTCCACCATGGCAGCTGAAGGTCATATTCATGTCACAGAAGGCTTCTTCTTAGTGTGGATCAGGAAACAAAGCTCAGAGGGAAGTGGGCTACAGTCACTCCCACTCTGGCCCACTCATCAGTGACCCACTTCCTTTAACATGGTCTCATTTCCTGAAGGCTCTACAACCCATTAAATCAGCACCACAAGCTGGAGGCCAATTATTCAAAGACAGGCTTGTGAGAAGCTTTTCAAATGCAGACTTTGATCTGACATCATGTGGGCATTTGGACCTCAAGTATACATATTCCCAAACCCAAGTTTTCCTCAGAAAAGGGAAATTCAAACCTGTCTCAGCGAATGCAGATTCCACCCCATAAATCCTCTTATATGATTTTCCCTTGAATCAACATATAAAGACATATGCAGTTTAAACACATATTTAATAAGTTAGGCAAAAATATGCACCAAGTGCCATAATGGCAGTTATATTTTATTACAGGCACACACATACTGTCATCTTAATGTGGATAAAATATTTACAATACAACTTGTTGTTTTATGAGACCCCCACAGTTGTAAGTAGTCCAGTATGACTTCCTATGGATCACAATATAACCAAAAATAAGTTTAAATGTAAACAGAAGTGAAAGATTGACATAGATATTAGTGTAAAGTCATACGATCAAAAAGATGTAATTAGGCGTTTTGAATATTGAACACATGACTACACCACCCAAACAGCAGCAATCCATGTAAATGTTCAACACATACATAAAACAATAAAACAGCTTTTTATATATCTATCGATGTATTTATTTACTTACTTATTTACTTTTGATCCTGGAGACCTTAGCTCAGTACCTTTCATGCCAAGCAGGTATCCTACCACCTAGCAACACTCTCAGTCACATTACTTTTTTTTTTTTTTTAATTTTGTGAGATAACATCTTAGGTAGCCTGAGCTAGCCTTGAACTCACTATGATGACCTTTACCTTCTGGTCACTCTGTCTCCACTTTTCATGGGCGAGGATTGTAAGCATGCCACCATGGCCGGGGTATGCAATGCTGTGATCACCTATGTTAAGAGAGCACTTTGCTGAGTCCCCTCAACACTACATTTTAAATAGAGGATATTTGGTAGCACACTGGCACACAAGTGTGTAGGGGTTAGATAAATTAGATTTAGAAAATATATAGGGGTTTCTGATGCGGTCTCTTAATTTGGGGCATGAAGAGCATTATCAGCATGTGGACTAAAAACAGGAAACAAACAGGAGACTCAATAGACTGAAAAACAAGGTTGAAGTCAGGAAAACAGGAAAGACTTAATGGACTTGAAGAAACAAAGTATCTGGCCTGACATTGTTTTCAGCTGCTAAGTGGGCAGAGCCCAAATTAAGCTGAAACAGAGTTCCTCCTATTTAGGGACAGTGCATGGAGCCCAGAAGGAGAAGAGGCCCCTGATGCTAGAGAGCTCCAAGAGTCCTGCTGAAAAAAGGGCTGGCCATTAATGGCCAGCTCTCTCCCTGAAGCAGAAAGAAGCCGTGAGCAAAGAAAGCCTGAGCAAGACACCAAAAGGCCAAGGACTGGACCCTGTGGCTCAGCTTTTGCCTGGAGGGGTTTGATCTGTCTGATCAGTGGCCTAAAAGAAATTGTGCCTGGCTTTAAGGACTGAGGCAGAGCAGCTGAGTTCCTGATTCAAAAGAAGTAAGTTGGCCTGCAGACGGCTGGGGTCTCCCACAGAGAAGAAAGCATGAAGCCTTATTTAAGGTGAGACTGCAATAACCAATTTACCCTGACGAACCTGCATCTGAGAGATCCAGAAAAAGGACTGCTAAGTGCGTTAAAGAATCTACAACAAAGACTGTGTTCCTGACGACTGAGGACCTGCCCCAGAGACTGTATCATTCTAAAAGGTTATGAAAGTAGTTGTTATGATTATCAATAGGTTTAGTGGATAGGTTAAAGGGGTTGTAGGAATTTATAGGATTAATAGTTAAGAAATTGTTGGTGTTTGTTATAAGTGAATTTAGTAATAAATAAATAAGTGTTAAATAATAATTTAAAAGATCGGTTACACAAGTGGGAAATGTTTTTTTGTGTTTTGTTTTTTAATGAGGACGATGTATATATATGTTCATGCCTATTAGTCCGGTGTATGACTTTCTAAAAGCCTTCTTGCATAGTCAGTAAATGTTATGTCTCACCCAACTAGCATTATAGGAAACAACAGATTCATGTATCATGTATTCAGAAGAATACATTTTCTTGAAATCCATGTTTATACCTGTGCAAAAATGCTCACGTCTTGTCCATCACAGCTTACTAGGGAGGAGGGCAATCTTAGAGTACTTGTGTGGCACTTTCCTTGAGCTCAGTATTCTACACCCTCCTGCCTCCTGTCTCTCATGGTCCCTTGTGACCCCAGGATAACCCATCCCCTTTTGAACAGTGATGTCTGCTTACTGAGTTGTCCTTTTAGTGACTTTGAGTCCATCTTCTAGAACATCTACCCACTGATTGTATTTCTTGTCTACCAAAGAAACAGCTCTTCTCCTTTCTCTTTCTGCATATCAGTTCAGGAAAGGCTCTCCTTCTGTACCCAGGGCAGTTCTACTTCTTGTCTGTTTCTGCCTGCGGTGGACAGAGCCTTCCTGTGCATGCAGGAATGTGTCCTAGGAAGATGGTAGATTGCATGGTCATTCTACTTCGACACTAGAGCTTTGTGTACATTTTCCCCTCCAGTCTTGGGAAGGTTTGGTCTCAGGATCTGTTACCCTTTCTTACACTACCCCAAGATTCTTTTTTCTTTTCTTTTTTTTTCTTGAATAGAATATTGTACCTGGAATTAGAAACAAAGTCAAGAAATGCTTTGACTATACTGGAGAGCAAAATGCCTTCTAATCCCTTATTCCAGATGTATTGTTTTTGTCCCCAAACCAGGAGGGGGGGGGATATATATATATGTGTGTGTGTGTGTATCTATATCTATACATACATACATACATACATACATACATACATACATATATATATATAAATATATATATATATGGACCAGTGAAAGTTCCTCAATGTCCTCAAGATCCTGCCCGGCTCCCAGACTGTCCTGATTTTTACACTAGTCAAGATAAAATTGATTTGGAAAGAATGTTCTGTGGCTCCATACAATTTTGCAAGTACTTTCAACATCCTTGCCCCCTCCACCTCCTGGCTGGAGCTTTCACAGCTCCTCCCCTAGACTGGGATGAGTGAAAAGGGGAAAAGGAAAAGGGCAACTGAGGACCAGAATTCCTTGCTCTCTGCCCCCTGGGAGAGTTCCCACAGTCACAGCTGCCTGCAAGTCACCCCTGCAGCCATGCTTTAATGGAGTGTACCCTCAAACCATGAGCCCAATAAGCCCTTCCTTAGGGTCCTTTTTTCAGGCACTTTGCACAGAAAGAAGAGAAGTTAATATAGTCCCCTCACAAGCGTCTTCTACCCACCCTTGTTGTCGTGGTGAGTGCTTTGTAATTGCCTGTTAATTTGACATTTCCTCTACCCACAGAAAACATGGAATTTTCTTAAGTATAGGGACAAAATTGAGTTTGTCATTATGTAGCAAATGACATACCTAGCGCCTGATAAGCGTACCCTAAGCACTTAAGTGAGCACACACTATGGTAAACGTGATAAGCGTGCCCTAAGCACTTAAGAGAGCACACACTATGGTAAATGTGATAAGCGTGCCCTAAGCACTTAAGTCAGCACACGCTATGGTAAATGTGATAAGCGTGCCCTAAGCACTTAAGTGAGCACACACTATGGTAAACGTGATAAGCGTGCCCTAAGCACTTAAGTGAGCACACGCTATGGTAAACGTGATAAGCGTGCCCTAAGCACTTAAGTGAGCACACACTATGGTAAACATGATAAGCGTGCCCTAAGCACTTAAGAGAGCACACACTATGGTAAACGTGATAAGCGTGCCCTAAGCACTTAAGTGAGCACACACTATGGTAAACGTGATAAGCGTGCCTTAAGCACGTAAGTGAGCACACACTATGGTAAACATTGCTGCATATGATCCTTTAACTCTGTTTCTCTTTTTTTTTTTTTTTTCTTTTTGTTTTTTCGAGACAGGGTTTCTCTGTGTAGCCCTGACTGTCCTGGACTCACTTTGTAGACCAGGCTGGCCTCGAACTCGCAAAGATCCGCCTGCCTCTGCCTCCCAAGTGCTGGGATTAAAGGCGTGTGCCACCACCGCCCGGCTTAACTCTGTTTCTCTTACTACAGTAAATTCCTAAGAAAAGAAATGAATGAATCCAAGAAGACAAACCTTTCAGCCACTGGTGTTCTAGTTTTATTTCATGTAGAGTGTTAGTGGTCTTTTAATTAAGCTCTAATTATCTGCTAATTAAAGACTTTTATCTTAAAAATATTAAGCTCTCATAGTAGCCATTCGATTGCTTTTATTCTTTTTTTTTCTAGATTTGCTTATTTTATTTTTTATGTGTATGGATATTTTGCCCACATGTATGTATGTGTGCCACATGCATGCCTGCTTCTCATAGACTTCAGAAGAGGGCATCAGATCCCCTGACATTGGACTTTATAGATGGCTTATGTAAGCCATCTGTGGTCCCAAACCCTGGTCCTCTACAAGAGCAATAAATGATGCACCATCTCTCCAGTGCCACATTTAACTTATCTTTTTGTGGAATGAAAATTGTTTTTTAGAATGATTTTTAATGTAATCAAATCAAAAATTGGCTCATTGTTTTTTGTGCTTAGAGAGGATTACGCAATAATCTGATATGTAAATTGTGTTTTTATTTCATTGTGTTTTTACTTTTTTTATAGCAGGGTCTCACACTGTAGTCCATACTGTCCTGGAATTCAAGGAAATTCTCCTGCCTTAGCCTCCCAAATGCTGGGATTATAGGCATGAGCCATCACACCTGGCTTTTTAAAATTTTAGCTTAGTCATCTGGGACTCATCCTTGGGGACAGTGGCGTGGCTAGCTTATAGTAATCTTTTCACAGTGAGTCCTCCCATATCCTTTCTTGATGAGAAGACAGAATCAAAACAGGAACTGAACTCTTCCGAAGTTTTGTGTGAACAAATGTCTGCCTGTTGCAAATAAGAACAGTGGGGAGTCCCTCTACTTTCCTGCTCTCCTTGCTTTGACCATACCTTGAGGACCTCACACTGGTTTTTGTTTTAAATATCTCCATCCCTGCAAAAAAGAAAAAGAAAAGTGTGCTGTGCTGTAAATATTCCCCAGAGATTATGTGCTCTTGTCCCTGGGCCCAAGCCACACCCACACCTTGGGAGTTGTTACAGTATCCACTTTCTCATTTAATTCTTGTCTCTGTGTCGCTACATTTTTACTTTTTGAAGTCTGCATCTTTTACAAATGATCGCTTTTTAGATCCATAGAATCAGCCCTATCTCCTTTTATTCAACCTTCTCTTTTTCTACGCTAGTGAAATCTTGAGCCTGGCATCCTGGGCTGGCTCTCTTTTTCAACTCTAAACAGTTGTCTAAACAAAACAAAGGGTAGGTACTTGTGTTTTCCTTTGAAAAACAAAACGAAACCTTCTTCATCTCACAAAAAAGGAAAACAACTCACAAAAGCAAACAAACAAAAACAAACAGACCACTCCTCTGCTAAGATCCTGAAGCCAGAACTTGTGTGGCAAGGGAGAGATGATAGTTTCTTCCATTTTCTTGTTTCAAGGAAAGCAGCGAGCGCAGAAGCATATAAACACGCTTTATGCTACTTTGTGAACTCTGTACCTTTAGAGTTTATACCTCACTCAGGCACCCTTGCATCTATAAAGGCACATGCACTGTGAATAAGTCATGTATGTATGCTCGTGTATGTGGGTGCTGATTAAGAACTATGTGGGTATGTTTGTATATATGAATTTCTCCCTCCCATCCCCCATGTCTTGGTGTTCCTAAATAGCTTGGCTTGGGCCAACTCCAATATTAATTTTCCTTCTGTGTGTATGTGTATGTGTGAATTTGTGTGCATGTTCATGTATGTGCAGGTATACAGACATGTATGGACTGCTCCTGCAAAGAGGTACATGTGTATGAGGAGCTCAGGGAACAGTCCTGTTTGCAGAAGGTACAGGAGCAGTGGCAGAACCCCAATGGGACAACCCAGCTAGGATCCTGGGGGTGCCCAGAGAGTCAGAGCAGCAGGTAAAAAGAGCTGCTGTCCACTTCCTTCTGCCTGTCCATCCCTCTGCACATGGCATTTTTGCTCTGAACTCTAATCAGTACCCAGATGCTTAGCGTCACGCCCAGCTCATGTGCCTGCATCTCCCATTGTCTCCTGACACTTCTTAGGGTGTTGGCTGCCAGATGTAAGGAAAACAGCTGTCCGCCATAGTCCTTGGCTTGATGTGCAAATGTTGGCCTTCCACATCTGAGGTCCACCTTGGTGACATCTGTGCCACCAACCCGGCCTCCCTTACCAGTGATTTTGTTTTGGAAAGAGAAGCATTCCCTTTTTACCCCACATCCTGCAATGTCAGGCCAGGGACTGTTGTAGAATGTTGTCCTCTAAGCTTAACAGCCATTATCATTTCAACCAGAGCCACCTGGACTACCTGGAAGATGCCCTCAAGGTTAGACTTGTCCACCTTATCTGTTACAAGGAATGAGGAAGGTCGTTAGACCCTAATCTGAGATCTCAGCTGCTCCCTCCTGCACCTCCTGGCCAGCTGGACATGATTCTACCCAGCTGCAAACGCTCCAGTGGTCTCCTGGTCTCAGGGAGTACCCGAGGATACTGACTGTGGAAGCTTATCTGAGCAGGGAACGCCATCTCTGCAGCTATGGGGAAGTCCTCATCCATGCTGAGGTGACACTTGTCAGTGATTTGGGGTCACTCATACTCCTTCCTGTAAGGAAGCCCAACAAACTCATTGAACCACCAAACTGGATTTTGGTAGGATCATACTTTGGTCCGTCCTTGGTACTGTGTCTAGATTGAGTTGGCATTGGGTCAGTCTGCCCAGGAAAAGTCCATCACAGAGCAGGTGTACTCACCCGGAAGATCCCCACAGGGCCATGTGCAGGGCCTGTTGGCTGTCCTCTTATTTGTCTGCATCCATGCATCATCCTCTAAACATTAGGCCTAGAGACTGGCTTTGAGTGTTTCCGATCGCCTCTGTTGCAAAGCCTAAGATACCTGGGTTCCTAGGCCTAAGCTGAGTACATCTTAGGAAATGTGTGTACTTTGGGCACAACAGTGGATTAAAATAGAGACTGGCTGTTAGTGTTCTGGATTCCAGCAGGATCATGTAGACAGGATTTAGTTGATTACCTGCTAGGACTTGAGGCTTCAGTTCACACAGGCTTCTGAGAGACCATTCTTACCTCAAACATAGCAACCTCAAGCTGTCCTGTTGGCCTGAATGTGGCCCAAGACCCCAAGTCTTCTTTTCTACATTATAAGGAAAAAAAAACCTCAATTTCTTCTTGCTGCTGATAAAGAAAGACCCAGGGGACAGGGATGCCCTTAGGATAAGCTTGCTGGAGATCATTGGGGACACCCCTGTCCCTACTTATAAGCTCCTCCAATGCAAATTTGCAGAATTTGCAATTGCTGATTCAACTTGGATGTCACACTGCTTTGTCATGTTAATTCCCTTCTAATAGTGCCACTCAAGAACTTCCATCTGGGTTGTATGAACTGCAGCTGTATTCTGCAGCCAAGGGCCTCCTAGGCACGCCTGCACATGCTTTTCTAAACCTAGGAGCATTATGACAAGGACAAAGGCTGCACAGCTTGGCGGAGGTCACAGCGAACCAGGGACGAGGTTAGTCGCTCCAAGTGAGACTTCCAGCAGTCAGCACTTGTATCATCCTTCTTTCCTGTCGTGTTTTACTACGCTAATTTAATAAAATATTTTAATAATTCTTTTAGTGTATGTGTGTGTGTGTGTGTGTGCACATGTACATGTAAGTACACATGTGGATGTATGCACATGGATAGTAGAAGCCAACATTGGATGTCTTCCTTAATTGCTCTTCACCTGGGTAGCTAGCTGGTCAGTGTGCTTCAGGGACCCCTGGGCCTCCACTCCTTAGCACTTGGATGACAAGAGGCCCCCACTTTGCTGGGGGCTTTTGACATGGGCTCTGTGGATCTGGTGCCTGTGTGGCAGTCACACTCACTTTACCGACTAAACCGTCCCCTCAGATCCAACATGCTAATACTTTCTAAGAGTGGTCTTAGACTCAGACAAGGGTCAGTTCTGATAAAAATGGACATTGTTTCTTCTTTTCCCCTTAGAAGCCACAGGCAGAGGGGCCGTCTGCCCACTGCTGTTGGGTTATTTATTTCCATTGCGCGTGCTTAACAGTGGGAAGCGTGCTTCTAACACACCACACTGCCTTCGTCCGTTGTCATCCCTGCGCTTGCACAGGTTGCCGTGTGTGCGTGCATTGATTCCCTCATGGCTGAGAGATGCTCCGTAGTTATTGAGATTTTGTAACCTTGCAACCTTGGGATTCCTAACTCATTCTTTGGTTCTTTCTTTTTACAAAGAGGAAACTGTAGTACAGAGAGATAGAGAGTGGAGTGAGGTGATGCTCTCTTGAGGTGACTCGGAAAGCTGGAGTTCCCACTGTGATTTATGTTGGGAAGTTGCAGTCATGTCCTTGGAATTTCCTTCAGAGACAGTGAACAGCCTGAGTCAAAGGTCAGCTTGTGAGGTGCTGTTGTAATGCATCTGGCATCTTTACTGCTGGTGGCTTAAGGGACCTTAATAGCAGAAAAGATGAGTTCTGGTCTCAGCTCCCTGCTATTGAACTCCAGCTTCTCCATTTGAAGCTAAATGTCTCGAGGACAGTGTTTAAGGTTGTCTCAAAACTGTTGAGAATTTCCTAAATAAAACATATCTCAGGAGTACTAATTCTTATTTAATGGGATTCTCACACACCCTTAAGATTTCTCATCTTACTGTCTCATCAACTGATCATCTCAAAAATGCAAATGAGTCATACCTTCATAACGCTCCTTGGTTTCTGTAAAGAGACGTTAGATAAGCAGTGTGCAGTAACTAGGTTAACATGATTTGCAGGCCTGTGAATGAGCCCTGAACAGCTGCCCTCTCCTAGCCCATCCTCCTCCTCTGCCCAGACCCCATCATTCTCTCAGTGTAAACCAACTTCAGAAAACTGAGAAACTCCGATAGCATGTATTAATTGACTTCGGGTTTTTTTTGTTTTGTTTTGTTTTGTTTTTTTCTAAGAGAAAGAGAAGGCATAACCCAGACTGGCCTCAAACTTCCTATGTAGCCAAGGATGACGGTAATATTGGATCCACCTCCCTCTACTTCACAAGTACTGGGATTCTAGGTTGTACATCCTACCATGCCCAGTCTTATTTAGCCTTGAACCCAGGGCAGGTACATGTTAAGCAGGAGGCATCCTATCAACTGAGCTAAATCCCCTAAATCCCCAGCCTCCAATTGACTGTTTTTGGTTTTCTTTTTCTTTTTTTTCTTTTCTTTCTTAGTTTTCATTTTAAACCACGTCTTTTTCTAAGTTCAGGTTTGTTGCTTTCACCAGGTTGTGTTACCATCACACAAGTACGTGGCGCATCTCTAAAATGGCAGAAACCATGAAACTGTCACGATTTCTTCAGAGTTCTTCTGTACCTGCACATCCCATAGCTTATGAATCATTAGTTGAAAGACAAGAAGGAGGGAAAGAGGGTATTCGAAGAGTGACTGAAAAGAAAAGGAGGGATGATGGCATGGGTCAGCAGGTAAAGGCGCCTGTTTCCAAGCCTGGCAACCTGAGTTTAATCCCCAGAAGGTGGAGAAAATGAGCTCCTGAAAGTTGTCAATGATTCCCCAATGTGTTATACATGACACACACACACACACAGGCACACATTCAGACACACACACGCAGGCGTACACAGACACACACAAACACACACACATACATACATACAGAGAGAGAGAGAGGGTAAATGAATGTAAAACAATGAAGTACAAAGGAAATAGGGTATATAGAGGACAAGTTTATAAGAAGCACATGAAAACTGGTCAGCTTGGTTTTGTATTAAGAGATAATATTCATGATAATATTCAGGTGTCTACACTCTCTAAGAAAAGGCTTGTTAAACCTTGATTCTGTTGCCTTCTGTATCACTGTGTGGTATGCATAGGGGAGTTTTACAGAAGTGCCATCTGTAACCACTCAAATATGAGCCCCAAACAGAAGAAGTAAGTCCATTCTACAAGCCAGGGACCGTGATCTTCTCCCTATAACATATCTGGAAATCACCATGAAGGGGTCACTGTTGTTAGTGAGTGATTTGGGTTATTTGTTTGTTATTCTTGTCTCAGAGGAGATTCTAGTGCCACACTTGTATAGTAGTCCCACCCAGCATCACCATGTTACAAGGCTATTGTAGAGTTGCTCTCAAATACATGTGCTAACCCCCCAACCCCTTCAACACTGTGCCTTCTGTGGGTCGCTTCTGATCACCCCCTTTTTTTTCTGTCTACAGGGAGATTAGGTGTCCCAGCATCCAGACTTGAATACTGTGGCCAATAAGACAACTCTAATTATGATTTGTAAATTACTTATGTGTGTGCCCATGTGCCCTTGTACTTGTGCATCTCTGTTTCTGTGGAGGGGCATGCCTGCCCATCTCTGTGGGGGAGGGGGAATGTCATAAAGGCCAGAGGACAACTTCAAGTTGTCCTCAACTGTCATTTCTCAGTCACTGTCTATCTCGTTTTGTTTTGTTTGGTTTGGTTTGGTTTTAAGACCCTGTCTTAAAAACAAAACTGGCCTGGAACTTGCTGAGTAGGTGGCACAAGCTTCAGGGATCCACTGTCCCCATCCCCCGGCACCCAGATTACAAACTTAAGCTACCATGCCCAGCTTTTTTTTTCTGTTGGTTCATTTTATTTGGCAACTTCATACATACCTATAATGAATTCTCATTACTTTTCACCCCTCTATCACCCTACCCACTAACCCTACCAGTCCCTTTCCTAGATTTATGACCATGGGTTTTGTCTGTGACCCATTTAATCAGGACCCATCTGTGTGACCATCGCACGAGAACTATTCCCTCAATTGTGGTGGGATCAATGGTTGGGATTTTTAGATGTCATCTTTTACATGGGTTCTGGGAATGGAATTCAGCAAGCATTTTATAAACTGAACCATCTCCCCATCCCTCTAAATTACTTGGTTTTATGTTGAAAATAGACACTATCAAACTGATTTGCCAAGTAAGAGTCTTGTCAGCCCTGTTCCCCAAGGCTAACCTGTAACTTTCTAGATTATTTTTTTGTGAACCATCTTTTAACTGATTTTTTATTGATACTTTTATGTTAACATACCCAAGCATTGAGTTTCATTGTGTCATTGTTTTTGTTTGTTTGGTTTTTGAACAACTTTTTCAATAGTGCATGGTACATAGCTGGGGCAGGTAGAGAGGACCCACCCAGAAGCCTGAAGCTTGCCACCTCATAGATCAGTATATATCCTCAGCTATTCTCCTGATCCCTGCCCCTGTGCAAGATGGTTTTATTAGCAACTTCATAATACACAGATCATTTCATATCTGGCTATATTACCTTTCCTCGTTCATGAGTCCAGTCTTCGTGAGTCCACTTGTATCTTGAGAGCAAAATTGGACATCCCACTTTCAGAATAATACTTCTTTGAGTATGCCTAATAGTGACGGAGTACTTGGCAGGCCTATGTTACTATAGAATGTTTAGGCAGCAAAGTGATTTATGGTTAGAACCGCAGCCGGCTGACATCCATGCTCAGCCTTGCTCTCCAAAGGATTTCCTTTGAGGCTGATTGTCAGGACTCCAATTGTGCCCGTGCAGCTGACAATGGGGGGGAAGGAGGGAAGCAGTATTATTTTACAATTGTGAGGAGTGAGAAGAAATTTCAGCATGCCTGGCAAGCCAAACAATGCTACAGATGTCTGCTCTTTCTTTGTACACACCCACAAGGGCTAGTCTGTTTTGAACTGAGGGTGAAAACTGAGTACGCCAATCTTACTTGGGAAGGAAACAACGAACAGGTGCCCCTCGGAGACACAAACCTCAGCAGTGCTATCAAAAGAGAGCTCTGCCTCCCAAAACATGATGATTCAAAGGGTTTCTGTTCCGATTCTTCTCCGTGCCAATCTCTGTGAGGCTGTTTTGCTTTCTGCAAGGAAGGCTTGGAGCACACTCGCAATGAATACTTTGTCAACATCTCAGTTCATAGTCACTCCACATACTGGGCAGATAAAGGGATGTTATTTAATTTTATTTTTCAAATGAAAACAAGATCCGAGAGTAAACTTTTAAGTCTGAACCTTATGAGCAATGACATATTTTGATTAAAGTGATGCCTCATTTTATTTTTATGCCTTGGTGGTGCACACCTTTAATCCAAGTACTCCAAAGTCAGAGTCAGGAGGATCTGTGTGAGTTAGAGGCCAGCCTCGTCTTTATGACTAATTCCATGACAGCCAGGGTTACATAGCATAGGATGGCCTTGACTTCCTGGTTTTCTTCCTTCTACCTCTCAACTACTGGAATTGCAGGCATAGGTCATCTTCTCAAGCCTGTGATGAATGAATGTTTGCTTGTTTGTTTGTTTGTTTAAAACTTCAAAATAGCATGCAAGATGGTTGTACCACATTCCTTTCTAGGACCCACTCATTCACAATGATTCTAGTGAGAGCTGGATGACTGCAGTTCTAAAATACCTATGCTGTGGCTATGAAGTGCCCTATTATTATTGGAAATTAACATTTCTGGTGTGACTTTTTTGGATGAAAGAGTCATTTCTACATATTTGCATAGCAGTGTAGATTTCGACCTAACTTAAAATTGTAATGACTTTCATTGAATAGGAGAGTGGTTGAAATAAGGATTTTTTTTTTTTTTTAAATAACATCGGCCTGCTAGGATGCCTTTTATGATCAAGGCTAATGGAGTCTCTTAAGACTCAAAGGTCAGACAAGGACTTCTCATAGAGCTACCTCATAGAGCTACATCATAGAGCCCGAGGCCACCTGACACAGCCAGTGTTTGCAAAATAGCAAGCCTACAAACTGAAGTTTTCCCCTATTTTTTAATCTCTTTTAACCCCTTTGTTAGGCTATGAGTTATGTGAAACTTGACTGTTGAGTCATTGTCACAGCTCAGAATCAAGAGCCCTTTGAGATCAGGCATATCCAAACAACAGTGCTAGAGAGATCTGACGTGAGAGGAGGGTGGTGGCTGCCGCCTTTGGAGAATCAGGGCACTTTTTCACAGGATTCTGTGACAGTTTTGGACTTGTTGGTGGAATAATTCCTGGAGAATAAGAACTGACGTCCTTTCCATCTTCCCTGGACAAGGTGCTCGTGAGGACTTTGATGAAGAGTTGTAAGACTAGGGTCTACTTAAGTGCATTCAACCTAAACAGCTGGTCACCGGGGGAAAGAGAGGCCTTCAGGCTGCAGAGCAGAGCTTCTCAACCTTCCTAATGCTGTGACCCTTGAATACAGTTCTTCATGTTGTGGTGAACCCCCCAGCCATAAAACTAGTTTCGTTGCTACTTCATAACTGTAATTTTGCTACTGTGATGAACCATAATGTAAATATCTGGTATACAGCATATCTGATATGCGACCCCTGTGGAAGGGGTCGCAACCTACAGGTGGAGGAACACTGCCTTAGATTTATGTAAGATACTGAGCTGAAAGCGCCCTATAGATCATTGAACTTCAACAGTGGTATTGGGAATTTTGATAATTTAATTTATTAAAATTAAACTGATAATTAATTATATTAAAAATAAGGGTAATAGTCAAAGTCTATGGAACCTAACTTTTACTATACCTTACCTGTATCTATACTTTGTATGGGTCTGTGGGTGTAGGTGTGTTTGTGTTTATACAAGTGTGTGCAAATACAATCTGTGTATGTGCACCCAAGTGGAGGCCAGAGGCCAACCTCAGGTTATACTTCTTAACATTTACCTGTCTTTTGAGACAGAGTCTCTCTGGCCTGGAGCTTACCAGTTAGTCTAAGCCTCAGTTTTGCAGGCCAACAAGAGAGACAATGAATGGGAGGCACATACTTGACCCTGAGCTTTGCCTTTTGTTCATGGCCTGAACAAAATACTGAGGAGTGTGAGTAGAGGTTGAACACCACCACCATCCAGCAGTGTGATAGAGATGATTGGCTAATTCATTGTACATCTATTCCGTGGATTTTAAACGCCTGGAGACACGAACACCATCTTGTGAGCTTCTCTCTAACAAGCTCCGTCATACCAGTTGGTGCACAGAAAGGGCTTCATAAATATCTGCTGCTGGGATGACTGATGGTCCAGCCACTACTTGGCAACATATGCTCAGCTCCCAGTGGGGGAAGCCTCACCCAAGGGATGGTGCCTAGTAGAGTTCAGCCCACAGCCCTTCAAGAACTTCATCCGACTAGTAGCTTCTCGGTGACCATGGTTTATCTTCTCCCGTAGATGACGGAGGGCCGTCGATGTCAAGTACATCTCCTTGATGACAGGAAGCTGGAGCTCCTAGTACAGGTAAATCCCTCTGGGGACATTTCCCTTGTTTCCTCTGTGGTTAATGGATGTGCTACGGGGGTGGATTTGATGGTGAGCGGAAGGGGGTTGTCTTCTGTGTTTATGTCTCCATCTAGTGAAACCTGTGTGACAATGGCTGAGACACACCAAGGTGTTTTGTGCGTATGCTATTTTTTGCCCATTCTATTTCTGTGTGCAGCATGCCTCTGGTGTTCGAGGCCAGATGTATATATAACCTATTGTTAAAAAACTTCTAGAAAAGGAACTTCCACAGCTACCATTAGCTATTCTTTCTGCTTGGAAGGGTTAACAGCATTGTAACCTAAATAACTCCTGTGAATGCAATGTCCCTTGAAGGGAAGAGAGTTCCTTCTTTTCAAATTAAGCTTTCTTAGTGTGTGAAGAAAGAGCAGGCAACACTGGTCTCTGTCTGACCCCTGAGGGCTAACAGCCCCCTTTCCACCCCATGGCCTGGGTTGCTGTGGCCATCAATGGCAAACATGTAAAAGAGGCTGAGATGGGAGATCAAGGTGTTTCCCCCCAAACTGAGAGCACATTAAACAAACAATGATGACAGCATCAGAAAAAAACAACAACAAACAACAAAAAGCACTAGGGCAGTCCCAGAAGGTATCAGAATCATGGGCACTAGCTGTGTTCACTTGGCTCTCGAAAGGCATTGCTTTACCCAGAGCCTAAAGGATGACAGTGATGATGATTCCAAATCTATCTTAAGGACCTTGGAAATATGGTTCAGTTCCAACCTTTCATGACTCTGTTGGTTTGATATTCTCTGATGTTGTTTTCAGGATGGTCCCCTTGGCCATCACACACACACACACACACACACACACACACACACACACACACACGCACACGCACACGCACACGCACACACACACGCACACACTCACACATGCATGTGCGAGCTGGGATTACAAACATAAGCACCACATCCAGCAACTGCATGACATCTTGCCGTGAAGATGTTTCAGTTCATCACAGGGACGTAATGCTGCCTATGTGCTCATTCTCAGAGCACACAAGACACTGAAAATTATTCATATACAGATCTGTCTCTGTGGCCTTGGACTTGCTGCTTGGACTTGAAAAATGATCCAATTACAAACTTTAGGAGGTAACGCTTTCAACAGGATTCCAATAACAAAGCCATTATAAATGTGTTGTAGAAAATGGAGAAAGACTCATAATTGCATCACACACAGCCGTTATTACTCTTATGCTGGTGGGATTTCTTTCTAGCATTTTCTTATTTATATAGGTTGCATAGATGCAATTATAATATAAGCACAATGTGTACTTTATTTTTCCACATGTCCTTCCTGGAACTTCGTATGTCACAGCAAATTGTTTTCTTTGTTAAGAGCTGAATAAATTCCAGAAATGGATACATCATTGTTATCTGATCATTCACCCATTTAGGTGCATTTAAGGCTTGCTGTTTTTCTGACTTACAATTTTTGCACTATTACAAATAAGTGCTGGGATTACCTTATCCTCGTGTGTAGCCTACCCACATTTTAGGTTATGTCCTTGTTAGGCTAGATTCCATGGACTACAGCCTGTGGTTTGATGTGGGTGAGACAATACAGGGAAATGTACATTGAACAGAATTTTTCAAGGAGAAGAGTCTTCCACTTGCTGACATTTGGCACTTTAAGCTGTTAAGAATCTGTGGAGGAGTTTATAAAGAAGTGGTCTGTAGGGTGTATTTCACATGCTTTTCTGAAATCCAAGCTTGGGGGCTTAGAAGTCACCTTCTGGAACAGGAAATGAGACCACAAATAGAAGCTTGGTTACTGCCGATTAGCAAGCTGCTCTGGGGAGAGTATGAATGAAGACAGCTGAGATGACTTGCCCAAGAAAAATTTAATTACTGATATGTAGTTTGAGAACAATTATCTTGAGCCCTATAAAGCCAAAAAATTATTATGTTAGGCAATCAGGAGAAACTCATGCCCTTCTCACCCTTCCCTCTTCCTAGAACTCCAACCGTCTTACATCTTTTCTGCTGGGCATGGCTAATTCAGTCTACAAACAGTTCACAGCATGGAAGGGCTTCCCCATCCTTACCCCCAGTGGCTTTCACTGACCCTCGCTCTATGCCTCAGGAGCCTACACTTAGCTGCCCCTGACCTGAGTTTCTGTCTTACACCACAAGTCGCACCTCTCTCTACATTGCTTGTGTTGTGACCACTGTGTCCCCAGTGCCCAGTCTGATGCCTGACATGTAGTGTCACTAGATACTTACTGCAGAGTGAAAGAATGTGTGATCCTGAGGCATCGTCATATTGTTTCCTTGGAGGACTTCTTGTCATAGTGCTGACTGCTTAGCAGAGGGTACATTCTGATACACCCAGTGTATGCATATGTATTATGTGCACACACAAACATGAAAAGATTCCAGACTCCATAGCAGAGTGGGCCTCAGTGTAAATGGGAGAAACAAGGTTAAAGCTATTGGACAAAAGCCACGTTTAATGTTTGTTGTTTGTTTGGTTTTTTTCTTCCTTCTCACAAAGTTCTGCTGCTCAGCCCTGGGAGAAGGAAACTTTTCCAATTCCCCAGCTCATGTGGACCAGCCTCTAGGTTCTAAATGGCACAGACATCTTAGCCCTGCACCTTTCTGTGCTCTTTTTGTTCATTTTTTTAGTTATCTTACAAAATAATGGGTGTCCTTATGATAATTTCTTATCTATTTGTTGTATTTGGCTTATATTTGTCCCCTACTGGCCTCTCCTACCCCTCTTCTTTCCCTCATGCTGGTCCACTTGTTTATTATTTTTATTAAGAATAAAAAGGGAAGGGGATGGATGGAGATACTGATGCTTGCCTGTGATCTCTGCACTTAGAAGGAAGGCACAGGAGGACCAATGGAGGCTTGGGACGAGCCTAGTTTACAGTGGCCAGCCAGGGCTTCTTAGCTAGAGCCTAATTCAAAACAACACCCAGGAAATGTATTTAGTGGTGGCGAGAAAAACTTAAGGAACATGTAGGTGAGTGTGTATACACTGTAAGCCTATTGAAGAGGCCCTGGAAGCTGATCCCAGGGAAGTTTCCGGACCTTTCCTCCTGGGTGTCTTAAAAATAGACTTCATTTTCAGTAGAAGTGAATGGTGGAGGTGTGGCTCTTCCTAGCATGGTTCCCTTCTGAAGGCTTAGGATCCTGGACCATATCCCACTTGGCAGGAAACAAGCCAGATCAAGAAAACAGACATTCGCCTTCTCAGACTGGACTGCCTCGTTTCTCTGCTTTTCCCATCACCTTTCATGAGTAGATATTTTGCTCTGCCAACTTTCTCACCCCATACAACAAAACTTTACACAGTGAAGTTCTCTCCGCCTGCACAGACAGCCACCGCTCTCTTCCCGTGACTGCCGCTGCTGCGTTTAGGAAGCTTCCATGTGATGGGAGGCAACATTGTAAGAGCGACCATGTCTGTCCCCTCTAACCCAGTCGCTTGGTGGCTGGTGACAGAAATTTCACACTGTCTGTTTCTTGTAAAATAGAGGAACAAAGAATACCCACGATTCTGAGAAGTGGAGGAGGCTCTAAGGAGTTGGTGTTTCCCAAAAGAAGTTAGGAGGATACCTATGTGGTGCTGACATTACTTGGTGCCTCTACTCTTGAAAATGTCCCTAGGGAAGAAACTTCTAGGGTCCTCATACTTATTAGGCAAGCACATTTCTGACTGGCCTCTCTCCCCAGCCACTTCTATTCCTTTGAAGTCAGCTTCTAATCTAGCATGCCCAGCCTTTTGATATCACAGCATACGGTATCATCTACAGTGTTAACATCTGAGAACCTCAGAGCAGGATCACAGAAAAAGAAAACCCCAGACTCATAAAGTTTCACAGCTATCCTGAGATGTATCTGACAGCAATGTAATAAGGGTTTTCACACCAGGGGCTGTCTGGTGTAGAGTCCCTGGCAGGGCAGTACGCGAGGGTGACTGTTGTTGTCCAAGCTTTTCCCAGATGCTAGTATGTATTAGTCTTAAAGATTAAGAGAGTTAATTTGGACTTTGAATAAAGCAATACTTGGAGACAAAGTTGAAAAACTGCCTACTATGGACTAGAAAAGCAGATGTATAACTAATTATTTTTTTTAAATCTCTAGACTCCAAAAGTGCCACATAAAATAAAAGGAACAGACTTTGTGCATGCATAGCTACATACATGCTCACCCTTATAGCCCTCCCCCGTCACTTCATGGTTAACATTCTCTAAAAAATGTAAAAGTGTTGGTTTCTCCCAAGCAAACCAGGAATTCCCCCAAAGCACATATAGCCAAAAAAAAAAAAAAAAAAAAAAGGCAAATTGATTCCATATCTTCTCAGCTGAACAGGGTGAGTGGGCAGGTGGTGTCTTCCGATTGGCTGGCTGGTCCGTCTGCCGAAGCCTGGCCCATATCTGCCATCTGCTTCCTTCTGTGCTCCATTCACCAGGAGTTCTTGCCTCAGCCAAGGGCTAAAAATGCATGCAGAGGCTAGGAGTAGACAAAGGGACAACTCAGCATCATAAACCTTCTGTCCTGGGGCCCCCAGGCCACCTCATCAGAAGAACCAGAGGGGTGTAGAACAGCATTGTGGTGAGCTGACCTCTGCCTTCAGTGTGATTGCCAGCATCATTTATTAAGCTGTGCTCTGTGAAACAGGCACACTACCAAATGAGCAAAACAGATGTCTCTCAGCCCCTGGGGGTGGCCAATAATATTTAACATCTTAAAGGCACATGGTAAAGCAAACAAACGTAACGATAGAGTGTAGTCAGGTGACGTGATGGTACTTCCATATGTCATCAAAAGTTCATTTAGCAGCATGGAGGGATAAGAAACAGTTCATGAAAGATGCACACATGGATGAATAGTGCTCCCTTTGGGGAGGAGCAAGGAGATGCCAAATCTTGCCCTCTCCAGCAAGGACTTAAAAAAGAAAGAAAGAGAGAGAGAGAGAGAGAGAGAGAGAGAGAGAGAGAGAGAAAGAAAGGAAGAAAGAAAGAAAGAAAGAAATTGGATGGAGGCAGTGAGCATCTCTTTCTATGCTTAATGAAAACAAAGGCGAAAGCCCAGTATCACTGGAGGATTTGAGAGAGGGCAGAGTGGCAGGTCATTCCAGATTGATTCTACCATCTGGGAACTCCCTCGCACATACATGGTTCCAGAACCAGATAGCCCAGCCAAACACAAGGAAGAACAAGGGTGGAGAGCAGGCCATTTCAACATCTCCAGCACCAGGGATGACTGGTCTAGGATCCTGGTTGCCTAGCAACACTGCTATAGAGCTTCCATTCCCCCATGCCCTCCTGCTTCCCCTCATACTGTTCCTCTGTGCCCCATTTCTCCTTAGCTTGGTTTAGAAATCTCCTCAATGAAATTGCTGACATTTGGCTCAATGTAAGAAGTTGAAGGGAGAATGAGCAGAGTAGGAGGAGGATATAGTAGATTCCCTTCCTTGGAAGCTCTCTAAAGTTGCTTTCTGTCATTTTATTTTGGCTTTGGTTTTACTGCTACATTCTTTACAAAATCGTTTCCACAGGTCCTCTTGGGTAGCACTGTAAGAGAGCACATAAGGACCCTCACGAGAGGCCTGTGAACTGTTATGCCTTGCTAAGGAGGAATGAGGAGGGATGGGATGAACAAAATAACCTAAGCCCACAGTCCCACAGCACAGTTCAGTGGAATGTGAGTAATCTTGCTGATAGAAGAAACAAACGGAATGCATGCGCGTGCGCGAACACACATATACACACACACACACACACATACCTGTGCACACCTTTAAGGAAGGTTTGGAAATGGAGAAGAGAAGCTGCTCTTCATAGAAAGGATGAATGACAAGGAACCCAGGGGTTAGCACAGCCAGGGTTGGTGTTGGTCTGTATCCGTAGCTCCCATGTGGATTTTGGTGCACTGCCCATTCATATACTAGTTTAGTAGGTCAGTGTCTGTTCTGCACATACCATGATGCTTTGGTGATCCACCTGCCCTTCCCATTGGGCTAAGAATCCATATTTAGAGATGATAAATGATTGTTTAGATTACATCACTCCTTGTTACTGCTCTGTTCCTGTGAAGAGGCACCAAGACCAAGGCAACCTTATAAAATAAAGTGTTTAACTAGGGGCTTATTTATAGTTTTTGAGGGTCAGTACATGGTCATCATGGCAGGAAGCAGACAGACATGGCTCTGGAGCAGTAGCTTTACATCCTGATCCACAGACAGCAGACAGAGAGAGAGAGACTGGGCCTAGTGTGGACTTTTGAAACCTCAAAGCCCATCTCAAGTGACACACCTCTTCCAACAAGGTCACATCTATTCCAACAAGGCTATACCTCCTAATCCTTCCCAGTTTCACCAACTGGGGACCAAGCATTTAAAGATGTGAGTCTATGGGGCCATTCTCATTCAGACCACCCCACCCTCATTACAAGTTTAGTCACTAGTTGATCTTGTTCCACAAATGGGGTGTGTTTTCTCTGCCCACTCCATGGTGGTGGGGATAGCTCTCTCCTTTTCCTTGAATATTGTCCTGTCTGGTAAGGAAGGGCCCTGGGAGACATGTGGAGACAGACATACTCACTTTGATAGGACATGTCACATCCAGCACAAAGAGGGATGAAATTTTGATTCCCAGGGGGAAAACAGCCTCCTCAAGTATGAGAAGGTGGTAGAGGAAGGAGCACAAAGTGGTCCTCAGCCACTCCAGAGTTTCTAGACTCTTCTTTCCTTATGCAATAACTCCTCGACCCTTAAATCGCTGTTTCCCATTTCCTCACTCAGCACAGAGCTAAGTATTAAACCATCCCAGCTGTGTGGATGGATTTCAGATCCCACACAGCCCCTGTCACACATCTCCAGCTCCTTGCAGGTCTCTGTGACAGCTCACTTAAGTGGTGTTTCCAACTCCACACTCAACCCTAGTGCCTAGACCCCTCCTCATCAAATCTAGGCCATGTCTTCTTGCAGCAGCTCTGAGAATGAACTCCCAAGTCTCCAATCAGTCAAGCCCTGGCACTCGCGGTCCATTTAGTCATTAGTGCCCTCTCCTTACATCTGGTCAGTATTTTCCTCTCATAAGCGCTTGGCCTTCCCTCTCTTCAACAGGGGACACCCCAGGATAGACACAGTGCACCCTATAGGCTTACAGCCTGCTTGGTGACCTGAAGCAGTACTCCCCACACCCATATATTTTACCTCCCCAGTGTGTCTTACAAAACATCACCAGATATCTCCCCCCACCCCCCCGAAATACTGTTCTGTGACCTTTTATTCCCCAAAAGCTACTCAATAGCTCATCTTATTTGAATTTCTTTTTGGTTCTCAAGTCCCTCCATAATCTAGCCCATACCTTGGTAACAGGTATGGGTAGTCTGTGTATTAGCTGCTGTTTCCCAGAAGGCCTGTGTGCCTTTCATAGAGGTTGTAGTCCCCTGATCCACACTTTATAGTGCACAGTGGAACTCCTGTCTTGGGGCATTCAAACACATTCTGCTTCACTGCCAGGCTCAGGTGAAGAAGGGGTTGCCCTGTGGCATAGCAGTTGCTGCCTGAGACTCTTTTCATTTCAATGAACTGGCTTTGTAATTAAGTAAAGGCAACCATGTGACTTTTCTATAGTTTAGGCTGATGATTCTGAAATTTCTTTTAGCTCCAAAGTCCTTTGTCTAATGTTCTGTAAATAGAGTTATGTTTAACCCCACAAACTTGTCCCTTGTCACTAACAGAGCCTTAACAGGGACTAACCCATGAGTTAGAAATTATCATTCTACTCAGATACAAGATGGTAGAAAATTCAAGTGTCTTTTATGCAAATATATGCATTCACATAGTTCAATGCAAATTGATTTTTAATTGCATAAGCCATCCTTTGAATGTTTTGGGAAATTGTATGCTATTGACTTATCATTATATTAGCTAATTTAATTAGCTAACATTTATTTTTGTACCTGAGTCTATTCTAAGAGCTTGGCACTTTCTGGACTATCCAATCAGAGCCACCACTCTACATAATACTAACTTAGACAATTGTTAGTGCTCCCATTTATCAGATAAGAAAATCAGGGCACAGAGAACCTGTATAAGTTATCCAGAGTTTCACAAGTGGCAAATGGTATGACGAAGCCATGCCCTCTGCCTCCAGAGTGAGAAACAGGCTCCAGAATGCTGAGACCATGAATGTTTAAACTTGAGTCTGGCACTTGGTAACTCTTTGAGCTTCAGTATCTTTCTCTGTAACTAGAACATTAGCTTCTAGCTCCTTTAATCTTATCAGTAAATCAGTGCTAATTTGTGTCTCATAGGCTTTATGAGTGAATGAAACTGAGCATGTGCTGTGCTCAGAAGAACCCCAAGCACTTGGCAGGCATCTCTCAAGTGGAACCCAAAAAGCTTAGATTGGGCCACTTGGTAGCTATGGAAACCTGGACAGTCCTTTGCCTCTGCTGCCTCATCTGTTAAATGGGAATGTGAGCCTTGGCTTGGTGGGGGCTGTACGTAGAAGACTATGGAATGTTACATCATTTGTAGAAGTGTTATTTCTAATCACTTTGTCTTCCATGTGATTGTGCACAAGACTTTCTGTAGTGCTTGTAGTGTTCAGCCATGGTAACTGGACAGTCCATCAAAACACACTCTAACTGCCTGACCAGTATCACCTGGTCTTTTCACAGGTACTGGTCACCACTGCTCATCTTCCCAGTATCACATATAAACTCATATGACAAGGTCATGCTATGGTGAGGGAAATGTACGTGCATGTATTTGCGCGGGCTCTAAATAACCATCTAGAGGACCGAGTTAGGTTTTGTGCTCCAATGACGTCAGACCTGATCAGTCATCATCCTTGGGGATAAAATAGTGGGTAGTGAGCTTGACAGTTGCCATGGCAATACTTTATAAATGACCCCTTCTTAGTCCTTGGAGTTAAGAGATGGTAGAGCACAGCCTATGTGGCTTGATCCTATTGGCTATGATCTGTGGGAGAGTTAAAAATGGAAGGCACATTCTCTCCATTGTAAGCAGTGCTGTGATTGCACTGCTCACCCTAGGACTAACAGACTCAGGTTACCAAAAGTTCAAGTCCGTGTACTAGCTGCTGTTTCCCAGAAGGCCTGTGTACCTTTCATAGAGGTTGTAGTCCCCTGACCCATATTTTATAGTGCACAGCGGGACTTGCGTCTTGGGGCATTCAACCGCATTCTGCCTCACTGCCAGGCTCAGAACCCTGTATGACTAAGAAGGCGGCTAGAATTGCAGCAAACTCCCAGGTTTCCCTGGAGAATCCCATTCCCCAAAAGAATGCTTCAGGGTCAGCACACACTGATTAAGGATCTTTTTTTTTTTTTTTTCTTTTAGGAAGGCAGTTTAAAATCCACATGGAGTCTTTTGAGTGTGATAATAGACCAGTATAGTGATCGTTCAGTTTTAAATTGTTGATGGATTGTAAGATATATTGCTACAATAAACTGGGCCATATGTTGGTTTCATCAAAAATCTCGTGCAAGCATTCCTCCACTCTGACCTTCCGTATGCTCATAACAGTGTCAGTGGTTTATAAAATAACAAAAAGAGCATCAGTAGACTAATATCTCTATATTTCATGCCAGGGTCATTTAGAACTACAGTAATCCTCCAGAATGCCTGGAAACCTCATTCTATTGTACCATATGTGAGTTATAGAGACACAGAATCATGGGGAAATTGTTGCTTTTCACTCCCCTCTGGAGATTAATCAACAGACTCATAAACTAATAAATCTTCGTGTTGAAATGCTTTCAGTGTTGTTGAGTATATCAAACACACACACTCACATAAACACTTATGCATACTAATAACACACATGAACTCATGTACATGTGCTTATACCCAGACAAATACATTGACACTATCACAACGCTCACATGTATACTCAAGTACACATTCATATAGCATACAAATACATATGTATATGTATACATATGTATCTACATATATACATACATGTACTCATATAAATTGCACCAATCTTAGCAGAGAAATTTTCTTAAAACTCTTATTTTTTATTTTAGTTATTCGTATATGTATGGCTGTGTGTAGGTATATGCACATGACTGCAGTGCCCATGGGAGCCAGAGGTATTGGATGCTCCTGGGGCTAGAGTTACAGGTGGTTGTGAGCTGTCTGACATTGGATGCTGAGAACCCACTCAGGTCCTCTAGAGGAGCAACAAGTGTTCTTAGCCACCGAGTCATCTCTCCAAACCCCAAACAATGCTCTTGATTAAGACAAAAATGGTTGTCCTCCTATACAGCCTGACTTTTGCCTCAGTGGTACTGGGTGAAGTTGATTCTAGATGCACCATGTGGCCCTTCGCTTATGTCCTTGCCAACAGGAATAAGTATATTGTCATAAGGCAGGCAGCCCCAGCTGTGCCATGTATCACCTCCTCTTGGAACTGCAGGCAAAGGACTCTTTTCATTGAAGGTAAAACTTCCCAGATAGTCCCCAAGCCCGTTCTATATTCCCACCCAGACCATAGTGGCTCATATCCCCATGTCTTAACTGGTTACCCACAGGGGAGTGGAGTGAACACAGTTGTTTGAAATCAGCAGTTCTCAATCTGTGTTTCTAGAGGAACAATATTAGCATTGCTCAGTCAGCATGAGAGCAGGCTCAATCCATCCAGAGCCCGACCAATGAAGGCCCAGAGCATCAGGATTAGAGGTACATTTGGCCTATAAGAGTCCCACACAGGAGACTGCAGGCCTTTCTGGAACTTGTTTGCATGACTTACAGATAGAGGCAGTGCAGGAGAGTGGGTCACAAACTTTTGGATTAAAAGGATTTGAAATTGTAAAGATACATGGTTGACAAATTCTTTACCAGCAAGATGCATCCTCAGCTTTTAAAAAAAAATGTTTTTGCTTTGCTTTGTGGCTTATTCTGCTACAGCAACTCACTTATTACCTAGGTTGGCCTTGAACTTGAATACTCATGGTCCTGTACCATTGTCCCTACCCCCAATGTGTGCGTGTGTGTGTGTGTGTGTGTGTGCGTGCGTGCGTGTGTGTGTGTCTGTGTGTGCGTGCGTGCGTGTGTGCGTTTGTGTGTCTGTGTATTTGTCTCTGTGTGTGTGCATGCGTGCATGTGTGTCTCTGTGTGTGT
>CAJQZJ010009351.1:5208967-5233486 GCA_907164525.1 Lophiomys imhausi | reverse complement strand
AAAAAAAAAAAAAAAAAAAAAAAAAAAAAAAAAAAAAAAAAAAAAAATCTGAAGTTCTCAGCTGCATAAAATGTGTGTTTTTATCTTCCCTGGTGGGAATATACTCCACAAATGCCGAAGGCTCGGATTATACATGAATGACTGTGCCTTGTGATGTCACTACATATTTGTACTTACTGTCTTTATTCCTTTCATTTTTAACTGTGTTCCTTATTGTTCTCCATGAAACATTAGAGAGAAGAATCAGGCAATAAAAATGGGATAAGTGATGGTATTATCAATTAATACTATTGAAAAAATGCCTGCGTGTAAGCATGTTTAACTCCTTTGCTCAATTTTGAAAACATCACTGATTTAAAAATATTTTTCTTCTGCCATATTCAATGGGTATAAAGTGTCAGTTTTGTGTAACATATAATTCTAGAGATTGGCTGCTCAGTCATGAGACATGTACTTGGTCACCTGCTTAAAAACAAGACTGTAAACTTAGGTTATACATGTTAAAAGGCAGTTTTTTGTTTGTTTGTTTTATTTTTATTTATTTATTATTATTATTTTTTTACTAAGTAGAACTTTTGTAAAATGCACCTAGTGTTTGGATAGCCATGTTAACAAGGAAATTGCGTTTTGGTTTGGGTTGGCTGGGTTTTGGCACTATAGGGTTGGAACCTGTAGTTCCAGGCCAGCATTCTGCCATTGAGGTGCCCTTGTCTGTGCTAACAATAATTCTACAAAGAGGGAAATGATTCTATTAAGAGGGAAAAATAAAGAAATGCTCAACATTCCCATAGACTGTGTGTTTATGAAGAGGCTTAAATGGTGCCTTACTCAGTGTTTTCTGAGCTCTTCATCCTCCAGAAGAGAAGAGAAATGAGGTGGCTTCTCAAGGTTCAGAAATCCCCATATTTCTTCTAGACCAGCCCCCTACCTTAAGGTTCTCCCTGGGGGGGACAGAAACCCAAATATGAGATCCAGGTGTGAACACTACCCTCCTGGACTTAGCTGTGACCAACCATGATCTCCAACAGAGAGGTGCTAACAAGCCCCCCAGGTCAGAACCTGTAACTTAATCTACCTCTTCTCTCCCACACTCATTCTTCTCCAAGAAAGCACAGAAGATTCCTGGTAGATATTGCTAAGGCTTTCTGGAAACTTCTACCCCTTCTCAAAGCTCACACACTGGTGCGGGAGATACCACTCAGCCCGAGAACCAGGTAGCTGTTTTTGACATCTTCCAGAGGTAGGAAGATGTCACTGTGGTTCAGATGGGACTCTGCAAGCAGTTGGCCTGCATTTGTCCTTGAAATCAACCCCATCACCACCTACAGTCACTTCAGCCTCCCAGGCTCTGGGATTACTGGGTTAAATGAAGTCCATGGTGGAAGGCTGTAGATCCCAACTTTTCTCTACTTGGAACTGCAAAAATTCTGAAGTTAGTGGAGTTGGGATAGGAATCTTGATCCCTACTCTTATATGAGAGTTTTTTTTTTACTGATTGTTGATGTAGGAGATGAAACCCAAAACCTTGAACATGGCAGGCAAATGCAGGACCACCGAACTACGCTCCCAGGGTCCTCATGGCTTTGGAGGAAGATGTGCTTTCATTGTTTGTTTGTTTGTTTGCTTGTTTTTTTCCATCCCATCCTCTGAACCCATCCTGGAAAGTCAGAGAGGCCAGAAAAGGCAGCTGCAAAGACAATGAAGTCTCCTTTGTGCCTGTGACTTGGGCCACAGTGTGGCCTTTCCTCCTGCAGATGAAAGGAAGGGGTGAGAGGTGAGCGCTCCATGCCCAAAGGACACTCAGCCTGGCAGCCGATGACACTGGCTGCCCTAGGGTCACAGCCGGTGATGATTTCCCTCTTGCGGGCTGACATGCTATTAAGAATGCAAAGACTATTAGCTCTGTTCCAGAAAGGAGAATGTGAGGCCTCGTGAGAGCCAGCAAGGCCAGCTGAGGAAACTCTTGGTGCAACTGCCGATGAGGTCATGGCTAGGCTCCAGTGCTGGTGACAAGGAGGGGTCAGAGGGTCTGAGCCTTTGCATGGGAACCATCTCATTAAGAGTCGTCTAGTTAAATGCTGCAGAGCACCCTGCCAGCCCCTGATACAGTTAATGAAATGCTTAGGAAAAGAAGAAATAGGGAGGAGAAAGGGGCAGAGTGGAATCTCTGTCTTTACCAAAGTCGCCTTCGTTCACCCTGGTGCGGCTCCTCAGTTCATTAACAGGGTGGAAGGCAGTGGGATCCTATGTGGTTAAGACGGTGTTGGCTTTCAATGCTAGACCCAAACCTAAAGAGTCCCAGTGAGCAAGGGGAAATTCCCAATGGCTGAAGATATTTTCTCTGAACCAGCTGTGGAGACACAACCCTGTAACCTCAGTACTTCACAGGCCCTGAGTTCCACCCCAAGCACTACCGACAGAAATGACTGACAGAAGGGAGGGTGGAAAGGCAAGAGGGAGGGAGAGGGAGGGGGAAATAAGATACCACCCTGAGCCCTACTAAGTAAGAGATCATTGAGTGGATTTGGGAGATTCTGAAGTTGGCGGGAGTTGTTGCTGAGCAGGTGAGTTAGCCAAAGGCTTACAAGAGGATTGAGGAAACGGAACCCAGGCTAATGGTGGCTTCCTTCAGTCTGAAGGCTCCACAATGCATTGAATCATCAGGCCTTCGTCCGTGAGTGCATCCCCGCAGTCAGCCCACACTGGCCACCAGCCCTGTAGAAATGGAGGAACTGTGTTAGTTACATATCTAGCTGCAGCAACAAAGTCCTGGCAAAAAGAGCTTAAGGACAGAAGGGTGTGTTTGGGTTTACACTCGGAGGGAGGGCACGGTTTGTTACAGTGCAGAACTTACAGAGGGAGGAGCTCCAGGTAGCTGGTCACTGCACATTTATAATCAGGAAGTAGAGAGCTGAAGGCAGGTCCTCGGCTCACTTTTTTTCCTGTTCACACAGTCCTCTGGAACCTTAGCCCCTGGAATGGAATACCCACATTTACAAGTGGGACTGCCCACCTGTATTAGCCTTGTCTGGAATCCTCTTGCAGACATGCCCAGAGGCTTGTCTCCCTTATTATAGATCCTGTCAAGTTGACAAACAGTGATAACCATTACCGATAAATACAAATCAGCTTCTAAACAAAGCTGGAAACTTGTTGAGGCAGATGGCCCAGGCTGACTTAAGGAACTCTGAGCGCTCAGTGAGCCCAGCTTACGGAGCTGCAGGGTCAGTTGGAGCAGGTACCTGACACTTGTGTGAAAACAAGGCCTTACTGTCCACAGCATAGCTGCCAAGCAGGGTCAGGAGTTAAGTGGCTATTCAAAATAGAAAAAAGAAGGGGCGTTGCATTGCATCAAAAGAAAGATCTCTAGAGAGGCTGAGAGTGTTATGAAAGAGAAGGGCCATCAGGAGCAGGGAGTAGAGGGATTCCTTTGCCCTCTGACCCACCCCCACCCTCACTGTGTGCTTCTCTTTCCCACACCTGCCAAAGAAGAAACACAGTTCAAAGACATCCCTGCTTCTCTGCCAACCACACCAGCACTCTCAGTTCATCTTCAGGTTCAAGGATGCAGGGCTCCACTCATCTGCTTTTCCTTTTCTGAATATGACTTTTTGCATGCTCCTCCTCTCTTCTTACCAGTCTGCAGGGGCTGTTTCCACTTCCTCTATACTGGGACTGACTTCGAAGTTTCCTGTGTAGTTTGGTTTCAGGATCACAATTGAATGCCAACGCAGAGCAGCATAATAATGATTGACATGCGCATGTGTTTTACCCCTGACAAAATTCTGCCTCCAGACTTTCTGACCAAACCCACTTCCGTAAACATCCAACATCGGGTCTCCCCCAGGCAACGCGGTAGGTTTCAGGAGACTGTTTGCAGATCTGCTCCAAGTTGTGAGGACTGTGTGCAGAGAGCTTGCGTGCATGCCAGGCTATCTGCACGACTAGGCTAGAAGCCGTTTGTGTGGGCTCCAGTTCTGTTTATTCCAGAGACTGCGTGAAGACTGCTCTAATGTCCCTCGTGTGCACTTCTTGGGTCTACTTTGTGGGAAGGGGTTTGCCTGACTGACCAGCAACCTCCAGAGGTCGCCTGTCTCATCTCCTCAGCACTGGAATGACAGATGCATGCCACCATGCTTGGCTTTTTTTTTTTTTTTAATGTATGTTTTGGGAATCAAACTCAGGCCCTTATATTCTTATGGCAAGCACTTTATTGACTGAGCTACACACCCGGATCTCTTTTGTCTGCTCTTGAAGCTCATCTTTTCCTCTATACATTTATACTTTGCGCCCATCAACAAAAATTACAGGCGTGTCCCTTATTATAACATGAATACCTTGCAAAATCCCCAGGATACACCTAAAGCTACCAACAGTGCCAAACTTCATATACATCATGTTTTTTTTCTCTATGCATACTGACTTACGATGTCTCATTGATAAGTTAGACTAACAGCTAATAATAAAATAGAACAATGATAACAATGGACTGTTATGAAAGTTGTGTGATGTCTTGAAAGAGTTAAGGCAAGCAGACATGACAGCACACACTTGTCATCCCAGCACTTGGGTTTCTAAGGCAAGAGGACTATAAATTCAAGGCCGGTGAACTTATAATCCTGCCCCCAAAAAGAGGAAAAAAAAACCTAAGGGAAAATGTTAATATTTTATTGTTGTTGACATTACTATTTTATCAACATAATTTATATTTACATTAGTGTCATAAGTGTTAATATTTTATCAACATAATTTGTATTGATATCAATATTTTCAGCCCATTGTTGACTGTGTGTAATTAAAAATACAGAAAACAGAACCACAGGCAATGAGAAACTACAGTAATTTATTTATCTTATTTTGACTATGTTGGGGGGAACTTTGTCTCACTTATGGTCTCAATCTCCCTACTTTATACTATTTAAAGCCCTGTAAGCCTCCTGTAAATTTTTTTTTGGAAGTGAATAGGGTGTAGGAAAATAATAACTGTTTTGCGTATTTCTGTGTGTGGGCATGTGTATATGTGTGCTCCCATGTGAGGCAGCAAATGCATGCACAAGTGTGTGTAGAGGCCCCGTGTTGACATCTAGTGTTTTGCTCAATTTCTCTCCACCTTACACAGCGAGGCAAATTATCTTGCTGGGATAGAACTCACTATTTTGGCTAGTCTGGCTAGCCACTTTGTTCCAGAGTCTTCTATCTTGGCCTCTTGCACTCTGGGATACAAGCAGGGCAGCCCATACCCCCAGCTTTTAAGTGGGTTCTAAACATCTGAAGTCTGGTCTTCACAGTTGCAAAATAAGTGCTATACCCACTGAACCCCTAAAATAATAGATTTTTATCCAAACACAAGGAGATTACTAAAATCAAGCCAAAGCCACTAATATAAATATCAGACATGAGGTCCCACCCTGAATACCCCATCAATGTTGTGATCGTTTATAAACCTGCTTCAAGATGTGACGTGGCATGCCGTGTCCCACCATCTGCTAGTCCCCCTTTAATCAGCATATCAGAAAGCAGTGGGAGAGGTTTTGTTGTCTTTTATATAGCTGCCCAGTGCATTTTCATGAAACTGTTCTTCAGAAATAAATATTTTTCAGCCTTAAATTGGCCTTCCCTTCCTAGCCTCCTGGGGATCCAGTACTTGTGGGCTTTTTCATTATTCTCCGCCCTGGTGAGAGTGCATTCTTAATTGTATTGAAAACGACATCAGCAGCAGAGCAAAATGCATCTCTCTAGCATATGCGGCATGTACCTGGTGGCAAGAGCTATCCACGGGGAAGATCCACGGGGAGGGCACTCAGGACCTTCCAAATTAAAATGCTGATAAACATTGAAAAGCCATGCATAGATAGATAGATAGATAGATAGATAGATAGATAGATAGATAGATAGATAGGTAGGTAGGTAGATAGATTTATATATATATATATACACATAATCTTTTCCCCTCCCTTCTCCCCTCTCCCCTGTCTCCTGTCCTTTGTCCCTTCTCCTTCTGCCTCTGTTCCTCTCCCTCTCCCTAGCCTGTAAGTATAATTCTAACTCTACAGATGAAGTAGCAGTGACAAGTGTGATAAGGGGTTTCCAGCAGTGGATGGGGCAGGTATTCTGCAGATATTGATAGGCAGGCAAGAGGTGCTATTTAGGGCCAGGCTACAAGAGGAAGTTCAGGTCCAAGGGAAGTTGTCTGCTTTCTGTTCTCCTCACTGTCAGGATGATTTATTCACAGTCTCCAAGACAGAGAGGATGACAGTTCATGGAAAAAAATAAAAAAGAGGGTTTAGATTGAAATAGATAAGTTCCTTGTCAGAGCAACAAGGGGCTGAGTGATTCTTACGGGGATTCGGTCCCTGGTTGAAGAAGAAAGATGGTCCATTTTTACTGAGTACCTGCTGCACACCAGGAACATCATAAGTGGTCATTTATTGAATCACCACCAAAACCTTAAGAGGTAGATGTCACTGTCCCAACCATTAGTGGCTGATCAGCGTAGACTTCACAGTTGGGTTTCAGAGCCTCGTGGTCTGGATCACACACAGCCCAGGTTTGGTAAAAGGGGTCATTTTTTAAAAAGAGACTCACTCCTATATTATTTTTAACCCCCTCTACACTTCTACTTCTCACCAGCAGTATACCGTGAGGCAAAGTGTCTCTTATCAACATGGTGGCAATGAAGTCACATTCTCTGAACACTAGCCATATTCTAGGCAAAGGATACCAGGTGCACAAAGACCCTTCTGTTCATTACTAGACAGGGGAGTAAAAAATGATTCCACCCTTATTCCTCATCTCCACCCCTTTGCCATATACACCCTCTAATAACTCCTTCCTCCTGGGCACTTCTAGCTACTTACTGTTAAGGGTGGCAGTGACTTTTCAAATACCTTGACCTTGTCAAAAATGTCATGACCTCCATACATCCCATGGAGAGCCATTTCTGGACTACAATTTCAGTGGCCGTTCCCCAGTGCTGGGACAATGCCCTCTTCTGCAACTCTCTAGGACTAAAGCGAATATAATAATTATCAGAGCTTCAGGGTAAAAGCCCCAGCTTGCACACCCCCAAGAGACTGGGCGTGGCTTCCCGGTCGAATATACCAATTAAAGAGATTAGTGATGGGGTAAAGGAGAGAAAGAGGTTTAATCAATCAGTGTCTCTCTTGTAAGACTCCAGAGAGGAACAGAGAACAGGGTCCAGTGACCCTAAGTCTATCTTTTGGCTATTGACATGGGCTTTGGGTTTAAATAGAGGAGGAAACAAGGCCAGGCAAAAGGAATGCTGGTACACGTGTGGTTCGAATAATCACCACCTTGGTTCTGGTCCCTAAAGTGGTCTCCTGCTGATACTCGGGAGTTGTATGCTCCTGCTCCAAGGTCCAGCCTTATCATCGTGAACAACTGCCCTCATACATGTGGTACTCTCTCCCAAGAGACCTGGATGTTCCTAGAATCCAAGGTGTCTTCAGATTTGGGACAGATCAGAGATCTTCAGGTGCCTACTAGAGATCCAGAACAGGACTTTCTAAAAACCTGACACTAAGATGCCTCTGCTACTCCGGATTCTGTGTCATGGGCCTTGGTGGGAAACAGATAGGCTAGGGACCTATCTCAGTGGGTAACAAGCCTGCGTGCAGAGGTGAGCAGGTGGCCCAAAGTAAAGGAGACATGAAAAATGAAAGGAAAGATTCCAGGTTTGTGCAGAATGAGGAGCAAGTGCTCTTCTGCAAATGTAGCGTCATGAGGACTTGCAGCTTGAATGAATCCTGGTGCCCCCTGGTCCAGGAGAAGTGCATCAATTCTCTGATGTGTTCTTTGATCTTAGAGAACTTAACTTCTTCTCCCAGGGAATGTAAGGATGCTTACATCCAAAGAAATCATCTATATTCCCCATATCACAAGATAAGGGCAGTATCAAATATGGAAAGCTGTGTGTGTGTGCGTGTGTGTGCATGTGTGTGTATGTGTGTATGTGTGTGTATGTGTGCGTGTATGTGTGTGTATGTGTGTGCGTATGTGTGTGTGTATGGTGTGCGTGTGTGTGTGTATGTGTGTGTATGTGTGTCTGTGTATGTGTGTGTATGTGTGTGTATGTGTATGTGTGTGTGTATGTGTGTGTATGTGTGTGTATGTGTGTATGTGTATGTGTGTGTATGTGTGTATGTGTGTGTATGTGTGTGTATGTGTGTGTGTGTATGTGTGTGTATGTGTGTGTATGTGTATGTGTGTGTATGTGTGTGTATGTGTGTGTGTATGTGTATGTGTGTATGTGTGTATGTGTGTGTGTGTGTGCCTGGTGTATGGAGGTCTGTGTGCACATGTTTAAGCTGCACAGATCCTTTTTTCTCCACCTTCCCAGGACTGGGATCATAGATACATACCATCATGTCATTTTATGTGGGTGCTAACTCACCCGAACTCAGGTTTTCATAGTTATTTAACCAGCATTTTACCAACAGAATCATCTCCCAAGCCCAGGTGTCTTAAAAACAAACAAAACAAGCAAACAAACAAAACCAAAAAGAGCCCTATTTATTTAGTATTTGTGTGTACGCCTGCATGAGTTTATTGCGTGCTCACAGAGGTCATGGAGTGTCAGGCAGTGTCAGGCAACCCCAGAACTGGAGTTACAGGTAGTTGAGAGTCACCTCATATGGATGTCTTCTGCAAAAACAGTAAGCTCCCTTACCCATTGAGCCATATCTCTAGGCCCCACCCCACCCCAGGCATCTTCTTAAGGAGAAAATGTGGAAATAGTAGATGAGATGGTGCCAGCCAATGAAGCTTGGAATCCCAGGATTAAATTTCAGTTCAGAATTGGCACATTCACTAGAAATATCTCATAATCTGGGCTATAAACTTGAGAGTGCTTCCTGACATAGGTAAGCTGAGGACTGTGGAGCAGCCTGTGTTTCTCCCACTGAAGCAAATCTGTTGTTCATTAATAGTCCTGTGACATCACCCTGAGCAGGCTGGAGTCTTGGGCGTAGCGGTGTGAATGCAGAGGCAGGAGGGATGCCCTAATGAACACCTGCCTGCCTCCCAGAGTCCCTGGGGTGGGGATCCTGTGTAAAGCAGGCTCCTCAGCTAGGCAAGGAAGCTCTTTGCATTTATAGAGGAGCAATTATTATGTCAACCCGTCAAAGCCTTCAATTGGGCATCATCAAATCAATGAATAAGAAAGACTTCGTCCCAAATGCATCAGGCCCCGACTTTCCTGATGGCCCACTCGGGCCAGGCTGTATTTGAGAGCAACAGAGATGAAACTATATAGAAATAAAAGTATTGGATGGAGGGAAGAAAGTATAAAAGACAAGGAAATGGGGAGGGGAGCAGTTGAGAAGCTTTGAAAGCTTCATCCTTAAGGTGAGTCTCTTGGAAGATTTACAGAGAGAGACACTGAAAGGAGCCTAACTCTTATTGTAGCTGGCTTGCAGAGAGATTTGGGGAAGGGTCTGCACTCTGCTACAAGGTTAGGAAAGAGGAACTCCCTACCCCCATGCATCCTTTCTTGCGCAGGCAGGTAACATTGCAATGTGTCTCTGGGGGTGTATGATCTGACTGAAATCCAGCAACATTCGTTCATTGACTTATTTATTGGAAGTGGAGCATGGGCCACAGCATACATGTGGAGGTCAGATGACACCTCATGGGAGTCTGTTTTCTCCTTCTGTCCCATGAATCCCAGGGATCAAACTCAGGTCATCGGGTTTAGTGGCAAGTTCTTTACCCACTGAGCTGTCTTTGTAGTCCCCAGAAACTGCACCTGGCCCTAACTTGCTATGGGGTGTGTATGGAGGCGGGGAGGGGGTGGGAGAAACACTGCCTAACAGCTGTTTGTATCATTTCTGCCTCTAAAGAGTGTCTGTACAACCGCCTATTCCTGTGGCCTGCTTCCATGCTGGGCTGGGCCGACACTACATACTCTACCCTTTCATCCGTCTCACTCTGCCAATAAAAACCTTTATTAAATGGACCCGGGAAATACCTCAATTTGTAAAACGCCTACCTATAAGTATGAGGCCTGAGATAGATTCCCCCTAGTGTGTGCGTGCGTGTGCGTGTGCGTGTGCGTGTGCGTGTGCGTGTGTGTGTGTGTGTGTGTGTGTGTGTAAAGCATGGCTGGGGAGACAGAGATAGGTAACTTTTCCCCATGGAGAAGGATCTTATATATCGCGGAAAAGGGGCTAAGCTCTATTGATCTTACCAGTCTGCATAAAGCAAGTGGCTTCATTGTGCCCCTGCCACAGAATACAGGGCTCCTTTGGAGATGCTAATCCTCAGAGCCCCTAGGGTAGGGGCAGCTGGGGGAAGCTGCCCTGCTGAATCCACGCAGGGTGACCTCATGCCCTCGCCCTCCCCCTCCCACTCCCCTTCCCCGGGAATCAGTGCAGCCAATGGGCACTAACTGGGCTGAATGAGGAAGACGCAGGGGTGCAAGGACAAGTCCTTGCTCATTCATCCACCCAGCGCTGTCCTCCACCAAGCTTCCCAGGGAGTGAATCCCAGCCTTCCCAGGCCAGAAAGAAGGGGCTGATACGGCGTCATTCCTACCCACTCCTGGAAATGACCTTTGCTGCCCTCTCACTGCTGTGGCCACTCCTATAGAGTAGGAATCACACCCTCTAGGTGTTGGGATCTCCAGTTCCTTGGCAGGCAGAATGTGTGGGCAGTTTAGCAGGTGACGCTGGACACGGTGCCTGTGGCCATGTCATGAGGATGGGTAAATCCTCATCAGCTCAGTGGACAATGTGTACCTTGCAGTAACAAGACAAGAATACCCCTGGCTATCAGACATGTTGGCATATAATATTATATATGCCTATAATATTTGTGTTTCTGGGGGGACCCAGAGTTTGCTTTTGGGGGGATTCTTAGTCTTATTAATAAAAGACTTTCCAAACTGACTCCAAAGGAAGTTCGGGGGTGATTTTTATTGAAATTTGAGGGGGAAAGCAACAGGACCGGTATGCTGAAAAATCTCAGGAGCTGCCAGGAATATGGGAGATGGAGGGATTGGGGGCGGGGTCATCCTTTTAAGTCAGACATGTTGAGTAGAGAGACAGTGAGAAAGTCCAGTGTCAGGAACAGCATGCTTAAGCTGAAGGCCAGTGTTTGCAAGGAAAGGGAAAGACATGTTTAGTGCGAGGCTGTTGGTCTGTGTTGGGGAGAGAAGGCTTACTTCCAGGTTATTGTGTCCCAAGGCAAAGATTTCCACTCAAATTCATAGCTAGAAATAGAAAGACGGCTTATTAATAAAGGAAAAGTATTCCCAAGAGTGGGACCAGCCTATGAACTAAGGAAGAAGCCAGAACCACTGGGTCTGGGGAACATGAGTCCTCACAGGACATTTACATAGCACCCACCCCTCTCATTTGAGTTTTGTGCAAGCTCTGCTAGTTGGATGAAGCCCTGGTGGGAAGTTTGGGAAGGCTGAGATAGCAGGGGATTCCAAGTTCAGGGTCATTCTGGGCAGAGAATGACTGAGTTTGTCTTTAGATTTCTCCTAAAGTACAAGGAAGAGCCATGGTTGCTGTTTGATATTTTATTTTATATTTTTAATACAGTTAACTTGGAAGTGATTTTTAATGGTGCCTCATGGGAATAGTGGCTTTAGGGAAAGAGATCATTGGCTGAGTTGAAGCCATTTTGCTGCTAACAAGTAATCCAGGGTTGGCTCACTTGCTTTATGCCCAGGGTGACATCAGAATCAGTTTCCAAAGGGACTCTGGAACCAGAGCATTCCCAAAGCAGACGGCCACCAGACGCTGTTCTTCCTACACTCATGTAGTCCAGGGTCGGGGGTGTGTACCATCTCTCTGGGATCCCAATCTGGGCAGAAGTACTTCCTGTGACCCCCAAAACAAATAACAACAAAGCTGGGGGCTTGAAAGTGACAGAACCATGTCTCTTAAAATTGGGGTGGGAGCATTGGTAGCAGCCCTGTCTAGCTAGTGGTGGCTGCTCGCATTGCTTGACCTCTGTGTCTCCATCCACCCAGCCTCAGCCTCTGTTGTCTTCATGCCTTGCTGTATGTGTGGTTATGTTAAAAGTCTGTCTTATACGGAGATGGGTAGTGCTGTCCGAGCCTATCTCTCTTTCAAGAACCTTAACCGTAGATCTGGGGCGATGAACCTCGATGGATACGATGTCGAATGAGCAGGACGGACCTGAGTTCAGATCATCAGCAGCCGTGTAATCCAGTGGCAGTAGCTGAGCTTCAGGTTCAGTGAGAGAACCTGTCTCAAAAGAATGAGAATGGCTGGAAAGGTGGCCCAGAGGTGAAGGCCACTTGCCGCTCTTGCAGACCCCCGGGTTCCACTGTCGGGTAGCTCACAATGGCCTGTAACTCCAGTTGCAGGGGATCTGTGCATTCTTCTGGCTTCCATGGACACTGTATGCACATGCTGCACATACAAACAAGCTGGTATACACACGTATACATAAAATAAATAAATTTTTTTAATTGAGGTGGAGAGTGACTGACCCAAGCACTTGCTATGGACCTCTGTTCTCTACAGGGACACTCACACACACTCGCTCTCACATGTACCCCATGCCCAACAGTACATTGATCATGTCTTTTGCAATGTAAAGTGATGTTTTCAGCTGGTGGCACATGGACTTACCTTCTAGGGGCCACTGTTCAGCACAATACAGAGTATAATAAATTATGTCACATATTACTCTCCACATAGAAAAGCAACCATGCTATGGGAGAATGAGACACACATGTGGAAAATTCTACAGACAGGGCTTCCTTGAGAATATGAGCTTTGGGTGGAAATAAAGGTTTTGAAAGGGAACTGGGCAAAGGTGAGGTTGGCTAGGAAAACTAGGACTACTATCAAAGTGTGATCTTAACTATCAAGCTAGCATTTAGACCTGTGTCCTATATACACATGCATATATAAATATAAATGTATATGTAATATATATGTACAGTATGCACATTTTATTTTTTTATGTTTATTTATTACTTCAGGTTACATCTCCATCACAGTGCCCTCTTTCCACCCTTCCCAGTCCTGCCCTCCCACCCTCTACCACCATCCCTTCCTTCACACTCCCCCAGAGTGGAGTGTCCCTACATATCAGTCCCCCGCCCCAGTTCAACAGTCATATAAGGGCCAAGACCCTCCTCATACACTGGGGGGCCTACAAGGCAGCACCAATAGGGCAAAGTGTCTCATTGAGAGGTAACAAAGTCTATGTTCCTGTTCCCTTTGGTGCGTTGGTTATAGTATAGTTATCCTGTACTATATGGCTAAAATCTGATTATAAGTGAATAGATGCCATGTGCATCCTTCTGAGTCTGGGTTAGCTCACTCAGGATGAGCTTCTCTAGTTCCATCCATTTGGCTGCAAATTGCATGATTTCATTGTTTCTGATGGCTGAGTAGTATTCCATTGTGTAGATGTACCACAGTTTTTTTTTTTTTTTTATCCATTCCTCGGTTGAGGAACATCTGGGTTGTTTCCAGTTTCTAGCTATTACAAATAAGGCTGCTATGAACATAGATGAGTAAACTTCCTTGTGGTGTGATGGAGTCATTTGGATGTATACCCAGAAGTGCTATGGCTGGGTCTTGAGATAGAGCTATTCCAAGTTTTCTAAGATATCACCAGACTGATTTCCATAGTGGCTGTAGAAGCTTGCACTCCCACCAGCAAGTATGCACATTTTATAAGTACAGTAATAAAGAACTGAAATAATAGTGCACATTTGTAATAGTCACTTTTTGCCACACAATGTGCCTTGTGTGACAGTCTAGTGATGTGGGGATATCATCATTTCGCAGATGAGGAAACTAAGGTGCAGCGGGGCTAAGCAACTTGCTCCACATTGTGTAAGAAAAATGAGATATGTTAACAGTTTTTGAATGAACATGCACAACCTTTGGGAGGGCTAAGTAGCTTGTAGGAGAGGAAGCAGTTTGATTTGCTAATAGCTTGAAGAGGAATGTTCCTAGTACCTTTCATCCTTTCATGCCATTGAATCCAGCCCATCATCTGACAGATAAGAAGACAAACCACTGGTTTTAACATTAGTTCAAAGTCGTCCATCTTGGGTGAGCGCCTGACAAGTCCAAAGTGGGCACTGTCAGCAACAGCAGCATTTCCAGAAGGATCATGTTATGTGACAGTGCCTAGAGCTCCTTACAGCTTACAGATGTGCTCTGTGTGTGTGTATGCACATGTGAACTTGGATATGCATGGGGGATACACATACAGATGCCTGCGAACTCATGTGGAGGCCAGAGGTTGACACTGAGTGTCTTCCTCATTGCCTCCCACCATAATTTTTGTCATAGAGGTCTCTCATTGAATCTGGAGCTCCCCGATCTGACTGAAAGCAAGCCCAGGGTGTGTGCACCTCCTCAGCATTGAGGTTAGAGGTACATGCTGCCATATCCACCCTTTTACATGGGTGCCAAGGATCCAAACTCAGGTTCTCCATGCTAGTATAGCAAACACTTTACCAACTAAGCCATCTTCTCAGCTCCAAGTGCTGTTTCCATCATGGTGGTCACTCACATCACCTAGAAGAACCAGGAAAGTACTGGAAGTACACAGGACCTAAACTGGTACTTTAGACTAAATACCGTGAATATGCCCATGCGTCCCCTTGGCAGCCAGCACCTCATAACCTCACATGAGTCTGGGTGGTAAATTCAGAGCAACAGAGAGCTGCAGCACCTCCCACCCCCCCAGTATATGGTAGCCATACAGGTGTCCAAGCTTAGTTGGAAAGTGATGTTCATAGCACTGTGGTGGCTCCAATGTGCCAAGTATGCTGAGGAAGGAAATGTTTGCAAGGAAATTTGTTATCCAGGTATAAGGATGGTGCAGTCTTACAAGGAAAGTAGGAAAGTCATTTGAGTTAAAAGGGGAGGGAAGCCAATAAGAGAGTACAGTTAATTATAGGCTGAGAGAAAGCCCAACTTTAGTTTATTGACATCCCCCACAGCATGGCTAGGGACCCTGAAGAAACTGCCATAGCTCATCAAGAACACACAGGGCTTGCTTTGCCCATGATGCCTTCAGGCCTCTACCCCGTTTGTCCCATCACACTCCCTGAAGCTAAAGGCTCTTTCCTGGCCTCTCTCCCAGCCAGATCCCTGCAAGGATCCACAAATGTTTATAGCACCAGTAATTGGCAAATTACAATCAGCGGGATTCCATAAACATCCCTTCCAAGTACATAACAGCCAGAGAGCCTTCTGCTTACAAGGCAACTCACTCCAAAGGACTTTAAGGAATTTTCAGAGTGCTGTAGTTCCTTAATCGCCATCGGGGAAATTCAGATGTTGATGCCATCAATGGCTCAAGTCTTCTGGAGACACAGTGCCAGAGTCAGGCAGAGTGTATCTTTGCTCTGTGATTAAAAAATGACCCCATCATATCAGCAGTACAGAGAGTAAGGGTACTGGACTTCAGGTATGCAGACAGTGACGGGTACCGGACCTCAGGTGATGGGTGCTGCTCTGAATCCTAGCGATGGAAGCAGTCAGAAGCTGGGCTGTTGCTGGTCACCTTGAAACTGAAAGATATGCGTGGAGTTCTATGAGGATTTAAGATAAAGAGTTACAACCTCAATACCTTCTAGACTCTTCTGTTGTCTCCCCATCACTGATTCGATTCCTATTTTTTATTGTTGTGTGTGTATGTTTATTTATATAAAAATGTGTGTGTTTATGTGCATAGATACATGTATGTGTTGATATGTAAAGATACGTGTGTGTGTGCGTGTGTGTGTGTGTATGTGTGTGTATATCCATAGGTGCATATGGAGCTTGGAGATCAACCTCCCATGTCACTCCTTGGGCACCTTCCACATTTTTTTTTTTTTGAGACATGGTGTCTCACAGGGACAAGTAGTCTGGCCTGGCTGGCCTAGAGCCCCCAGGGACATGCCTGTTGCTGCCTCCCCAGCCCTGGGTTACAAGTATCCACCACCAACCCTACTTTCCCCTCCATTCTCTTGTGGCTACTATTTTCTAGTTTAACAGGAGAGAAGTTAATCCATTATGTACAGTGGACATGTCAGGGTGTTGGGGTCTATTTTCCTTGCTGAACTCCCATTGGTTAGTGTGACCTTTTCTATTGTTAGTTATCTGACAGTTTCATACATGTATATAATGCATTCTGGTTACTCTCCCCACATACTTTTTTAACATGCCTTCTAGAGACTAAACTCAGATCCTCATGGCTTGCGAAGCAAGTACTTCACAGGCCCTTTGTCTCCCCAGCCCTGGTTCCTCTAATCTTAGATTGTGGGTGCCCCAAAGTGGAAGTTGCTTCCCTTTGGTCTGTAACACTATTCATGAAAAGCAGTTGGTGGCTCTCCATATTTCAGCAGATGTTTACACACAGGGTATGATGCTTGTAACAGAGGTCACCAGGCAGGGTCAGGTTTGTCATCTCCCTCTAACCCCCATGGTGTGACTGTTCAAGCTGTTTAGTTGCCTGGTGATTATAAGTTATTAAAAAAGTGATTTATTCAGTGTAAAATCTTTTTATATGTGAAAATTAAAAAAAAGAGTTTGTAGAGAAAGGTGGAATCAGAGGAGCATGTCATTATGGAGAGGCCAAAAGTCCTTACAAGGACAGTCCTTACAAGGCTCCTGAAGGGCAACCATTACTGTGGTGAATTGTTGTTCTGTGTATCAAGTCTTGATAGCTTTGAGGTTTGAAAAACCAGAGGAAGATTCACATCAGCAAAGTGCACAGTGCTGATCTATAAGTCTGTAATGTCAGTGCGCTGGTCTAGATTTAGCATGATAGCCCTCACACAGACAGGTCCTTCAGTACACAGGATGTTTGACCTCTTACCTAGGAAATAAAAGTCAGCCCAGGCAGGATGCCACTTTAAGGCAAGCTAGGGCTTTTATTTGTTTCCTTTTAAAATTGGGGTAAATGTCCATAAAATTTGCCATGTTAACCATTTTGTATATATACAATTCAGGGGCATTAACTACACTCACAGCATTATGGAAAAGTCACCATAGTTTCCAAATTTTGTCACATCTGAAGCAGAAATTCCATAACTATCAAGCAGTAACTCCTCATCCTCTCCCATCCCTGGCAACCCCTGTGAATTCATATGATCTTAGTTACTATACAAGGGAGGTGACAATAGCATTTATCTTTTTTTTTAATATGACTTCTTTCAGTTAGCATGTCCTCAGTGTTCATTCATGTAGCATCTATCTGAATTGTGTTCCTCGTTAAGGCTGAGTAATAGTCCATTGTATGTATCCAGACCTTCTTTTGAATTATAGCTTTGCTGAGACTGATAACAGCTATCTGTGGTCCCTAAGTCTTGACTGGCAGAGAGTCTCCTGTCATTTTATCATATGCGGAAGCTCTCAGAACTGTGTCTGGGATATAGTAGTATCGCCTCAGAAAGTTCTTTGCAGCCGGGCAGTGGTGGCGCATGCCTTTAATCCCAGCACTTGGGAGGCAGAGGCAGGCGGATCTTTGCGAGTTCGAGGCCAGCCTGGTCTACAAAGTGAGTCCAGGACAGCCAGGGCTACACAGAGAAACCCTGTCTCGAAAAAAAAAACAAAAAAAAAAAACAAAAAAAAAAGAAAGTTCTTTGCAAGACATAGCATTATAAGGCAGATGTACGTGAATGTCATCAACTGAAGTTGTTCTCCGTGGGTCCATATCTGTCATTTCAAGGGTCTTAACTGGGTAAAGAACACAAGTATTCAATCCCTGTTAACCATGTCCCCTGCCCTCCACACTTCCCTCCACTCCCTTCCTACACTATATCTTGCATTTTCTCCCAAGCATTTTTGTAATTAATGAGTACCTTCCTTCTCCTGAATGAATGTATGCATCACCATTTGTTACTCTCTGTTGCTGTGATAAAATATTCTGACAAAAAACCAATTTAGAGTAGAAAGAGTTTATTTGGGTATTTGGGCTTACAGTTCCAAGGGATACAGTCCATGATGGTGGGAAGACATGGCAGCAGGGAGCATGAGGCTGGCCTGGCAGTTGGGAAGCAGAGAGCTCACACTTTATCCATACACAGGAGCAAAGAAAGAGGACAGGAAGTGGCTATAAAACCTTAAAACCTGGCAGTGCGTGATGGTGCATGCCTTTAATCCCAGCACTCTGGAGGCAGAGGCAGCCAGATATCTATGAGTTCAAGGACAGCCTGGTCTGCAGAGTTACTTCTAGGACAGCCAGGGCTACACAGCGAAACCTTGTCTTGAAAAACAAAAACAAACAAACAAACCTTAAAACCTACCTCCAGTAATGTGTGCCTCAAGCAAGATTCTACTTTCTAAAGGCTCCATAACTTTCCCAAACAGCACCACCAGCTGAGGACCAAGTGTTCAAATCAGTTCTCATTTAGACCACCACACTGAGCAAGGGTGTTTGGATAGCTTTAAAATTTTATTTCCAGAGAAAGAAATCTCACTGCTATCCTTTCCAAGAGTTGGCTAGTTACCTCACCATAGTCCACAAGAACCCACAGTAAACACTTTTTAGTCACACTTCATTTTCTAATATCAGATTGCCCCAACGAGGCCATCCAATCCTCCTCTCTCCCCATTCATCAGATTTGAACTCAAGTGACTTCCTACCCCCACCCACTAGACTTGACATTTGCAAACATCCAAATCCATTCTGAGCGTTGGAAGAGTTCTCACTGGCAAGGATGCTAAGTTGAACACATGCTCCCAGGGCAAGTCAAAAAGATAATCCTAAACAGAAAAAAAAATGATATGGAGATATCATTGCTGTATAACCCCAGCTAGCGTTGAATCCCCATTCCACCTGCCACAGCCTCCTAAGTGTTGGGGTTATAGGTATGTACTACAGGGCCTATCTCAAAAAACTTCCAGAAACAGCAAACATCTTGGAAATATTGTGGCTAGTTTGAAAGGGATGGCAGTCATTCTGAAGGATAAATTATGATCCACTACACTAAAAAAAAAAAAATCAGTGAACCTGCTGCCTAGCCACATCCCATAAACTAAATACAGCCCAACATCTTCTGGGAGAAACAGTAGCATGGTCAGCAGAGCCTGCAGCATCCCAAAGCATGTGCTCAAACTTCGGAAGTCAATCTTGCAGCATCTTTCATAATTCATTTGCAAAAGTCTGAGATGTGCCATCTGTATTCTTCTGCATTCCCAGTGTGCACTTCTATTAATGAAGGAAGGTTTGACATCCATTCTTGAATTTCCCATTGCTTCAGGTTGTATAGTTTGGTGGGAATGGAACTCGAGGGTATTAGATGTCATTGGATGATCAAGGTGGAATTTCCCATCCATCGATGATTTCCAGGGGAGGAAGTGCTGCCATCACTTCAAACTCATGTGGACCTAAGAGGTTTTCACTACTGAGCTGATTTGTCATTAGGCAGGATGAGGCAGAAACAGCTGCCTGATCTCCGGGCCTGTGTCTGCCCTGCACAATGGACAATCTCATAGGATTATGAGGGTCAGAGATGTGTGAAAAGTGCTTAGGACGGTGCCTACCACACAGAAAATATACACAGTTCCTGATGCACAGCAGTTCAGAGAGGGGATGTTGGATTTGACAATGGTACAAATCCAGTCTTCATTCAGTAAATTTCATATCTGGATCTTTTCCCTGGCTCAGGCTGTATGCTACAATCGCCTCTAAGGATCCTAGGCAGAAGCAGCCACACTGCGGCAAGTGTGTTCAGCCTTTCAGTGTAGCAAGGCAAGGTTGTTATCCACCAAGTCCTCACTCTAGAAACTTGCAACTTAGTTACAAAAGTAAATATCATTGTATTAAGTGAGTTTAGCATTTTGTTTTGGGTTGCATTCCAAGTACCTTAGAACTCACACTGTAACACTTTGTTGCTAAACTCTGATATTCATATTAAATGTATTTGGACTTAATATTTTCATATTACAATGGTTTTGTCAGAAAGTAAGTTTATGGTAAGAATAGGATGGTCTGTCTGTGTTTGCTAAATAGATAATTAAAAAAGACAGCTTCCCGTCAATGTAGCATAAGGAAGAGAAGGAAAGTCACTGGGCTGGACAGCCCCACTAAAGAACAAAAGTGCTATTTGTTGACAGAACCAACCTTACAAAGTCTCTACTTATTACTTGGGACCTTTGACTTGGCTGTTTTATACAGCAGTATCCTAGTGGCCTATTTCTTTCTGTCATTATTTATGTTCCTCCCTCCCTCCCTATCTTCCCTTCCCTCCCTTCCTTTCTTCTCTCTATTCCCCCCTCTCTCTCTCTTTGTGTGTGTGTGTGTGTGTGTGTGTGTGTGTGTGTGTGTGTCTCATGTAGCCAAAGCTAGCCTCAAATTTTGCTATGTAGCAAAAGATGATCTTGAACTCCTGTGGGATTGCAGGCATGCATCATGACAGCCAGTTGTTTTTGCCGTTCTGATAATTAAACAGAGGACTTTGTGCACATCAGGCAAGAACTCTACCAACTGAATCACATCCAAGCCCTTCTTTGAATTTTACAAAAATCACTCATGTTTAATGTAGTGTGCTTGAGTTTTCGGTTATTGCACTGAGAACACACTAGAAACCCAAGATGATCGAGCGATTTCGTGAAAGTCTCTCATGACTTACTCTTTACCTTTTGTCTTTTTCTTCCAGCCCAAGCTTTTGGCCAAGGAGCTTCTTGACCTCGTGGCATCTCATTTCAACCTGAAGGAGAAGGAATACTTTGGAATAGCATTCACAGATGAGACGTAAGTACAGTCCAGAGCCCACAGACCCCAAACAAAAGAGCAGGATGTGAAATTGCCCTCTCTCAGCTGTGCACAGCAAAATCAGCTGCAGGCCACTTGGGTCCCGAGGGGGCTGCAGGGTCAGTCCAAGTTCACCATCTGAATTTCGAAAGCCAGTGATCAAACCTAGAGCAGCCAAAGGATATAATTAGACAGATGCTAATATTATGAAATTATTAGGTCAATGTTCTTATAATCAAGCAGATTCGTGTTGAGACCAAAATGTTTATTTTTTTTTTAAGTAGATCTGTGTGGGCTTGGTTTTCATTAAGGTTAAATGAAAACTTCTGGAAAATAAATGTTTCTCTCTAGTATTGGAGCAGCAATAACAGGAAGTGGACTTGAAGATAAATTCAGGGCAGTATCACGTTCTAGCTGAAATAAAGAGAATACAAAATCAAAGTTCACATCACCCATCTGATGCAAAAGTGTGTTTGCTTTCAGCAGCATTTCAGCTTGCATCTGTACCTTCATGTTTTATAATAAAGGAAGAGATAGGTTCGTTGAGGTTTTGGTTTTTTTTTCCCCCTTTTACTATATTTTTACCAAAAGATTTCAGTGAAGATCAGTCCAAATTCTTAGGTGAGAGTGAGCTAAGGACTGGGGATATAACTGAGTGGTGGAGCACTTCCTAGACATGTGCAATGGTTCCATTGTAGCGGGGGTGGCAGCAACAGTCTAAGGAATGTCAATAGCTCCTCAGCAGAGAATAGAAATGAGTGGGACCAGGAACCACAGAAGACCAAGCCGCAGAGAAAGGGAAAGCTACAGCTCTGTACATTCAGGACTGGAGAAGCCTAAGGCTGGAAGTCCATTAAACAGATGCTGGCTTGGGTATTTTATAGGATTCCTGGGTCCTCCCCTTGGTCCCTGTTGGATATGTCTAGACACCTGTTCCCTTGTCTTCCCTTGGTTTCTCCTCGCAGTGTTTTCTAGGAACAAGAAATAGCCAGTTCACAGAGCCTGCCATCACTTTTCTGTCTGCCCACGTTCCTCAAACCCTGCTTCACCACTCCCTTTACCAGGAAACAAAAACAAAACAAAAAACAATAGCCTACACTAAACAAATGTTTCCTAAGTGTCCTCTGTGTATACCCATGTCTGCACACCCCTCCACGTCTTTAGAATAATAGACACGATTTCCTAAAATGCTCATTAGTCAGGATGAGGGTATTGGCTGGGAAGGACAGTACAGTCAAGCCCAGACCCCAGGAGTGAGGTGGGACCATTGAGGTAGGATGGATTCTGAAGCAAGAATAGGAGACTTCTGTGTTGGTCAGGAGAGCGACCTTATGCATCCTATATGGCTGTGTTGAACACTGGAGATCTGTCAGTTGATGAGTCCACAAGCATGTATGAGGACCTAACTTCAACCCCTAGAACTCAGGTTAAAAACTGAAAGCGAGGTTTAGTGGACCACGTTTGTAATCCCAGTATAGGGAAGGTTGAGGTGTCATGGAAATTTCCAGCCAGCAAAGAATCAACCATGTGCTCAGAGAGACAGGAGAGTTCTTCTTTGTTCAGGTGTGTGCAGGGACCCAGGTTAATGCTTTGGAAAGGCCTAGCAGTCCCCCACAATTTCCTGTAGCACTTATAGGTCGGGTGACAGTGTGGCCACCTGAGGATAGTCTCTGAGACCCATGCTAGCCAAAAGGAATTTCTGTCACACAGTTGGGCATGCTCATGGCAACAGAAACTGCAGGTGTGAACATTTTACAAGTAGACATTTTGCAGCTAGCAATAAAAGCATACAAATCTTTAAAATGACAATAAAAATAATCTTTTTTTATTATGCCTTTCTTGCCAAACATACTGGAACATGCCTTTAATCGCAAAGACAGAGACAGGCAGATCTCTCAGTTTCAAGACCAGTGCTACCTAAATTTAATAATTAAATTTAAATAAATTAAATTTAAATAAAATTTTAACTCATTTACTCATTTAACACAATCCTATAGTTTTTAGACAAAGACTTCTATTAGGCTGCCTTAGAATAAAGTAAAAATTTGTATATATAAATACATACAATATATATTCATACCTCCTCTTCAGAGACAAACTGATCTCTTGGGCTCAATGTCTAGCCAGCCTAGCCTACTTGGCAGTGAGAGACTTTGTCTCCAGAAATAGGATAGTGGACTGGAGAACTGGCTCAGCTTCTTCTTCCCATGGACCCAAGCTTGGTTCCCAGGATCCTCAGAGGGTGACTGGCAACCACCTGTACCTGCAGCTCCAGGTGGTGTTTTGGCTTCTACAGACACCCACACGCATATTTATTACATAAAAGTAATAAATAAATAAATCATTTCAAAAGAAAGAAAAATAACGAACAATGACTCAGTAACAAAACCCAAGGTTTTCTGACCTTCCACCTGCACACACGTGCACCCCACATACAAGTGATGTTCGGGGCAGTGGTGTGGACAGTGGAAGGTGCAAAGCCTCCTCTTCCTCACAGAAGAGTGAGGTCAGCCCTGAGGCTGGATCCCACGGGGTGCTGAGGTGCAAGGCAGGCAAGCAGGCTGGTCCTTTCTGGTCTAGAAGGACCTCCACCAGCAGGTCAGAAGAGGTTCAGGCAGAAAAACATCTGTCAGGTAACCAGGAAGAAATGCTTCCAACAAGGGCACATCTAGAAAATCTCACTTTCACAAACACTGAGATTAATCTTCCCTCTCTGTTAAGAATCCCCATAAGCCCATAATTACCCTCCATGCTGTTCCCACTGATTGGGAGGAAACCGTAAGCCTCAATTAATCATAGCCCCATTGTTCCCATTTCCCAAGTAAGTTTACTCAATTCAAAGAGCCCATGAACTCTGGATGGTCCCAATTAGACTTCCCTTCAGAGACAACAAGAGTCAAAGAATGAGCATGTTATCTTAGGCCAGAGAGGAAGAAGCCTGTGTCCTAAGGATTGCAGACCACAGCCTTGCTAGCCAAGAGCAATGGGTTGGAAGGAAAAAAAGGCAGAAAGTCGATCTTTCCCCAAGGGGAGAGAGGGGCACAAAATCCACACATCAAAGGCAGGAGGTACATACCCAGAATCTTATGGACCATCCTATAGGCCTATGTAGTTGGGAGCTGAGCTCTCCTGATTCTCTGCTGGCCTGAGGATCTACCTGGGTATGTGTGCATTCATTCATGTTTGCATGTGTGTAAAGGCCTCTCTTGAGAAAAGCATCGCACTCCCTGTAGAAGGGACTCATGGCCACCCTTCTGGCTGGTCTTGAGAATGCACAGGGCCCCCGAACACTTGCTCCCAGATCTAAGTGTGATCAGATCTCTAATCACAGCACCAGTAGCAGGCTACCAGAAAGGACCCATGAAAAAGAGTTGGGCTACCTGTTGGTTCTTGAATGAGATAGGGCAGGTGTGCCTGGTGCACTAGCGGAGACAGGTCAGGAGTCAGTCCCAGAGAAAGCCAAGCCTTTCTGTGAGGCTAGACCAGGAGACAGATCAACTGGACAAGGACAAGGGTGACTTAGGGGACAGTTCTTCATAGCCTGATAACACCTGTGCCTACATACATCTCTGGGCCTCTTTGGTAATCATAACATTTCTCCTTTTCTTTTTAAGAGAGGGAAGAACTAAGGCTGCCCCTTGGCATTGTGCCTGGCTGTGCTCTGGGTTGGTGATTTCTATGTTCAGAAGCACAAACCCAGCTTTGCCTCTGCCTCTTCATGCCAAGTAACACTAACATGGCATCCTCCTGCTGTGTGTGTGTGTGTGTGTGTGTGTGTGTGTGTGTGTGTGTGTGTGTGTGTGT
>CAJQZJ010009351.1:5193160-5208683 GCA_907164525.1 Lophiomys imhausi | reverse complement strand
ACACACACACACACACACACACACACACACACACACACACACACACCAACAGTAGTGTTGTGATTGATCCATAGCAGCTTGTGATAGAATACATAAATTTGCCTATTGTCAATTCAGGTCAAACAAGACTCAAACCTGCAAAGTGGCTGCAAGCTGTAAGCCATTCTGTAAGTGTGGAATGACACTTGATGTAGAGCGGCAGAGGAAAAGCTGGTTAGTGCTTCTAGACAAAGGAATCACCAACACAGAGCAGGTCACACCCTCAGGCACAAGTTCAAGGGTCAGCATTGGCCTTTCCCAGGGCAGCAGGGGTATCCGGTAGAATGTAGGGCTCTGGGTTGTAGGCTGTCTGTCATCTGTTCAGTGTTAATTCTGATGATGACATTTTGTGGGGCCTAGGTGGACCCCTGAGAAAAATAAACAAACAAACAAACAAATGCAGACAGAAATTGGACATGTCTCTAGCCTTCTGCCCTCCCCCCATAATTGGTACTTATTAATAAAGTGTCACAGCCTACAGTGTAAAACTTTATGCCTGAGAATATGTCCCAGTCTTTGAGCCATTGATTCGGGCTCTTCCTCCCTGCTATTTTATTTTCAATTTTCTTATTCAGGGATAATTGCAGAAGAGTTCTAAAGACTGCACAGACCCCCTTCACCTTCTACCAAGCTTACTCACCCCCAATCACCATCTTGCCAACCCTGTGGTACATAGCAAAGCTATGATGTCACACTGCCTTTAGATGAACTAAACCGTAGGCTCTACTCAAATATCACCAGCTTTCCCATGAAACTTTTTCCTGCTTTGGAATTCAGCTGCACTCAGTCACTTTTGACTTGCACTACTATCTAAATAAAGAGAGCAACAGGTGGTATTCATCTTCCAGTGTTCCCAGTTATGATGAACTGGCAAATGAGGGCAGCTTGGACAGCTTTGAGACATTCTGAAGCAAAGGCCCTGGCAGAAATTTGATCATTAAATAGCACTTAAAAAATCAGATGTTTTTATTTGGTGTGCATGTGTTTGGTGTGTTTGTTTGGTGTGTCTGTTTGTGGTGTACATATGTGTGGTGTGTGTGTTACGTATGTTTGCCTACATTTGTATATGTGCAACACATGCATACAGTACCCACAGAGGTCAGAAGAAAGCATCAGATCTCGTAGAACAGTGGTGCTTAACCTGCAGGTCCTGACTTCTCTGCCATTGCATATCCTACATATCAGATATTTACATTACAGTAGCAAAATTATAGTTATAAAGTAGCAATGAAATAATCTTACGGTTGGGGTCCCCACAACATGAAGAACTAGGTTAAAGGGGCCGCAGCACTAGAAAGGTTGAGAACCGCTGCCCTAGAAGGACTAGAGTTACAGATAGTTCCCAACTGCCACATGGGAGCTGTAAACTAAACCTGGGCCCTCTGCAAGAGTAACACACATTCTCTTAGCCAGATCTCTAGCCCCGTAGAATACTTACTGACACAGGGCTGGAGCCAGGGTTCCTTTCCACCTTGGAAAGACCCAGGATACTTTTTAAAAAGTTGTTTTGTCCTGTTTTGTTTTGTTTTCTTCAAGGATCCCCAGTTTGCTCTGATGTACAACTGATTTAAAACCCCTGTTCCAGGACCAGGAATATCAGAACCAGTTTCTTTCTGTCCCCTTGACCCAGATCTAAGAACAATTGGTTCCACTTGAACTTAGACTATCAGGAACCAGTACCCACCGACATATCCCGGGGCCTGAGACATTGTAAACAGGGGCTACAATCCAGGCACCGTTTCTAACAGGTTGAGAATCAACACTGGAGTTCAGATTTAATGTTCCCATATATAGAGAGAACATATCTGAGGAAGGAGGGCACAAAAGTCAATGGTTCATCTTGAGTGCTTCCCTAGCATGCTGAAGGCCATGGGTTTACCCAGCACCACAAGGAGAAACCTAAACAGACAAACAACATAACTGAGATTTTCTTTTTTTTTTTTTTTTACATTTTATATTTTAAACACTTGCATTGCTATTTTAATTCCAAAATTTTAATATTTTTTAAAGCTAATGACTGAGAGAAGACAAAGGATTCCCTCTCAAAAGCCAAACACTAAATAACTTCAGCCAAAATGCAGTCAAACAAACCACAAGTTGAAGTAATGACTGTCATTGCAATTAAGTTTGTCTCCTGTCCCCAATTTTATGAACTGCTCATCAGATGGTATAATTGAATATCCATGTTTTTAAAAAGTGCGTTTAAGAAGTGTTTAGACATTTGAGGGTAAAGAACAGGTTATCCATTATTGCATAAGTACAATTAGAATGTGTTTTCACATGCCAGTTAAGAAAATGAGCGGCTCTTAACCTACTATTTCATCGCATGCCCCTTTGAAACTTGTTCAGGACTTACATTCCTTTTCTTCCACAAATGTTTGCCTATAAAAGTTTTGCTTAAGTTTTAAAGGGGTCACAGTCCTAGTTTGAGTACATAAAAGGTAGTCAAGGATTATTTCTTTCAGCTTCCTGCATCACTTTTTTTCCTCCAAGTGTGCATGTGTGTACATGTATGTATGTATGTGTGTGCACATGTTTGTCTGTGTGAGCCAGAAGACAACCTTAGGAACATTGCTCACCTCCTCTGAGGCAAGTCTTATTGGCCTAGAGCTCACCAATTAGGCAAGGATGGACAGCCAGCAATCCCCAGACAACCTGCTGTCTCTGCCTCCCCAAAACTGGGATTACAGGAGCACCCCATCACACTTGCCTTTTTTTTTAACTTTTTATTCTTTGTGAATTTCACATTATGCATCCCAATCCCATTCATCTCCCTGTTCCTCCATATCCTCCCTCCTCTCTTGTAATTCCCCCGCCTCAAGAAAACAAAACAAAATCTCAACATGGAAGCTATGGCGTGTCAGACCGTGACACACAGCATAATCTTTGCCTAAACTGCTTCTCTTGCAAGTGTTCATTGCAATGAGTCATTGGTCTGGTTCAAGGCTACACCATCAATACTTGATCCTCACTGGGACTCCTTTCAGATAGCCTGTCGTTGCCTTGTGTCATGGAGATCCTGCAGCTTTGGTTCTGTAGGCCTGGCCCCTCTAGATGGGGAAAATGTTGGGAAGGGCCAACTCAAAGTCCTGGATCTGGGCCTAGGTGGTAGCTGAGTTGGTCAGCCCCCCAGTTCTCCTGCTCTCACAGGCTCAAGGCCAGCTCTCCTGCACCATGCCCCCAGGGCAGCTCTTGTGCACCCATGCTCCCAGGGCAGCTCTCCTGTACCCATGCCCCCAGGGCAGCTCTCCTGTACCCATGCCCCCAGGGCAGCTCTCCTGCTCTCTCAGCCTCAAGGCCAGCTCTCCTGTACCCATGCCCCCAGGGCAGCTCTCCTGCACCCATGCCCCCCAGGGCAGCTCTCCTGCACCCATGCCTCCAGGGCAGCTCTCCTGCTCTCACAGGCTCAAGGGCAGCTCTCCTCCACCCATGCCCCCAGGGCCAGCTCTTCAGAACAGCCCACACACCTGCCTTCTTATGTGGGTGCTATGGACTAAAATTGGTCCTTATGTTCGTGTGACAAGGACTTTATCTACTAAGCCATCCCCTAGTACCTCTGTCACAATTAATTGAATTGCTTGATTGGTACAGGTCCACGAGTCAGATTTGGCTAAATAACGACTGTTTTGTTGACCACACACCTGTGACCCACTGCCAGGCTGGCTGGTTCATAGTGTGCCCTATTCTTTACTTCTCTGTGTCCCTTCTTACACAGAACATGTGACATTTGCTGAGGCATCCACAAAGAGTCTAGCTGAAGCCACAAGTTTATCTACCATTTAAAAACAAGCCAAGTTCAAAAGCAATTTCTTATCTTGGGAGCAAGAACCAGCAGCAGTAACTCTGGGAACATAATTTACTTGGAACTGGGCTGGGAGTTTCCACTCATTAACTCTTAGACAGCAGGACAGCAAAAGTCAATGGCTCCAGCCTGCCATGCATGGGGCTGTCATAGCTGCTTTGGAGAACTTGACATTTAGTGGTCTTGACAGCCTCTGAGATGAGCACTCCACTGTCACACATCACAGCAAACAGCAGCACCTTATGTCGAGTGACCAGAGAAGTATTGGAGTGTGACTTTATATATGTGTAGCTAAGATAGATTTAAAAAAAAAAAAAGAATGGTGCTGCTTGGGAAGGGGTTAGGCATGTCAGTCTTTTCCTCCCCCACCCCACTCAGTGCAAATACTATTGAAGAGCCTGGGTCTTAGACCAGGTGAGCAGAATGAATTCCTCCTGAGGACCTCATACCTTGGGCAGGAACATTGGCTGTACCTGGTGCCAGTCACTGAATCTATAAGAAAATATGTCTCAGGACTAGGGGGATGGCTCAGTGAATAAAGTGCTTACTCCAGAAGCATGAAGACAAAAATCTGAATCCCCCCAGAACCCTAGTAAAAGCTGGGCAAGCTTGGAGACTTTACACCCTTGGAAGGCAGAGAAAGGAGAACCCTGGGGCAAACTTCCTAACTAGACTATTGAGAGTCAGTAAGCTCTGAGTTCAGCTACAGATTCTGTCTCAATAAAGTGAAAGGCCTTCAAGGAAGACATCTAGCATCAACTTGGGCCATGCACATATGCACACATGAATGTGTACCCACACATATGTGAGCTCACATGTACATATGAGAACATATATGCACAGAGAATATGGATCTCTGGGACATATGGTAAAATTGATATATTTGTTTTCTTAACAACAAAAAATTGTTTAACATCTACTGTTAGCCATGGGAGATGCAGAAATAACTGGCCTCTGGCACTACTCAGTTGCATCTTCTTTTTAGGAGGTGGTTAACAATACACAATATAGGAGATGTTATAAACAAAATCTAAGAAGCTGGAGAAATGGCTTATGGGAGTCCAAACATCAAGACCCATGTAAATTCTGGGCAGTTTTCAAGGCTCACCAATAATCTCAGGGTTTTAGAGGTGGAGACAGGATCCTTGAAGCAAGTTGACTAGGTAAATTAGGCAAATTACTGGGCTGGGTTCAAGTTAGAGACCCTGTGCAATATAAAAAGAGGAGTGATCAAGGAAGACAGTTGGCATCAACCTCTAGCCTCCACACCCACACACGAGCATGCATTTGCACTGCATGCATGTGCACACTTACACTTCTGACACACACACACACTCACTCATACATACAACCCACATGTATGTAAGTATACATCATATGCAAAGAGAAACTTTGAAATGGTCTAACAATGACATATTAGAGCAAATAATTTTATATTAATCAAAAAAGGAAAGCCAGACTCCACTAGAATCCATAGCTCCTGGTTTGTAATGTAGTTTTCCTGGTACATGCCCGACTTGATTCTTTCTCTGGTAGGTGGAGATTTCTAGATAAATCAACATTCCCAGACCATGCTTGATGAACTTGTGAAATTGCAACCTTGTTAACAAAGATATTTATTAATAACTATAAACTGTTATAGTAGGCTGGCAGAGCAGCCTAGCAGGAGGCCTGGAGGCCTGCCTTAGCTGGCAACCTGAAACCTGCAGCAGCCTTTTCCCAATAATTAAATGCACCAAGACCTTTTAATGTTTCAATGCGTAGGCCTTTAGCTGACTCTCACTTAGCTAATCTAAATTAACCTGACCAACTATTCTCAATCTGCCATGTCGATTGCTGTACCTTCAGGGCTTTCAGGGCTCACAAAGCTCACACCCAGATGTCTGGCTGCTTCCAAGTCCTGGTGGGAAGAGAGGGGTTCCCCTGTATTTTTTCAAGGTTTCCTTTCTTCCTCCCAGGAAGTCCCGCCTTCCTATTCTCTCTCTGCCCAGTTATATGGCCGACAGCGACATTTATTAGCCAATTAGAGAGTGCCTTCGAAAGGGTGGTACAAGACTTTCCTCCAACAAACGTGTTTACTTAGGAATCCAATCTATTTAAATGGCTCCAAATTCTCCCAGCCTCACCCCCCTACCCAGCCACAGCTATAATAACTTCAGGCTCTAGGAATGGGTCAGTCTGTGAAGTGGGACAGCAGACATGGTGCAGTGCACTTCTAATCCCAGCACAGTAGAGACAGAGACAGCAGGACCCCTGAGGATTCCTCACTATTCAGTCTAGCCTAATGGTTGAAGGCTAGATAAAGCAGACAGACAGATGCCATTTTTACTCAGAAGCAGGGTTTCAGCTTAAGACTATTCCCACCTCCTTGTTCTCTCTGCTTCTTCCTGTTTCCATACCTCAGTTTGTAGTGAGTTCATGGCTAGATAAATATCAAACCAAAGCAGGGCATTGTGGTTTACACCTGTAATCCCAGCATTTGGAAGTTGGAGGCAGAAGGAGGATCAAAACTATGAGGTCATCCTGGACTATGTAGTAAGTGTGAGACCAGCTTGGGTAAGACCCTCATTTCTTTTTAATCAAACCAATATACAGCTAAAACAGCATCATGGGTCCATCCCCTACAACACACCTCACCCCCAGTCTGTTTTCAGGAGCTAAAGATTAGTTTGTGTTTTCTAGAGTTTTACATAAAGGAAATCATGTCACATATATATGACATGATTTATGGTCTGTGGCTAGAGATAAAGGTCATACTGCCTACAGCAATATAGCACAATATCTTCATTGCTGTATAATATTCTGTTTGGGGATTATGCCATTGTCTGTTCATTCTTATGCTGGTAAAGTTGGGGATTGTTTTTAAGTTTGGGCCATTGTAGTATCTTTTCATAAACAGTGTCTGTGAATTTATATGTAAGAGACATTTGCATAGACAAATGGTTTCTTTTGTGGGGAGCAAAAGTGAATGCCTAGAAATAAAATAATGGCTTGATCCTATGCAGATTTATATTTTTTAAAAAAATTGTGGTCCATGTGGCATCCCAACTGCTTCTACTAGAATATTGTGAGGATTCTTAGCATGATATTAAAGTGTGTTCTGTGTCCTATAGGAGAAGCACACAGCCCAGAGTGGGAAGACGAGAACTATAGCTGGAAGAAGCAGGCAGCATCTCTCACTTAACTTCATGATCCATGTCCTGTCCCCACCATGCCACACAACACTTCTCTCAGGAACTCTTCTCTCAGATAATTCCTCCAATTATCTGTGTGTTCCACCAATACTGAAATACTAGGAACAGTTCAAGAGCCCCTGTGTGCCTGTTAACTCAGTGGATTCTGCTCCATGGAGACCCTCATCTCCATATACCTGCCTAGTCCAACAACCTAACCAGGTGTCTCTCCTTTCTCCAGGGGACACTTGAACTGGCTCCAACTAGATCGAAGGGTCCTGGAACACGACTTCCCCAAAAAGTCTGGGCCCGTGGTTCTGTACTTCTGTGTCAGGTAAGTACCCCTGGCTTCTTTTTTATTCACTAGAAGAGTCTGTAAGGATAAAGGGACTCGAAGGAAATGGGATATCCTTGGTCTGTGGTTAGAGACAGAGGTCATGCGTAGCTCAGCTACTTCCAAGAAGATGAAAACACAGATGTGGCTGTTCTGGGCGCATTCGTGTGTACACTGGTCACAGGCTTGCACACCTGTGTGACGGTGCATGTGTGGGATGAAACTGAAACTTTTAGAGGAATGGAGGGAGAGAATCATATATCTCAAAGTAAACTGAGTCTTGTATTGTGTCACAAGTCCTGGGATTCTTTTTAGTGCCACTTAAAGCTCTATAGCAAGCCTCTGTGATTTTTGTTTCTGTCACAAGTGCTTCTGGAGTCCTTTGAAATGTATAGTATTTATCTCACATAAGACCAATTGAAGTGCCCTTTTTAGCAAAGGAGGATAAAGTATTAAAAGATTTCAGAGGGCTGAGGACATGGCTTAGAGGATTAAGTGCTTGCAGCTCAAGCATGAGGACCAGAGTTCAAATCCCCAGTGTGTGTATGTGTGCACGTGTGTGTGTGTGTGTGCAGTCAGGTGTAGACATGTAGCTTGCCTATAGTCCCCCAGCTCAAGAGGCTGAGACAGGGAATCCTTGGGGAAAGCTGCCTAGTTAGACTTGCTGAGTTAGTGAGTTCTGAGATCAGCAAGGAAGAAACCTAATGCAACCTCTAGCCTCCACATGCTTATGGACACATGCAAACATGCAAATACATACCATACACATACACAAAAAGAAAAACACCATGTGCGTTTTCTGTTCACTTACCTATTTGAACACATTTTACTTAACAATTGCCATGAGAATTGTATTTGTAATATAGTGCTCTGTGTGTGTGTGTGTATGCATGTGTATTTACATGGATGCATGTGCAGCTAGAAACCAGAAAACAACCTCATGTGTCAGTCCTTGGGCACTGTTCATCTTCTCTTTGAGCTATAGTCTCTAAATTAGTTGGGACTTGCAAAGTAGGCCAGGATGGCTAGCCAGCAAATCTCAGGGAGCCACCTGTCTCTGCCTCCCCAGTGTTGGATTACAAAAATGTGCCACTATGCCTGGGTTTTTTTTTTTTTTAATATGAATTTTGAACTTAGGCTTTTGTGCTAGCAAAGCCAACACTTTACTGACTAAGTCGTCTTCCCATCCTCATATGGCACTTTTTAAAAAACATATTATTGTGTTGTTATATATATATATATATATATATATATATATATGTGCTTAATGTGTATGTGTGGACACACACGCCACTGCATGCATGTGGAGATCGGAGGATGACTTGTCAGAATTGATTCTTTTCTTCTACCTTTAGACATATAGTTTCCAGAGACCAAACTTTAGACATCAGGCCTGAGCAACAAGAGCTCTTTTGAAAGGCTAAGTCATCTCACCTGCCCCTAATAAAGAGCCTTTGAGGTTTGACATTTGCCCTGTCTTCTGAAGACCCTGGGACTGATCACATCTGTTTGCAAATAGTTATCCATGGCCAGGGAAGAGTCAAAATGCAAATGAGCAGCAAAATCAGTGGAGCCCCTAGGAACCATCTTTCTAAAACAATCAAGGGTATGAGGTACTGAGGCTTGAACCCAGGTCCTTGAGTGTGCTAACAGCTATACTATATCCTCATTCTTCTACTGAAAATGGCCACTTTGCCAAGTCTACAGACCCTGCTCCTCTTCAATACACTCACATAAATCAAGTGTGGGGGTGCAAAGCGCTTGCTGCTCATTTCTCCCTGAAGAGCAGGGTCAGGGTAGCTGTTCTAGACTCAGCAGTCCTGACGCCACAAATAACATTCACCAAGTCTCAAGTAAAGAGCTAAAGGGTCCATTTGACAGGCTGGAGTGTGTGTCTTTACCTCAGCTGGAGGAGTAAATTTCAACTTGCGGTTAATGCCTTTTTGATTTGCTTAACAGCTGCAGGGATATCAGAGCTAATCTCAGCCATTTCCCTTACTTATGGGAATGATTTCAGTGCCATATTCTCTTTAATGGTGTCTCAGATGAATGGGAAATAACCTTATAAAACAAAGACTAACAATTCCAGTGAGAGAGGAAGGTGGGATTAGGCAAGACTTGGTTCATTAACCTATAATCGTAGGTGGAGGCAGATACTTGGCCACATGTTGGGCTCCCCCTCCTTATGATAGATAGCTTTCTCTTTCTCTTTCTCTCTCTCTCTCTCTCTCTCTCTCTGCCATAATTGAGATTTTATTGTTTGTGCTGAGAGTTGTTACAAAGACACTTCAATTTGTGTGCAATTTATTATTATTATTATTATTATTATTTTATAATTGTGTGTAGTGGGTGTGTTTGCATACACACATGCTTGTGTGTCACAGCGCATGTATGGAGGTCAGAGGGCAACTTTGCGGAGTCTCTTCTCTCCTTCTATCTTTACATGGATTCTAGGGATGAAACTTGTTTGGCACGGTCGACACTTTCCTCACTGAGCCATCTCACGGGCCCAATCTGTGTACAATCACTAACATATGTCCTGGAAATCTGTGTATTGTGATTTATTTTGAAATAGTCATTCCAGCCACTTTCCAGCTTCAAATATGGAGGAAAATGTCCCCCAAAAGGCTATTCTGGTGCAAAGATCTTCAGATGCTGATGAGCTGTATGGAAGTCTGACCAACTTGCAGTCTAATACCAAACAATTACGTGTTCAAATTCTCAGTCTTTCGAGTACCTTAACAGAATCATTAGAAAACCAAACTGGAAGAAGGAAAACCCAGAGCTGTTTATGGAATCCTTGCATTTCTAACAGGGCAGCAATCAAGGAACAGTGCAAAAGTAGGATTTAAAGCATTCAAGACCTACTCAAGGCACAACCAGGACTCCAAATTGCCATTTGAGACACTTTACATTGTAAGTTATGAAACTGGCCCCCACTCCTACAATGGTAAACTCACCCCAATATAACATTTTTTATTGTACCAAAATAATAATTAGTAAATTATTTCTTTTCTTAAAAAATTATTTATGGTGGGACATGCAGGTGCATGCATTTAATCCCAGCCCTATGGAGGCAGAGGCAGGTGGGTCTCTGTGGGTTCCAGGCCAACCTAGTTTACACAGCATTCTAGGTTAGCCAAGGTGATATAGAAGCATCTGTCTCAAAGAGAAAAAAAATAAAAATCTGTATGGTTGGGGAACTAGCTCAGTCAATAAGGTGGTTACAGGACCTGAATAAGATCCCCAGAATTCTTGTAAAAAAAAAAAAAATCTGGGCGTGGCAACGTGTGCCAGCAAGCATAACTCAAGAGAAGAAGAAGGAGGAGAGTCCCTGGGATCCCCAGCCAGCCAGCCTAGCTTACTTGATGAGTTCCAGACCAGTGAGAGGCCTTGCTTCCAAAACCAAGGTGGGCAGCTCCTGAGGAATGTGACCACCCTAGAAGGTGACCTCAGGCCTTCACAGCCCATGCTGCTCACCAGACACATCTGAACATACGTGCATACATACACACCAGGCCATTTACCCTTTAAAAGTTGGGTTGAGGTGAGGATTCCTCATTGTTTAAGCACTGTTTCCTTTCCCGGGGCCTTTTGTTAGCATTATTAAAGAAGAAAGAACACTGGGCATGGCTGCATGCCAAGGGCCTCTTCCAAGTGTCGTTTGTAGGGTCTAGGGACTCAAACCCTGGTAGCAAAGCATTGAGTGTGGAGGTCTCTTAGGGTGTGCAGACTTTCCAGGTCACCCCAAGCTATTTTCCCTGCCTGAACCCAGTGACAAGGAAGCTGGGAACAGTCAACAGGTACTAACAGCAGCAAGAACTACAAACCAGATTAGCCAAAGACGGCACTGTACTGACTTCTCTTCTGAAGCCAGAAATAACACTCTTGCCTACTACCGCACTTTCGGTTGGCCTGGGCAGGGATCTCGGGGAATATGCATTAGAGGGAAATCCCCATTAGAGGTTCATAGCCGTTATCCTGGAACTCAGGAAGCTAAGGCGGAAGGATTGCTTTGAGATCAAGACCATCCTAAGCTACAGTGTGAGACTGTGTCTCAAAAATAATAATAATAATAATAATAATAATAATAATTCAGCCTGAAGGAGTGGCTCAGTGAGCAAACAGCTTGCTGGTCAAACAGGAAGACCTGAATTCAGACCCCAGCACACATGGGAAAGCCCAGTGTCACTGAGCTCAGGAGTGCCGGCAGACACAGGTGGCTTCTGGGAACTCATTGGTGAAAAGGTGAGTATTAGATTCAGTGAGAGACTCTGTCTCAAAAAACAAAGTAGACACGTGATTAAAGAAGATACTTGGGGGTGACCGTTGGCATGTACAAGTGCTCACACAGGTGATATACGCATGTGGGTATGCACACATGCGCACATACAGGCCCACATACAAATAATTTTTTAATCTCTAAATATAACTTTGGATCAAACACTCTCTTTCTTTAATTTTTTTTTAGTGTGTGCATGCATGTGCGTGTGCATGTGTGAGGTTGTCTACACCACATTCAGGCAGTGCCCTTAGAGGTGGCTTCGGATCCCTTGGAATTGGAGTTACAGGCAGTTGTGAGCTACCTGGCATGGGTACTGAGGACCAAACCTGAGTTCTCTGTAAAAGCAAGTACTCTTGACCTCTGAGCCATCATGTTAATTTTCCTCAGCTATGCAGGCCATACAATAGAACAATCCTCTCTTTCCAGCTCCTGTCCAGTGGGTGTTTCTGGAAGGTAGCACATTTCCATATTTAGTTTCTTCCTGGACAGCTTCTCCTGAGGGCTTTGAACTCCTCAGCTCCAAAGAACTTGTAGTTGGCCCACCCCTCCTCTCTTCTCCACTAATCTGTGGTTTCATGAAGTCTGTGATGTTGTTAGTCATCCTCCTGCATGGACTTTAAGTCCATGAGTGCTCCCCCCTCCTCTTTCCAATTTTAAGTACATGGATTCTCAAATGCAAAAGCTCTCTCTGCCCTTCCCTCTCCTCTTTCCTCCCTGAACTCCACCCCTTGTCTACTGTCACATCAACTCTTGCATGGGTGTCTCCAGGTAGTGTCACCTCCATACTGGCCATAGGAGTCTGGCACACTCTGTGATCCGAGTTCCCACTTTTCAGCTTGCCTAAGCAGCACCTTAACAAACCCAGTCATTTATTTTCTCTGAGAGAGAAGGAAGATTCTCTACCAAGGTGAGCTCCATGTAAGAACTCTGTCTGTACTTTGGTTCTTCTCTAGCAAAGTCCCCTTGACTTGTCAGAGAAAAAAAAAGCCACATGAATGCACCCCATTAACTCACTTCCTTTCCTGCAGACTTGGTTATATCAGCTTTGTATTATATCTTTGTAGATTCCACAGTCCCCTGCTGACACTGACATTATGTAGCCCCCTGCACCCCACAAGCCGGATCCCAGAGAGTCAACCAACAGCACCTGCTCTCTCCCACCTGTGCCTCTCTTCCTCCTTGCCACTTCTACTTTTTCTGCAACTTAGATTCACTCCTCCCTTGCCAAGCACATACCCCATTGGCTGTAATTCATGCCTCTGTGAGCCCCTCGCAGAGCCCCAGTCTCTCTGTTACACTCTGCTTCTGGTCTTGGCCCTCCTTCCCTTCTCGATGGGTTGCCATTGAGTGCCTTTCTAAGATGCTCAATGCTAACGATACCCCCCCCCCCCCATTATCATTGGCGTGTTCCTTATGGTCTGCCTACCTCTCCCTACCTGTTCGGCTTCTGCCTGCTCTCCCAGCCATAGTTGACTGCTGTATGGCAAGTTCTAGCAAGTTAAGAGTAAACCTAATACATGGGTCAAGGAAAAAAATCAGAGGAAATGCTACAAGGAAGTGTGTGCATTTTGTAGGCCTAGGGTGTGCTTGGGATAATTCCTACATATCATAGCAGTTCCTTGAATTGTATATTCAGCTAAACACCCAGACTCAGCCACTGTGCTTGTAAGAGAATAAGATTAGATTTATCTCTTCAGACCTCTTCAAACCTTGAGTTTTATAAACAACAAACTGAAAAGACTAGGAAAAGGACATCAAGAGAATGGAAGGAAGCTATTATCTAGAAGATAATTCTTTGGTCCTGAGGATGTATCTCTCCCCAACCGTGAGACAACAGTTGCTACTTCCTGTCCCTTGCAAGAACAATGGTGGCATAGATCTTATATCTGCCTAGCTAACCAGAACTTGCCTTAATTCATCTGGATCCTCACTTAAGACTTAAAGCCTCTGAAATTTTAAACATCAGAGGCACTTGGTTGAAGAAATCCACAGCTTATTATCATTGTCATTATTGTGGCTCCCTTTTTGCCACCAAAAGTCAGTGTTCCAAATGTGACATTTGTGTTCATTGCAAAATGAAACCACTGGCCCATTTAATTAACACTTGCTGTAAATATCCAGTGATTCCCCAGTGCCAAGAGGTAGCTGCGAGAGGGAGGCAGAGGGACAGGGGCCTGGCAGAGAGCTGGCTGATGTCATCTAGCTAAACAGGGGTCAGTGTGTGTGGTTTTAGCTCAAAGCTCCCATGACCTAAAGAAGGGGCACAGCTCCCCAAGGCTGCAGATCCAGATACATAATCATTCCAGCAATGAATGTGGAGAGCACACCCCCGCTTCAGACTGGGATAAAATACCCTGATTATCGGGTCCTCTGAGCTACTGTGAGTGTGACATGACTCATGGGGCTTAAAGCAAACCTTGGTTGTCTCTGACCTCTGTCTAGACAGTTAGTTGTTCCTTTCAGCTCAGAAAAAAAAGCACTAATTATCCCTGATAAGCGTGGGAGATAACTAATTTTAAGATATGCATTTTGTGGGCTGGAGAGATGGCTCCGGAGTAAGGTATGGTTAAGTGGAAGGTTTTTATTGTAAGTATGAGGAAGAAAACAACCAGTTCTTATCATCCTGAGGGAGCCTGGAGGCCAGCATGCTCGTTGTTATGCTAATAGGTGCCACAGATAGCCATTTGTCCCTTCCGCCAGTGATAAGAGAATGGCTCCTTCGGTAGAGGGGGACCAGCTTCACAAGCCCCTAAGGAGTGCCGCTGGCTTTTGTCTAACCACCAGAATTTGAGGAAATGGGGTTTCTTTTGGAGCTGGCAGCTGCCAAACCTGATGACCTGAGTTCTGTCCCTGGAATCCATGTGGTGGAAGGAGAGAAACACCTCCATCAAGTTTTGCCTCTGACCTCCACTCACACGTGTGCGTTTATACACGGGTGTTTTGTTATCCAAGTATTCAAGTATGATGAGGGCAAAAGATCAAGTGTTGAAAAATAGCTTGGGACAGCTCCCAAGAGAAGGGGTGATGCCACTTGGTGCTTGCTATATAGGTAGTGGCATCTGGGAGAGTCGGGAGGTAAAAGGGGACAGGGAAGCAGGCTTGGGATTGGCTAATTTGAATGGTTATGATTCCAATAGGCTTTCAAACCTAGAGGCTTCCCAAGTCATCTGGAACATGACTCTGGGCAGAAGGGTGGGGGAGGGAACATGAAGGGAGAGATGGTGGCACCATGTGACACCCAATAGAGGTGGTATATGGCTTTGGACCCTTTAGTCACATATGAGAGTTAGAGTTGATTGGCATTTAAAGCCAGCAAGGCCCAGACCTTCACAAATTGTAAAGATACGGCTAATGCAAAACAGACTTAGGATTGCCTGTATAGACCCTTGCAATGGAAGATACATCTTTCATTTCTCTGGCCTCCCTCAGAACGTTCATTGTAAACTCTTTGGAGTAGTCCCTTCCCTACACGGGCAGTGAAGGAAAGGCAACAGTGCCCCCTAACGGCATAGAGGACTACAAACCAGATGCTCATAAGTGCAGGAAACCAAACTGAATTTTTGAGGGGGGAAAAAGAAGGACAATCTCAACTCTCCCCATCTCCCCAGAAATCCCTTCAACCTTACGCCTGACCAGGGTGTGAATGGAGATGTCTCAGGTGTGTTTTTATCCAAGCATTTCACCTCGGAAGTTTTCTAGCACAGATAGAAAGCTCAGGATGAATTAAATGTCTAAGGTTATGAACAAAAACATGACAGGCCCAGAGATTCCAGGGTTTTCCAGTCTGTTGTCTTGGTGATAAAGGTTAACAAGAAACTGCTTTCCAATTTCTGTCGAGAGCAGCTCTCTCTCTCTCTCTCTCTCTCTCTCTCTCTCTCTCTCTCTCTCTC
>CAJQZJ010009351.1:5171195-5192470 GCA_907164525.1 Lophiomys imhausi | reverse complement strand
AGAGAGAGAGAGAGAGAGAGAGAGAGAGAGAGAGAGAGAGAGAGAGGATTCATGTATTTGAACACTTGGGCGCCAGCTGGTGCTGTTGTTGTTTGGGGACATTGTGGAACCTTTGTGACAAGGGCCTTATCTAGCAAATGCAGGTTGCTGGAGGTAAACCTTGAGGGCTATATTTGCCCTGATTCCAACCTGAGCTCTCTGTTTCCTAATCAATTCTCCAATATGAAAAAAGCCGTTCTGAAAGACCCCTCAGCTGCCATGCCTTCCCTGCCATACTGGGCCAGTGCCTCCAGACATCAATCCCAAATGAGTACTCCCTCCTTTAAGTTATTTCTGTGACCTTTTTTCTTCACAGTGACAAAGAGAGTAACCAATGCAACTACCCTGTAAGAACTCTATTACAATGGTATGCCCCAGTCCCCCTGGAGGTGGCAGCCTAATGATCAGTTTTAGCAGTTGTCAGAAATGCCAGGGCTGTGGGAAGTATGCTGAGAAGTGACCCAGGAACCAAAGAGAGGGGGCTTTGTGTATGTTTGTGGGGAGGGTAAGCAGGAACTATGGAAATGGCCTCTGTAGGTACTTTCGAGCTGAGAGATGGAAGGAAAGGGGTCATTTCGGGAATGGATGTGACTCTTGGTAGAATGGCATGAACAGAGGCACATCTAAAGAGACCACACATACAGTCTGTCAAGTGGTTTCTCAGCTCTCATAAACTTCCAGGAGTGGGGTCTCATATCCACATTGCCAGCCATTACCCCACTGTGTTCATGTCCCCCAATTACAACAGAAAATAGTACGAGAACAATGACCGAATCCTCCTAAGGCTAACAGTGACCTTTCCACTACGTGATAATTTGGAGTCTAAATTTGTAGAGTCTGAAACAGCTTAATTTTCAAGGCATTTCCCTTCCTTTATCATCTATTCCTCTCTCTTGTCTCGCAGCTTTCCCTTTTTCCACCTGCTTTGTTATTCTAACTGCCCCTTACCAAAGACTCTTTGTAAATGATGGAGATTTAGGGAGCCATCTTCTACAAGCTGTCCTCTGATTTCCAAATGTGTACCATGTCAGATGTGCATGCGCATGCGCACATATCAGATGTCATTTTTAAATAAAAAATAACAAGCTCTGGGAGATGGCTCAGTGGGCCATCTGCTGCTGAGCAAGATGACCTGAGATCAATCCCAGGACCTACACAGTAGAAAGAGGGAATCAATTATGTAAGTTATACTCTGACTTCACACGCACACGATTAAAGGATGAATATCTACATTTTAAAATTAAATAATTTAACATACTTTCCTTCAAGATGTAAAATCTGCCACCGCGTTTCAGGTTTCCATTACTCAGGTACTGAAAGCTGTGCAACTTTGGCAGTCCCCTGACACTATTCCACAGCCGGCTACATGGAGGCCCCATGATCTAAAACATCTGCCTCCAAAGCAGCTAGAGATGAACCAATCCCCTCCCTCTCACAGACTTTGCAAGTGAGGACCATTTTCTAGTCCTTTAGAATTTTGTGAGCCTTACTTTGTGATAAGCTGCTGTTGTCTGTTGATGGAGATGACTTGCCCAACTCTGAGGTTCACTAACATGTACATGAACCCACAACACGTTCACCAGAGCTGCCTCTTCACATGGTAGACGACATCATTCACTTAGTCTACGGTCGAGAGGGCTGTGAGACTGGCCTGCCTAGCCTGGGTGCAGTTTGTTGGTTGTGAGGAAGGTTTTTTGCTGTTTTGTTTTTTGAGACAAAACACTGGCCTCAAACTCTTGCTGTGTAGCTAAGGATGACTGGGAGCTTCCATTCCGCCTACCTGGACTTCCCACAGCTGGGATTACAGGTGTGTACCACTAAATTCAATTTTGTCTTGTTGCTGCTGCTGCGGAGCTGTGGAGGCTGTAAATTCATTCCTAGTATCTAAAAATTAAAAGACTTTTTACATGGGGAGCCATTGCATCCCACTCTCTTCTTTTACAGTTGGAGAAAGCGAAGCCCAGGACAGCTATGTGGCCTGTCCTCGGTCACACAGATTAGATCCCTGGTCCTTGACTCCCTCCCCAGGATGCTCCTCATAAGAATGTCATGGTGCCGAGTGGCCGTAGTGGCCATAGTGATTGCCTCTTATTTTGCCCACTCCACCCTCTGCACCCTTCTTTTCTTCACCACCTACCTCACCTCCTGTTTCCTAAAACCCAAGTCACTGGTGCCCTCCTAGTCTAGCCTGGGTTTCACTCTAATACTCTGCATGGATCCTTAGACTGAATGGGCACATTATCCGATTAAAGAATTTAATAAACTCTGAATCGATGTGTAAAGGCATGTTTAATGTAAACTTAGATAATGTCAGCATGTTTCATCTTGAGAGAAATCCATATGCTCCATCTGGTAGGAATTCACTTCTCATTTGGCTTAATACACATGAGTGTCACAGCCTGAAGAACACTTCTCCCAGCCTAGGGATGCGCTGAGATGGAGTCACTGAGATGGAGGGCTTCCCCAGCCCTCAGGGAAGCACATGGGAAGTTGTTGCAAGAGCCACATCTCCACTGCCCGCTGCTCCACTGAGGAGACCAAATTCTCTTTTAAAACTCTAGCTCGACAACGATTAGGATTTAAAAGAGAGACACGAAAACAAAACAAAACAAACAAACAAAAAAAAAAACGCAGAATGAAAAATTGGAAATTGGGTACAGAAAAGGAAGTAGAGGATCATCAAAGAATCTGAGACTCGTGATAGTTAGCTGGGGTCTGCAATACCCACATCCAAGGTGTCTGTGGAGACTTGACCTAAAAGAGCTTTGGAGAGCAGAGCAGGACAGAAGGACAGAGGAGCCTCTGCCTTTCCTTTTACAGCTGGAGCCATTCGGTCTAGTCGAGCTGTGGGTCTGTGATTTGATCCATCCTTGTTTTCATTTTTTTTTTTTTTGCCAGTTTGAGCTTGGATTTATTTCTGTGAAAACTTTGAGCCATTGTTGGAAAAACCAAAAACATAAGACCCCAAAAAGTATAGAACTTGTTTGTTAAAACTTGTTAGGTTGGTATATTTTTTTCCACATTTTTTTTCTCTTGAGTGTGTATTTTAAAGGTGTTTGGAGCCGGGCGGTGGTGGCGCACGCCTTTAATCCCAGCACTTGGGAGGCAGAGGCAGGCGAATCTTTGTGAGTTCAAGGCCAGCCTGGTCTACAAAGTGAGTCCAGGACAGCCAAGGATACACAGAGAAACCCTGTCTCGAAAAACAAAAAAAAAAAAAAAAGGTGTTTGGTTGGGGGTTTAAATCAATGCCAAGATAAAACAGTTCTGTCAGTAAAGTGCCTGTCCATCCATACAAGCATGGGGATCCGAGTTTAATCCCCAGAACCTACCCAAAGTCAGGTATGGTTGCACATGCTTATAATTCCACCACCGGAGGTGGAAGAACAATAGGAGATCCTTAGGGTCATTGTCTAGCCATCAAAGCCTATTTGATGAGCTATAGGCCAGTGAAAGACCTTGTTTGTTTGTTTGTTTTTAAATGTGGATGGTTCCACACTCAAGTGTGTCCTTTGACCTCCATAAACTTGTGCACATATGTTTACATTCACACTACATACATATAGATATAAATACATTCACACACACAAAAGGCAGAGTAATTTGTAAAGTTAATTATGTCCTGTATCTTATTATCATAATAGCTTAATAGTTAGAACTGCTTTGTTCCTTAGAGGTAAGACTGTTGTTTTACTACTAAAGTTCCTATATGTGTTATAAGACTATATATTTTCTGATTTGTTTATATGTATGTGTGTGTACCTCCGTGAGTTTGCACGTACCACTTACACACAGGTGCCCACAGAGGCCAGAGAGCATTGGACCCTCTGGAAGTGGAGTTAGAGGCAGTTGTGAGCCACCTGGTGGTGGTGCTGGGAACTGAACCTGGGACCTCTAGCAAGAAGAGTAAATAAACACTCTTAACTGGTGAGCTATATATATATATATCTCCAATCCCAGACTTATATTTTAATATAATAAATATTACTTCATTATGCAGAAAAACAAGAATCTTAGACTTGTGTGAGTTAATGTCTCATTAGGCTTTTGATTTGCATTTCCCTACTGCTTAGTGATACTTGGAATATATTCCCATGCATACTGGTCATAAATGTACATTTGGAAAATTGACTGTACACATGTATGTAAGACACAGTGTGCCCTCAAAGAAAGCATCAGAGCCAGGACTTATGTTTTCTTCATTCAGCATTGGGAATTGCAATCCTCCTCTGAAACCACACAGCTCACTGGGGTGGTTTCCACTTCCCCCGTGCCTCACCCATGGTTTTTCTCTTGCAGATTCTATATAGAAAGCATCTCATACCTGAAGGACAATGCCACCATTGAACTCTTCTTCCTGAATGCCAAGTCCTGCATCTACAAGGTAGGAAAGTGGTCTTCCCGCTCAGTTTCCTAGTGGATCCAAAAATACCAAAATGTTGCCCATAAGGCAGTTTTATTGATTGGGAAAAAATCATTTATAGCCTGGTCTATAAAGTGAGTCCAGGACAGCCAGGGCTACACAGAGAAACCTTGTCTCGAAAAACCAAAAAAAAAAAATCATTTATAAATTAATTACTCTAAATAAATGAGAAACTGCATGCTAGGGAAGACATCAGCTAAACAGCATGACTCCTTCCAATCCCGTCACTGTCCTGGCTTTATGGAAGAGTTCTTCATGAGAGGGAAGTCAAAGCAGCAGAAAATCATCAGCTAGCTGCATGATATCCACAGTCTAGAGCAGATAAAAGGGAATGCATGAGGCTCACCTGCCCGCGCTCAGCTCAGTCTCTACACTCTAACACAGTTCAGCCCCCCCCCCCCCCGGCCTAGGGAATGATACCACCAACAGTGAGCAGAGCCTTTCCATGTCCATTCAGATAGACAGTCATCCATGGGCCAACCTAACCTAGATTTTCCCTCAGAGACTCTCTTCCCAGATGCTACCAGGTGTAACAAGTTGGGACAATTAAAGATAACCATTTTATACCCATCCTATGAAGCGCACGCACATGAAGAAAAGGGCTTGGAGCTTTGTGTGAATCGCCACATTTCTCCCATGAGGAAGATGAGGCACAGGTAGACTTCCATAGCTAATGAACGGCTGAGTCACTCATTTGGCTCAGGGGAGCTGACTCTAATGACACCCTCTGCAACAGAGAACTTCAAATGTGAGCATGTCCCTGGTAAAGTGGTCACTGGATGCCTTTGGAAAATTCCATGGAGAACTCATGGCATGTGGCTTTTATATGTCGGTGAACTCTGTTTTGGAGTACTACAGTAGCTCACCCAACTTCAAACCAGGAGAACTGAAATGGAGGTAGAGGCTGCTGGTTTCTCTCGGGAAAGTTCTTTACATGAACTGTGTGGGATAATTCCACCATTCAGAATGGTGGAGAGCCCCTCAGAAGTCAAGTTCAACTCTGCAGAAAGACCTCACCTGCTGGTAGCTGATGGACCAGGGCGTATGCTGGGCTCAAACCCAGAGCATGCCCATGATAGTACTTTTAAGTTTTTGCTGACTGGTGGGCAAAGACATTAATTGTAGTTCCCGGTTTTGAATTTCTTCCTCTCTCTAACTCTTAATTTTCTCATTGTAAAGTGGAAAGAATTATACTATCCAGATACCTTAAAAACTGTAGGAGCACCTGTTGTTTTTGTTTTTTTGTAATGAATGGGCAAGCACTGTTTTTAAAACGTTGAGAAACAATTAAAAACAAAAATTAAAAAAAAAAAACCTGAGCACTGTCCACCAGGTGGCAGACGTGAAGTAAAATAAATGATTAGAAACCACTGAGCCATTTGAAAGGGCACTCAGACCAGTTCTGCTTCATGCACACAAGCATAAAGGTGAAGAAAGCTGTTTCCTGGAGTTGCTTGGTTCCTCTAGGTCATACATGCTGAGCTTGCGGTAATCAAAAAAAAATTAAGTCTTCAGAAGCAATATTACAGATTTCCCAAGAGGAGGTGCAGGCGTCCATGCCTTCAAAACTGGCATTATTTAAAATCCAGAAGCCCCAGCATCAGCCTGCTTACCAAATGGGAAGTGGAGAATGTTCCCGAGCCCTAGCTCTCTCTTCTTAAAAACAAAAGAGACCACAGATGACCAAGGATGGCTCCTCTATGGTTTGCGTAGATGGACCACCTGTTTAACTCAGTCATGTAAATATTTTCATTTGTGAACACTGACAGATTTTACTAACAGGGTGTGTATGTATTCATTCTGAGCCTCCTAACTTCTGAGGAAGGTGAAACTTTGCCAAGGAGGAAGCTGATGTTCCTAAGAACTAGGAATGACCAGGCAGCAGTGTGTCCTATTAGCCACACTCAACAACGTGGAATACCAACAGAAGTCCACACAGTTGTACATTCTTAGACATCACTGTGACAGACTTGGGTTCCAATCCCAGGTAAATATGAGTGTCTTTGTCAAAATGTCTTCAAGCTTCATTTTCCTTTTTGACTAAACAAAAATATTGCAAGACCCAGCCCACATCATCTAGGAAATTCTTCCAAGACAAAGCATGGAAAGTGCTTGGATTCTGACACGCTTTTCTTGGCTATAATTTTTTTGGGCCACCCACATGTCCCCAGATGTAAGCTGAGACATTAGTCCAGAAGGCAGGGCAACTTGATAAGTCATCACATTGATGCTGCCCCAAACATTGATTTACCCAGGAGTTCAGTATCAGACCATTTGCCATTTCTTGGAGACTCACGTACAGTGTTTTTCTTTCCACTTGCTTGCTTGCATTTTGTGGAGTCCAGGCTGAGCACAGGGTCTTATATGTTAGGCAAGCACCCTACCACTGGGCTATATCTTGGGCTCTCTTTTTACTTTTTGTTACCACTATTGTTGTCTGCTATTACCTCACTAAGTTACCCAGGCTAGCTGTAAACTCATTCTATAGTCCAGGCTATTTTTGAACTTAAATCTTAAATCCTCTTGCCTGGCCCCACTGAATGGCTGGAATTATAGACCTGACCACCGTCCCCAAATCCTATGGTGTTTTAGAACTAAGTTGTTCAGGTGGAATAAGCTACTTACCCTGCTTCTTTGCAGACCTGTTTCCATTTGTATCTTAAAATATTAAGATCTATTATTGACTGGGAGCAAGGTAGCTGGAGAGATGGCTCAACAATTAAGAACACTTGCTATTCTTACAAAGAACTTGAGTTTGGCCCCAAACACCCACGTAGGGACCCACAACTGCTGCAACTCCAGGTTCAGAATATTGCCTGCCCTCTTCTGACCACTCAGGTCACCAGGTACCCAGGATATACATGCTCACGTGCAGGCAAAACATTCAACAGGAACTGGATTTAATCAGACTGTAACCAAGCTAGCATGTGAGAGGCGGTGAGTTCAGTCCCCAACACAGCACTGAGATGGCTCACAGGTCGGGTGCTTGTAGCCAAGTCTGGTGACCTGAGTTTGACCCCTAGGACACACACACACACACACACACACACACACACACACACAGTGGAAGGAGAGAGCCTATTCCCTCACCTTGTCCTCCGACCTCCACACCTGTTCTCTCTCTCTCTGTCTCTCTGTCTCTGTCTGTCTCTCTCTCTCTCTCTCTCTCTCTCTCACATACACACACACACACACACACACACACACACACACTGTACTAAAACTGTCAAAGTCAAATGGTTCTCAAAGGCTCATGGTGTAAATGCACTCGTCTCTTCCATCTCCCAAGTCCTACCCTTTTCAGTCATGTTGCTGTTCCTTCTACTATCTATCTGCCTCTTTATTTCTAAATGAATAGCCCAGTTCTTCCTTGATTGTCACCTCTATTTATTACGATCTTTGTAAGATAGACGAGATGAGGGTGTCCTCTGTAGCCACCCACACTCACTCTCCCTTTCCTAGTTTTCTCAGGGTGGCATCGTACTTTTGGGTGGAAGCCATAATAATCATCAGCATGACTTATGACTAATCCAAGCATTGTCCCATGGCTGCCATCGATTCTTGTTTTTTTTTTATGACATGAGTTGTTTTACCTAAAGGGATTCGTTGTCTTGTTTTCACTTGTGTAGTTTCTGTATCCTTGGTTTTTTGCTCACAGCTCCTGCAGATTCTTAGATACAGTCTAGTATTCCGCTCTAATATGATGGCAATCCATCATCAGCCTCTGCATTGAGTTCTGTGGCCCCACTACTTCTGGTGGTGATTTTCCTGACACTCCCCTCCTGGAACCCTCTGCCCTCCTGTTCTAACATGAACTTGGCCGGCTTCACAGCTCTCTTCGTGGGAGGCTGCCTTCCTGTCTGGCTCCTTCCCCACCCCCTCTCTGCAGTGGCTCATCTGTCTTCTGGATTTTGTTTCCTTGTTTGTTTTATACTGTTGTTTTCCTGGACAGCATCCCCAAGTAAATTTATTGAAAGGATATTCTTAGGGTCTGAAAATGTCCTTGTCCTCCTTTCATGTGTACTTAGAATGGTGGTTGTCAACCTGTGGTCGTGACCCCTTCGAGGTTGAATGACCCTTTCACAGGGATTACGTAAAACCATCGAAAAACACATATAGAATTCTGGGGATTTTAAGAATTGAGACACTACTCCTCTGTCCTCTCCAGGAGGGCACACCTACATGAAGATACGCTCACCTGAGTACCCAGCATGATGATATCATCGTGCCAACGCCATCACATACACTCTGAACAAATACAGGTATATTTGACAGGGTTAGCGCCATTATGTACTTATGTGGACATCCATACCATGGGGAGCTTAATCTGGATGCTGGTTGATCTTTTTACATGAGCTGCGGTTGGTGTGAATACTGCCCCCTTGTGACAGTAACTAGTAAAATTGCAGTTATGGAGTAACAACAGAAATAATGTTGTGGGTCTCCACAACATGAGCAACTTTGTTAAAGGGTCGCAGTGTTAGGGAGGTTGAGAACCACTGGCTTAGAAGTTTGATGAGATTTGGGAATACAGAGGACAGATTCTCTCAGAATATCAAGTGTTTTCCTAGAAATGTCCATTTTCCTGTCCACTGTATGTCCACTCCCCTCCCCTGTGCCATTGTCCAACGGCTGGAGCTTTGGGGATTTCCTCCGTATTCCTCTTGATCTAAAATTTCAGGAGTGTTGCTCTTTGTAGATACAATCTGATGTGTGTCTGTTGAATGGTGGGTGGGTGCTTCTATTCTGGAGACTCATATTCTCTCTGAATTATTTCCTTGTTATCTTCTCTTTTTATCCCTATCTTCTCTTCTTGGAAGTGTTGGGAATCAGAAGCTAAGACAGGCTTGTGTCCAGTTTTCAATCTCTGGCTTTTATTCTGTTTTCTGAGGGATTGTTCTTTTTTGTCAGCATTGCCTTTTATCTCTTCTTTTGGTTTTTAACCTGAGTGTGTGTGTGTGTGTGTGTGTGTGTGTGTGTGTGTATTTGTTTCTAAGAATGCTTTTGCATTTCTGATATCTCTCTCTCTTAAATATCCTATTTTAAGATCTGTAAAGATGGCTCAGCAGTTGAAAGTGCTTTTTCTTCATGGAGAAGAACCCCATTTGTTTCCAACTCCCACATCAGGCAGCTCACAGCTGCCTGAACCCCAGCTCCAGGAGATCCAATGTCTTCTACTGACCTCTGTGGGCACATGCCCATGAATGGAATACACACATACACATAAATAAAAAATAAATATTTGATATTGGACTCCTGGTAGCAATTTCTAGCCTCCACATTCTTAAAAATAAAAAGTTATTGCCTTAGGAATATAATTCTATCTCTTATCATTCTGATTATATTAATTATAACACATACTCAACTTCCTTTCTGTTTCTTCTCAGTTTGTCCTTTTTCTATCTTTGTCTTTTCTGTAGAACAGCATTCCCCACCCCCTACCCCACCTGGCCCCCACCCCTGCTCTCTCTTACACTATGTGTGTATGTGTGCATGCATGTGTGTATGTATATATGTATATTTGTGTGTGTGTATGTGGAAGCCACAGGTCAGCCTCCATTGTCAGCTTAGGTGACTTTATTTATTGCAGGGTATCCCATTAGCTTTTCCTGGCTTACTTGTAATCAGGAATGGACAGATTGGGATCCCCTGAAAGCGTGTGTCAAAACAGTGTCTCAGTGACACAAAGGAAGTGTGCAATGGCAAGTTGCTCTTCCCATGGGGACCTGGGTCTCAACCTTTGGGTGAGGGACAAACTTTCCCACTGCCCCCTGGGGCACACCAATCTTCAACGCTTAGGAGACAAAGTGACTTTAGTTTGGAGTGTAAACTCCTTTTCAATCCTCTCTGGAGACTCGGCTTCTCACCTCTCCATCAGCTGACAGGTGGGAAAGAAGGTTTTCTTTCATTTTGTTTTGTTATTTTTTTCTTAAGCGACAAACCCAATTTTCCTTCCTTCCTTTCTGTACCAGGAGTGAGAATGCACAACAACAGCAACTTTCTCTCTCCTTTTCTCTTCCTTTACACCCTCGTAACACCTACAAGAAAATCAGCGGGTAAACAGTCGTTTACCCAACTTGCAGAAAATTAAACTATGTGAGAACAGGGCTGTAGCTATACAGTTTCAGTGAGACAGGAAGGGGTGGAATGTGGACTTGCTGACAATCCCATATGGTCCAACCACGTTTACGATGTTTTAACTGCCTAAGGGGACAGGTGGACAGTGGAGGGGGAAATTTATGCTCAGGAAATGAACAGACATCCTTTAGAAATATGTGTCCAGTTCCATAGAAAATTCCAAACAGATGCTGTGTGTTCCCTGGGTGAAGCCTTGCAAGCCAGTGGAGTTCTCCTGCCAAACCTTCCCTTCTGGTCTCCTCCCTCTTTGAATGTGACTTCTTATGACAACTGGAGGGGTCCATCATCAGTCACCCTGCAGGAGGCAACCCACCTGCCACACAAGACAGGAAACATTTGGTAAAAACATGCACTCCTGAGTTCTTCTTCCACATTCAGACTGTGAGGAGAGCCCAACATCTCCTGAGTTCTGTTTTGACGGTGGAAATCGCTATCAAAACTTAGCTTGCACAGCTAGAATCCTGGTACTGGGGAGACTAAGGCAGGAGGATCATTCTAGACTCCATAAGGAATCTCTATCTGAAGAGTGCTGACACCTAGGGCAAAGTGCTGAGTAAACTGAACAAAACCCAAGGGCCCATTCCCAGGACCACACACCAATGCAATGGTGTACGCCTGCAATTTCAGCACTCAGGGGGTGGAGGCAGGAGAATCGCAAGCCCAGGCTCATCCCCTGCTACTTCCAAATTTGAGGTGAAAGAGAAAGTTTAAGAACTAGTCATGAAGAGATGGGTTGGCATTTAAGAGCACTTGCTGCTCTTGCAGAGGACTTGGTTTTGATCCCCAGCACCCTGTTGGTGATTGGCAGCTACCTGTGACTTCACTTCCGGCTGACTAATGCTCTCTTCCGACCTCCACAGGCTCCTCACAGTCAGGCAAACACACATGCACACAAAAGAAGTAATGTTTTGGGTTTTTTTTTAATTTTTTATTTGTTTGTTTTTTAGACAGGGTTTCTCTGTGTAGCCCTGGCTGGCCTAGAACTCACAGAGATCCACCTGCCTCTGCCTCCCGAGTGCTGGGATTAAAAGCGTGCGCCACCACGCCCGGCAATTACAGCAGCTGTGAACTGCCATGTGGGTGATGAGATTTGAACGGGGGTCCTTTGGAAGAGCAGTCAGTGCTCTTAACTGCTAAGCCATCTCTCCAGCCCAAAAAGAAGTAATTTTTTAGAACTAGCCGTCCCATTAACCTCCCTACAAAAGCTAGATTATAAATTGATGTCTTTTTTAGGTTTTATTTTTAATTGAAATAATCGATGCTAAATTTATCTAATATATTTAATGTTCTTTTAAATTTTAATGTTTAGAAAGAAAGATTCCTCCAAATTATGGATCTTAAAGGTACAAAGGAAATTCAGGTTTTTCTTTAACTTTAGTTTTAGTCAGCTGTACACACAAAATCCGGGAGAGATAAGAAAATTGGGTCCTTAACCCCCCCCCCAAAAAAAAAAACCACTCAGAGGAATTGTTTGATATTTATTTGCTGTGGGTGGGGTGACCTAAGTTCTGTTCCTCAGAATGGCTGGTGAGTGGTAGTAAATCTTACAATCAAACCGTGTAACTTTCCACCCTTCATATTCACCACAGTTAAACTGTGCGTAGTCTCAGTGTTTGTCACATCCAGTCTCAGCTGAGCCACAAACCTAAGGTCTCCATCTGCAGATGGAGTGAAGTACACTTCCTTGGGCAAGAGGAAGGCAGCACACCCATTTTTCTGAATGGATTTTTTTGTTCACCCTCCATTACCTGTGACTGACTAAGGCACATGACTGATGAGCAGAAAATTTTTTTTTATTCCTGATTTTCTGATCCCACCAAATTTGGTGCTTGTATGTATCCAGCAAGAGCAGATGGTGACAGGAAAGACAGAGCTAGAGCCAGGTGTGGTGGCACACGCCTATAATCTCAGAACCTGCAGGTAGAGGCAGGAGGATCAGGAGTTCAAGATCATCCTCAGCTAAGTAGCAAGTTGAGGCCAGCCTGGACTACATTAGATCTTGTTTCAAAAGCCAAAGAAGAAAGGAAGGAAATGGTGAGAGAGGGAGGGGGAAATTGGGAAAACAAAAGCCCCCTGTTTTCTGTGTGTGTTGAAAGGTCTCCTCTAGCCTTTTTTTTTCTAAGATGCTTGCCTGGGTCCTGGAGATTCGCGTATTCATAGTTTCTGTGATTATCCTCGGGTTTCACTGGCCCCGCTATCACCCTTGTTAGTACTGAAAGAAATGGTCTATATTGAAGAGCTTCCGAGAGCTTTGATAATGAGCCTGTGACGTCATCTCATATGTAGGTGGGAGAAACGAAGCCCCAGGTCTCGTCCCACAAGATGAGAAACCAACATAAATACTAGCCTCGGGCTTACTGGATCCCCGTCCTTATCTCTCAGTCCGGCTGATGAAGACGTAGTGACTGCTGCTTGCGTGACCAAGAGCATAGACATAGGGACAAGGGACAGCTTTCTTTCTCAACCTTTCAGAAAGAAACTCACATGGGCTTCCCATCTTGGCAGTGCATAGCCGACTCTGAAAAGGACAATTCTTAGAACTTTAATGTAGGCTGTGTGGACAGCACGAGAAACCCAGCACTGGGAAATTAACTGGTAGAGCACAATGTGAATGGCGACATGCTTCTGTAGATCATGAGGCAAACATGACATGACTTGCTGAAGAGCTGGCAGAGGGCTGACAAAGAGGAACTGTGCAAGTCTGCAGAGGTCTCGTCCGTGCCCAGACGCAACTCCATACAGTCATTATGAGTTGTGCAACAGGGCATGACAGCCAAACTACCACAACAAGGTAGTCAGGGAGATCACCTACATACACCCACATACCCCAGTTTGATGGTATATATATATATATATGTACCGTGTTAGTCAGGGAGAGATCACCTACATACACCCGCATACCCCAGTTTGATGGTGTATATATATACATATATGTACCATGTTAGTCAGGGAGAGATCACCTACGTACACCCGCATACCCCAGTTTGATGGTGTATATATATACATATATGTACCATGTTAGTCAGGGTTCTCCACAGAGAAACATAGAAGGACACTTACTGTGTAGGGTTGGCCCGTGTGACCGAAGGCAGAGAAGTCTATACTGTACCACCTGCAAGTGAGAGCCCAGGAGAGATGGGTTGTGACTCAGCGTAGGGGCCTGAGAACCAGTGAGGCTTGTACTGTAAATCTCATCCCAGGGGCAGGAGAAAATGAGTTGAGGTACACTAACTCGTAAAGTCAGTAATGATGCTGGGTGCGGTGGCACACACCTGTAATCTCGAATCGTGAGAGGCCGAGGCAGAAGTATGAGTTCAAAGCTGGTCTGAGCTACATATTAAATTCTAGGCCAGCCACAGCAGGACCCTTTCTCAGCATCCCTCCCCAAAACTGTGGAGTGAAAAAACAGAGGGAAATCTGCTCTTCCTCCACCTCTTCCGACCCTTAAGGCACTGGGCGGTAGCCACTCCTTCATGAGGCTGTATACTAAGTCCAGTGATTTAAATGCTAGTGTCACCCTTTAAGACATGTCTAGAAATAATATTTAATCTGGACACTGAGATAAATGAAAGTAACAGGTATACTTTCAAATTACAGTGATTCTAAATTACAACCATTATCTGCATAGTGACTGGTAGACACAGACCTGCTTATCTGTAAGAAATTTTGCTAAATACTACCATCAATATTAAAATATGTCAAAGGACAGAGGTAAAACTGTGTGGTTCAGACTGTAGATACCAGTGAGAAGAGATAAATAATACTGAGACGGCATTTTGAGTGTGTTTGCAGTTTCTGAATTGCCTCTGCATTTATGGTTCCCCCTACCCCAAGCTCAGCAAAATGATCTGAAAAGTTGTTCTTCCCATTGGGTGATAGAGTAATTGATACACAGGAAAACAGTGATGCTGGAGGTTTCTGGTCTGTTGGGAAGTAAGGGCTAAGGCTAGAACTCATTCTGGGCTGTTGAGAAGTAAGGGCTAAGGCTAGAACTCAGTTTTGGGTGAGGGTAGTGGTAATCTTAGGGAAGACTGCCTGATGTTGTAACCTTCCCATGTTTTGTGAGTAATAAGAAAGGTGGTGATGGGTGTGGGCTCATTAGAAAAGCCCTTGGGGTGACCAACTAAGGGTTCTGTCTGGAGCTTGCCAGCGCCATTCTCTCTTCCCTGCAGCCGTTCTTCACGTTTTCTGTTCTAATTCCTGTCTCAATTTCTTTTTCTGTCGGTGTGATATCAATTCTGACAAAGGCCGCTTTATAGTTTATTCTGTCTTACAGTCCAAAGGTTTGGTTCAGCGCATTAGGGAAATCAAAGCAGCTGAGGCCTGAAATAGTCGATCACAAGCATAGTGGAGAGACCGAGAGGTGAATGCTGCAGCTTCTCAGCTCCCTTTTCCACATACACAGTCCAGGATCCCAGCCATGGACTGGCGCAACCAACAGAGCAGGACTTTCAACCTCAATTAACGTAATCAAGGTAGTCCCTCACAGTCATGCCCAGTGGCCCATCTGCAGGGTGATTCCAGACTCTGGTAAGATGACAATTAGCACTAACTATTTCAGCCATCTCATTCGTTGTATGGGAAAGTTGGAATTTCTCAACCTAACCACAGAGGAGTGCTTGACATTGAGACTCTGGGCATGGCATGAGAAGTACCAGCAAACCCTTTGAACCATGGGTCGGGAAGAACCTACTAGGGATTATGGGAAAGCATCCATAAGCCCTGTTGCATGGGGGTACTTAGGTTAGGAGCGTGTCAAGATCCTCTGGTGGAAATCATCCCTAGAGAGTTGGTAGCCACCATAAAGCTGCTGATGAATGCCATGGGTCCTCCTCCTGAAGTTGCTTCATCGTTTTAGATAAAGCAAGGCTGAGTTAAAGGAAGTGGTCTATCTTGTCTATCAGCCTCTGAAAATACACACATGCATGCCTGTACACACCTACAGATACACATATCCTGTCATTCTACACCATTTTCTAAAGATTAAAGGGAGTGACACCGATCATTCAGTAGGAAGGGAAATAGAGGCCCAAAATGCACACATCATGGCCCCAGTAGCCGAAAGATATGGCATTCCCTCTCAGTGTAAAATCGTGCATGTCCTCCACCACCCTGGATTCCCAGGCAAGATTCTAGCTCACAAAATGACCCAGCAGAGCCACCTCCTCAGACAACTAACTCTAGAAGCATTGAGACTCCTCCAGAACAAAGCTATGGATGGAGTAAGCCCACAGGAATGTCACAGACCACCCTTTGCAGATGGCCAGGTGAAAGCCACTCACAGCTCTTTCTGGAAGAGGCCCTGATGCTTCCACTTCCGTATTTTGTCTTCAATCAAGGGAAAACTCAGAGTCCCAGGAAAGCATGGGGGTTTTGTGCTCCTTTTTATCTTAGCCAGTTTGTTTCTCTGCTAGAAAAGCCCATGAAGGGAGCCTCCTCTGGCTTGCCTGGGAAGCCGGCTGATGGAAAAGTAGTCATCTTGAAGGTCACCTGGCAGCTCGAACCTCAGGGAAAGATCTCAGAGAACCTCTGCCTACTCCTCTATGGTGAACTCGGCTTTCAGGGGAAACTCAGGAAGTAAACAGAAAGTCAAAGACTGTTTCATTATGGCAAAATCTTAAAGATGTAGTCACCTGGAAGAAAGAAATGCAAAGGGGGGTTATTAATTATCATAAAGAAATAACAAACTTATTAAAACAAAAGATAGAAAAAGTACTATGCAGGAAGGGCTAGGAAATTGAAGACTTGGAGAATAGGCAATACCATATGTCAAAAAAATTATACATAACACATAAACTACCTGAGAGTAAATATAACATACAAGGAAAAAAAAAAAAAACTGGAGAATAGGCAAGTTCTCAACAATCAAGAACTTGTCTTCTTACCATTCTGAGTTTCATTCTTTGTTGTTGTTGTTTGTTGTTTTTTGGGTTTTTGGTTTTTGGGGTTTTTGTTGTTGTTGTTGTTTTGTTTTTCAATACAGGGTTTCTCTGTGTATCCTTGGCTGTCCTGGACTCACTTTGTAGACCAGGCTGGCCTTGAACTCACAGTCATCTGCCTGCCTCTGCCTCCCTAGTGCCAGGATTAAAGGCGTGTGCCACCACATCCGGCAATTACAGACAGCTATGAACTGCCATGTTGGTGCTGGGATTTGAACCCCGGTCCTTTGGAAGAACAGTCAGTCCTCTTAACCACCGAGCCATCTCTCCAGCCCAAGTTTGCTTCTTATATACTCTCTCCAGACTGACTCCTCTGAGGGCAGCCAGTGATTGTTAAATTCAAGAAATATTAACCAGGAATCATGAGAAGTTAATGGCACAGCCTTTTCATCAGATTGGTAGTGTGTACAGGGTCTGAGGCCCCTCACTGTGCCTCCATTTCCCCTATTGCTGGACACATTCTGACTCTGCATCTTTTATAGGGTCTTCCTCTGGAGGGAAAGGGAAAACTCACCCTAGTTAAAGACATTCCAGTTACCCTAGGGACAGCTACAGTGAGAGAGAACCTGCCTAAACCAAGCCAAACATTTAAGCCTGTGTTGTTTGAAGCTCTGCTGTAGCTGGTAGAGCTGTGTGGTTAATATTTACCTACAGGCCATCCTGGGACAACATAATGGGCCGTGCAAAAGAAAAGGCCTTCCCTCCTTTCCCTCAGCCCTCCTTCCCAACACAGACACATACTTCTAGCAAATGAATCAGATTGTGATCCAGACACCATGCTCCTGCTTAGGGCTGTCTGCCAAAGGTTGATTTTGAGTTACTCATGAGATTAGCCTCCCAGCTGGTGTTAACCATTAGACCACTGTTGACCGTTCACTGCATCATAGGTGTAAATGTTTAACAGAAGGACAGACGGACACACACACACACACACACACACACACACACACACACACACCCCAGTGTGCTTCCAAGTACCATGAGCTCTTTAGCAAGCTGATCAGTGGGAAAGGAAATGAATAAAGTGGGAGTAGAAATGATCTATTGTGGAAGCCCTGGACAGAGTTCCTATTAAAGTGTTTGTACACTGTCATATGACTTACGTTTTGATGGGAGCTGGTGATCCCACATCTGTGATTGCAAACATTCTCCCACATCCCACCTCTGACAGGGCAGATGAATTACAGAGGCGGTTAAGCTCCCGTGGCTGGTTACACATAAAGAATGCTCCTCCCTCATTCATCTTTATTGTTGTTAGGCGGTTGTTAGTTCTCCTGAGCTATGTTTCTGAGGTAGCTCAGTAGCAACTATCTTTATCTATCTCTGTAATTCCTTGGCCTGAGACCCTCAGGATGGATATCCCCTATTTGAAAGATTCAAGACCGCTCGACTACATTGTCATGAGTTATGGTGGAAAAGCTTAGACTCCCCCCAACTAATTAAAAAGTCCATATATCAGAGTTTGGCTTATAGTCCAACTAACTCTTAATTTAAATTACTCTTTTATACTAACTTCAGTTATAAATATTATTCTGAGAGTGTGCTGGCTGGGATTAAGACCCTATTAACTTGGGAGGAGGCAAGTCCTAAAGTGAGGTCATATTTTTAGGCAGGAAGTTGTGATTTTCCAGCACAGTAATGTCCATTAAGGTCCTCATGACTTGAGGCAAGTCACATCATGCTTTTGGATTTCCATTCTCATTGAAAAAGCATGGTGTTAAGATAACTGGTCTCTCTAGCTTTTCTTCTTGTCCAGCCATGCACTACTGAATCTGACAATAATAGGGAATGACAAAGGAAGATGTGCTGGGCATGCTGGTTCGTGCCTTAATCACAGCACGTGAAAGGCTGAGGCAGGAGGATTACCATCAGTTTAAGGCTAGCCTAAGCTATAGTGTGAGACCCTATTTGAAACAAGAGAAAGAAAAAGAAAAGGAAGGAGGAAAGAAGAAAGTTGAAGACAGAAATTTCTCCTCGATCTTGACTATAGAAAAATGGCATCAGTTAACTTTTTGCTGAATGCTAGTGGACCTGAGCTTCTGTGCGTCTAACACTACAGACTATATAATATGGCATCATTCACTGAAAAGTTCATTGAGAGACTGGCTCATGTCAAGCGTTTACCGCAGTGGCAGATACTTTTGGAGGCAGTGGGCGTACTTACTGCAGCGATGGTGTGTCAAGTGTGCAGGCCTGTCTCCAAAGCCATCAAGCTGTATATGATAAACAGACACATCAACTTTTGCAAATATTTCGAATAGTACCTCAATGGGTGCTATTTTTGCAAACATGGGAACTCCTGGCCCATGTCTCTTCATGGCAGTGAGTATTCTGATAGATGTGGGAAGTGATTTTACTGCTGTGCCGGCATTGAGTATATTTATACAAACTACAGTGGCTGCCACATCACTAGACATTGTCATCTTATGAAACCACTGGAGTAAACACACACTGGCACTGATGTGAACGTCCTTACTTAGAGTTTCATTATGTCTGCATCTGGCAAAACATGCATTGTATTTTTTTTTCCTAAAAACTAAGAAGTTTTTATTCTTTTAAGACCATGCCCCTAGATCGCAACCATTTGGAGAAGACCTGAAAGAACCGAAGAATATCTAAATTAGATAGTAGACCAGTAATAACTAGTAGAACCTTTGTAAAGCTAGGAGCACTATAGGTTTGCGTTGACTTGAGAGCCACTAGCCACACTGAGCCCTGAACTCATGGAAGAGCTACGCCTAGTACCACTGAGGAACTGTACTTTTAGTCTTGCCTTGTTTAACTTCAAACTGAGTCATGATCCCATGAACCCTCACTGTGAGTTCTAAGGCAGAACTTAAGAATAAACCTTAACAGGGCTGAGCATGCTTGTGCACCCTTCAGTCACAGCACTTAGGGAACAGAGGCAAGTCTGAGCTCTGAGCCAGCCAGGGCCACACAGTGAGACCCTATCTCAGAAAAAAAAAAAAAAAAATGTAATTGGATACTGAGTAGCTGTTTTCTAGTGACTAATAAGATGAGCAGATTTGAGGCTGGAAAGATGGCTAAGTGGTTAAGAGTACTGGCTATTCTTCCAGAGCTAGGTTTAACTCCCAGTACTCATATGGTGGCTTATAACCATTTATAACTCCACTTCAAGGGGATCCAGCACCCTCGTTCTGGCCTTCAATATGTGTCTGCATAGAGCCTCTCTCTTCCCCACCCTCCTTCGTTACCTTTCTCCCTCTATCATTCCCTCTTTTTCCACTGTCCCTCCCACCCCCTCTCTTTCCTTCACACACACACACACACACACACACACATATGTATGCATGCATTCATGTACATACACATGAATACACATCTTCCTTCTGCATGCATAAGGTATACAGACACACATGCAAGAAAACACCCATTCACATGAAGTAAAAATTTAAAAGATGAGCAGGTTTATAAAAGTCTGGACAGAGTCCATCCCTAACTGTCTCATCCTAATTTGAAGATGACCTAGGCTTCTTTGAAAAGATCTTTGGAAATATTCAGGACCAAGTAACTCAGAGAAACTGTCTAAAGAACTGAAGACACTCTAAAAGTACTTGAGATTCTGGTGAACTTCCAAGAAAGACCAAGTCTCTTCCATGGAGCTGTAGTAAGGAAGTTATTCAAGTACCAAACTTACAGAGAGCATGGTGACACATACCTCAGAGAGCATGGTGACACATCCCTCAGATCTCCACACTTGGGGTGGAGACAGGAAGATTATGAGAAGACCTGAGGCCAGCCTGGACTACACTGCAAGATTTCCATTTTAGTGTTTTTAATTAACTAATTATTCTAAACTGAGTAGATAAAACAAAAGGCTCACTTTGATTTCTTTCTTCTTTCCAGGAGCTTATTGATGTTGACAGTGAAGTGGTGTTTGAATTAGCCTCCTATATTTTGCAGGTAAGCTGCTTTAGACACACACAAAAGGACGTGTGGCCACCATGCACATGCAGTAGTCACATCCGCTGCTTGACTTTCTAACTTTTCTCTAGCCACAAGATAGAAGGAGATGTTAAGATTGCTGATACCATGGCCATAATTGGAGGTTTTTACTATCCCAAAATTTTCAGGACAGTATATCAAATGACCTTGAAAGAAAGTTGTTCATTTAACCTGCAATCATCTGGTTCTCCAAACCCCACTTTCTTTAAGTTTGGTACCCTCTTTTCCCCTGAGAAAAACTAAACGTATACCTAGAAGTCACCTCCTGTCTCCCAGAAAGGCAATGTAGAAACCTTTGGCCTTGGACAGACAGACAGAGACACAAGAGTATCATCTATAATGTTGGCAGGACAAGTTGAAACTCTATTGTGAAATTATTCTCTTAAGTGTTTATTGAATGCTTCTGTGTCTGAGATATTCCACCACACTCACTGGCACTCACATGGCCTCTGGCTTTCAGTTCTTTGGTGTAACTGGGAAAGAGCTCACAATTCCAGAAGCAGCAGAAGAAATTGAGTGTTCTAGGCTGGCATAGTGGCATGGCCCTGTAATCCCAGCTGCTTTTGAAGTTGGGCCAGGAGGGCAGACTGCAGCTATCTCAAGGAAGGGAAGCGAGGTGGAAGAGAAGTGGAGGAACAAGATAAGGGAGGTATTAAAGGAGGAAGGGAGGAATGAAAGAGAGTGGGAAGGGGGGCAAAGAAGGAAGGGAAAGATAGTATGTGTGTGGTGTGTGTGTGTGTGTGTGTGTGTGTGTGTGTGTGTGTGTGTGTGTG
>CAJQZJ010009351.1:5153359-5171185 GCA_907164525.1 Lophiomys imhausi | reverse complement strand
GTGTGTGTGTGTGTGTGTGTGTGTGTGTGTGTGTGTGTGTGTGTGTGTTTCATCCAGATACATGCTCAGTTTAGAAGTTTTAAACCTAATTTAGTTAGACCAGGGCCTTGAAGTATAAACTTATATATAACTCTGTAAAGTTTGCCTTGTGTCTCTTACTGGGGTAGCACATGTACACATTCTCCCTGACTTTGACCCACCAGGCAAGGTCTCACTGTGCAACCAAAGCTAATTACAAACTCAGAATCCCGCCGCCTGAGCTACCCATGTATTGGAAATTATTGGAATGTTCTACTACACCTGGCTTGACATATCTCTTCATTGAATTTCAGAGAGAAGGGGGTGACAGCACAAGGAAGCTGGTCATGTCCTATTCAGCAGAGAAGTGACCATGATGATAGAACATGGTTTTAATTCTTAACTATGAATTCATGTTTCCCTCATTTTTTTTTCTTCCACAGGAAGCAAAAGGGGATTTCTCTAGGTGAGTCCTCAAAACTTGTTCTTGTATTGGCTTAAAAATATATTTGTTGCTTTTTTATTTAAAGAATCTACCTTGCATGTACTTTGTAGGAGGGCAGTTTATTAGTAAGTGAGATCCTGTGTTGTACTGTCAACTGCACAGGCAGTCTGGCAGGGCATGCACAATGGTAGTGAGGACAGTATTCTTACTAAGTGACCCTCCTCAGGTTACTACAAACATGAGCTCAGAGCCCAGTGTCTCCCATAGCCATTGTTCTCTGGCCTGGCATGTTGGTCATGTGTCTGTGGGAAGCCAGGAATCCCTCCTGGGTGTGAATTTGGTTGAGTATAACCTGACAGTTCTAACAAGTAGATGTACATCTGTTTTTTCCTCTCAATTTAGTCACTGACTTTCAAGAGAAAAAAATCACTATCATATAGGGAGATATGTTTCAGGGAAGTCTTAACAGCATAGAAATACCACTCTGTCTGTCATCCTTGGAAAGATGCTATTCTTAAAAAAGAAAACAATGGACCTAACCACTAAGGAAAGCTTGAGTCTCCCTGTAGAGCTGCTGGCTACTCTTGTCAATCATTCGTTAAGCACTGCACACAGGAGGAGAGAGTTGAAATTGTCCCCAGTCTCTCATGATCTACATGGAGCCCTCACAGCAAGAGGATTGAGGCTACCCCTCAGCAGAACAACTGTTCATACACATACCTTTCCCAAGCAGTGTGTTTTATCAACATCTACTGGGGAAAGCCAGGATAGCCTATTTTTTTTAGGATCAAGGTCTGTCTGTAAAGGAAATGACTGTACAGCCAAAAAAATAAAATATCAAGTCATTTGGTTCCAAGGGCTGTAGCTTATAGCTCAAAGGTGGAAGTGTTAATCTGCCTAACACATATGAGGCTAGGCGTACCCCCAGCAGTGAAGAAAGAAAGAAAAGATTGGAGGGAGGAAGGGAAGAAAGGGAGGGAGGAAGGATAAAAGAAAGAAGAAAGGAAGGAAGGAAAAAGGAACAAAGGAAAGGGAAAAAAAGAAAAGAAAAGGATACAATGTTCTGACCCAACAGGATAAAGATAGAAGATTAGTATCAACATGAAAGATACATCAGATCTGGGGAAATGGCTCAGGGGATACAGTGTTTAACTATGTAAGAATGAGGACTTGAGTTGGAAACCCCAGCATTGATTTAAGAAGCACAGTACCAACTGTACATCTCTTCTGCAGTGCTGGGACAGAAAGAGGCAGAGACAGGAAGATCTGTAGGACCTGCTAGTCAGCTAGTCAGCCAAACTGGTGAGCTCCAGGCTCAGTGATGAATCCTGTTTCAAAAAAGAAAGAAGGGAAGTGACTGAAGAAGACACCTGAAGTCAGCTTCTGTCCCTACACAAAAGGGTGTTCCTATATGTGCACAAAAACAAATTATATTTCTACCACATCAAGACCATATGCATGTTGCTATCTTTGAAGGGTTTTTTTTATCTATAGATGTGCCCTAATGAGGTGTATGTTCTCAGTCAAATACCTCACCAAATGGAAAGAAATATTTCAAAATCTGAAACAACGGTTGGCAAATTTTTTTCTATAAAGGCCACATATCTGCCTGTCCGAGGACACATAGTACTGCACTTTTTCCAAGGGTCAAAGGGGTCTCGAGTGGCAGGAGAACTGAGGAATACGCTTGTGTTTCAATAAATAAAACTTTATTTAGAGAAACAGACATCTGAATATTACATAAATCTTTATGTATCGTGAATTTTTCTTCCTCTCCTCCTTTCTATTCCCTTGTTCGTCCTTCCCTCTCCTCTCCCTCACCTTCTTTATTTAAAACTGTAAGAACTACTCTTGGTTCACAGGCCATACAAAAGCAAGAGAGGATGTATAATTTGAGCCTGTGAGCTCGAATTAGCAGGTTCATAGGTCTAAATTGTAGTCCCTTTATTTCAGTTCGACTGTTTCTGTAAAGAGAGCTCCACACCTCCTTTATTTAGGTTTCCCAAGTCTTTGGCAGGAAAGAGAGAGAGAGAGAGAGAGAGAGAGAGAGAGAGAGAGAGAGAGAGACAGAGAGAGAGAGAGAGAGAGAGAGAGAGAGAGACAGAAAGAGAGAGAGATTTTCACCAAATGACGAGTAGTGTGAGAGGCTTTAACCAGAGACCTTATGCTTGGGATGTGACCAGTTCCCATTTACTGAATTTGTTGAATGAAGCTTGTTCAGTTTGTACAAACTACACCTTGTAATCTGTTCTTTGCTCTTTTCTTCTGGCCTGAGTTTGGGATTAGAACTGAGGGTTTCAACTATTTTAAGTCCACCTACTTAAAAGATTCTTGCAGTTCTGTGAAAATTGGTTGAAAGGTCACAAACCTAGTGGGGTCCAATGTCTGGTCTACTTACTTACTCTGAAGAAACCTTTCCATCGCCCAGCTCGGAACCCTGCTGCAAACAGTATTTCTCTTTGAGAGCACCCTGACAGAGTGGAATGTGAACTGGAAACAACCTCATTGGTCCCCACAGATCCTGGGAATGTGGCCACACAGACTGCCCGCCAAGGAGGAGGAAGAGCAGGGCTTGGCCTGGCAATCCTTCATGGCCCCTTGTGAGCTCCAGCCTGCCAGTGTGTTAGCTGAAAGCAGATATGCGAAGGGTGTTTCATTGGTCAGAGCTGTCTAGTGGCTTTTTGTAGCTTCAGCAGTTTAGAGAGAGAATTAGCTGTCGGGAGAAGAGAAGGTCAGACAGTTCGTGAAAGGCCAGTTTATCTCATCCCATAAACTTAACCCCACAGAGTACAGAAGTGAGCTGGGACTTGCAAGCCCCTGATAACACACCACTTCCTAAAGCGGGCTCAAGATGGATAACACTTCAGAATTCTCAGGGCTGCTGTGCAGAATGAGGGCTGTAGCACAGCATATAAAAAGCTGAGCAGCAACGTTCATGTGTAACCACAGACCTGTGAGTAGGTATGGGAACAAAGGTGGAACAAAGATTCCCCCAGTGCTTATTGGCCAGGCAGCCTAGCAGAACTGAGCTACATGCTCAGGAAGAGAATGTCTCATAAAAACAGTGTAGACCTATCAAGGAAGACCCCAGATGCCAACCTCTGGTTTCCACAAACCTGAATGCAGATGTACTTACATCCATAAACTACACACATAAAAAAGAAATAAATAATAAAAATTCCTAAAAAAAAAAAAAAAAAAAAACAAAAAACAAACAGTCTTCAGAAAGTTGTATATTCTTGAATTTGGGTATAAGACATACCATTCCCCTCTCTCCTCCTCATCCTTGCCCTCCTCTTCATCCTCCTTCTTCTCTTTTTGTTTTTTCAAGACACCATTTCTCTGTGTAGTTCTAGCTGTCCTGGAACTCATTCTGTAGTCCAGGCTGGCCTCAAACTCAGAGATCCACCTGCCTCTGCCTCCAGAGTGCTGGGACTAAAGGTGTGTGCCACCACTGCCCGGTTTGACACTTCATTTCTCGAATCTTCTGGGAAGATTCTCCAAGCTAGGAGTTGACCATAGTCAGTTTGCTGAACATCAGGCATTTTAGATTTACCAATTGCATTACTTCACATTACTTTAGTTTTGTAGAAACTAGATTTTTATGCTAGTCATTAATGCATGGCTCTTTTACTTTAGTTCAGTGCACAACTGAATAGATTTAATTTGTAAATGTTACCTGTCATAAATATATTTGCTTAACAACATCAATAAAAATAAGCTTAGGAATTCAGACCTTTGAGGAAGCTTTTGTATGTTTAACACAGGATTTAGAGCTTAATTCTAAGATACCATAGAGTCTAGATGATCAAATAGCCTTTTAAATTATCAGCTTCACATAAAAGCCAAAGTAACTCTGGGGCTAGAGAAATGGCTCGGTGGTTAAGAACACTGGCTTTTCTTCCAGAGGACCCAAGTTCAATTCCCAACCACATCACAACTCACAACCATTTATAACTCGAGTTCCAGGGGATTAGACACCCCCTCCTCTGGCCTCCAAGGGCCCTGCATTCATGTGGTATACAAACCTGCAAGCAAAATGCCCGTGCATATTAAAATACGTTTGTTTGTTTTTCATTTTTTTTAAGTCAAAGTAAGATTCCACAACATGAGGAGAGAGAGTCTTAAATCTGCCCTTCTTGCCTGGGTACTGCATGTCTACACTCAGCAGTTTATCAAGCATGGTCTGACTCTACTTATGTGGAAGTAGTATTAAAAACCTACAAACCATAGGAGCATCATTGTTGAAGCACAAGAGAAAGGAGGTTATCTTTGCAATTGAGACAGACTGGAGTGCTGATGTAATGCTCGTAGGAAAATACTGATATGAAGACAGCACTGAACGAAAACCATTCTGCTGTACCACTCTCAGAATCTTCTGGAGCTTCTTTGGGGCTCTGTTTGCTCAGAGCATCCCTGAAGAGTTTTCTTGTCTAGTTCTCATTTCAGTCAGTAGAAATATTCGCATCCTCTTCTTATAGGTTTGGAGACAATGTCTCTCTACATAACCCTAGATATCCTAGAACTCACACTGTAGACCAGGCTGGCCTTGAACTCACAGAGATGAGCCTGCCTTTGCCTCTTGAGTGCTAGGACTAAAGGTGTGTGCTAGCACAGCTGGCATTTTTACTGAACATGACAATGAAATATTGAGTTAGCAGTGCTGAAAGCCAATGGCTGATATAAAGACAGTTAAGGGAACAGTGCCCATGATAGTGACAAATATGTGCCATGCACATTGATATTCTGACACGAGGTGGACAGGTTTGTATGCTATCATTAAAGGGTTAGGAAGTAGTCTTATCTAAAAATAATGTTTTCTCACATGTATTATTTTCCGTAGCACAGCACAAGTAATCTTGTTTCGTTTCCTGATGTGTGTTCACATTTAAGAACAAATCGCATGTGTCACCACTCAGGAAGTGAGCAGTGGTGGCATTTCTGTTTGAAAACAATTGAACAGCCTCCTAGCTATCAATCAAGGCAGCTTTGGAGCTAACCTTAGGTGGAGTGGGCCTAACACAGAATAAACCCCAAAAGTTCCCATGTAATCATCATTGATCAACATTAGTCAACCAACAGGTATTGCCTGTCATGTATACAAGCTTTATTCATTACAATCTCCCAGTTTCTTGAACACTCAGCCCCTTTTGTATGTGGAGTATATGTATATATGTGCAAAGGCATTTGTGTATAAGTGCATATAGAGGCTGGAGGCCTGTATATCGAGTGCCTTCCTGTATCTCTCTCTACCTTATTTTTGAGGCGGAGTCTCTCACTGAATCTAGACCCTCACTGACTAGCTAGAGTGACTGACCATTGAATCCCCACAGCCCTCCTGTTTCCTATTCCTACTCGGGATCACAGACATGCCACCATGCCTGACTTTGTACATGGGTGGTGGGTATCTGAACTCAGGCCTCATCCTTACACAGCAAATTGTTTAATCACTGAGTCACCTCCCAAGCCCCTCTCAGGATGTTTTTACTTAATACCCTTTAAAACTCCTTGAATTACTTAGAAAGGTGGTATGTATTTCTTGCTAAAGTCATTGCAAAAACACCTGTTGAATCAACGTACAGGAAACCCAAACTTTCAAGCAAGCAAGAGTCTAATTTGATTTAACAGGACACAGTACAGCACTGCACTAAACCATCTATCAGGGACAATATCTTGATTTTATTTTTGTTTGGAGACATTTTATCATAAGGGAAAGTTATTTTAAAACCCCCACTGACCCATCTCTTTATATTAATCTTGACATCACCTCATCATAACCCACGATTAGTTCTTTGGAACTTTCTGGATATGTGATACAAGCTTTTTTTTTTTTTTTACAAGCATATACAAACAGAATTTTTCTGTGTAATAGCCCTGGCTGTCCTGAACTCACTTTGTAGAACAGGCTGGCCTTAAACTCACAGAGATCCACCTGCCTCTACCTCCCACATGCTGATATTAAAGGTGCTCACCACCACACCTGGCTCCAAACATTTTTTTAAATAATTATTTTCACACTGGTCATAGAAGCTCATGCCTGTCACACCAGCATCAGGGAAGACTAAAGCTGAAGGACCACCTTGAACTTAAGGTCTGCCTGCACTACCCAGTATTCCAGGCCAACCTGAACTGCAGGGTATAGTATTCTGTCTCAGAACAAAAATTCTAATAATCTGTAACATTTTTCAAAGTTAAAACACCATAAATCATTAATGTCAAAATCCACACCATCTCTGACATAAAGAACCATTGGTACAATATAGGCAAAAGGACACATGACTCGTGAAGGAGGCTATAAGGCTATAAACCTTTCTTTTCTTCTCTAGTCTCAATTCAGTCCTAGTTTTTTCTTTTCTTTTTTTTTCATGGTAGACAAATAAATACAATGTGATTGATTGATAGTGAAATTGAAAAGCTTAAAGCTGAATGCCACCATTTTGGAATAGCCAAAGATCCATAAAAGGATGAAGTGTACTGAGATGTACGCAGTTTGGCAAGTCTTTGAGTGGCTTCCTTAAACTAGCTGTATGGAGCTTTTATTTGTGATCTGATTAAAGCTATTTTATTTGAGAGTTGAGGGGCAGTCATCTGGGATAAGTAAAGACATCTGTCTGATAGAATTTCTTGGTAACAAGCTTTGTTAAAATGGAATCACCAAGGCTCTGCTGCCCTGGGCTATCTACTGGGACCCGGAAATACCTTTGTTACAGAAGACCACTGAGGCTCTGCTGCCCTGGGCTGTCTACTGGGACCCGGGAATACCTTTGTTACAGAAGAGACAGGAAGTGCCGGGTTATCACTAAAGCAAGTACTTGCAACACAAGCAGTGTTGGAATCAGTAAGCCAACTGAAAAAACTTGAGCCACACTTTCTCAGTCTGGTGGATTACATATTTAGCAAATGCTACCATACACTTCAAAGTAAGAAGAGGCAGGAAGCACTAACAGGCTCAGCATCCCAGAAAAATATAGTCCAGCAAGGAAAAGAGGGGAGATTTTGATTGATTATCTGGAAGTTATGATAGTTTTATTAGTTTTTGTGCTACTGTGACCAAAACACCTAATAGAAATATGTGAAGAGTGGAAGGATTCGTCTGGACTCACAGTTCCAGAGGGTTCAACCCGTGGTTGTGTGGCCTCACATACTGGTATAGAGTGTCATGGTGGTAGGAGGAGTGTCCTTGATGTGGCTTAAAGGAAGCAGAACACAAGACAGGAAGTGGCCTGGGAAATTTACCTTCAAGAACCATCCCCTAGTAGACAACCTACTTCCTTCAGCTAGACCCCACTTTCCAACTAACCAAATAACCAAAATTTCCAGACAACCAAATCACATAAACACACACACACATACAGACACACACACACAGACACATACACACACAGACACACACACACATAGACACATACACACACAGACACACACACACACAGACACATACACACACACAGAGACACACACACACAATCCAGCTAGGGACAGAGCATTCAAAACATGAGCCTATGGGGGATATTTCATATTTAAGCCATAACAACATCTGTACACAATTAAATGCTCATCTGCGTGAGAGAATATGAACCCGTGGAGGGTGGTTGGTGGTTGGGAAGAAATCTTACTGTGTCCCTGAGATAGCATCTGTAGGGTTCTACTTGTATTTCTTTTCAAAAAGAAAATCCTGCCTTTTAGAAACAGAACAGTGCATTGCTTAACTGGTAGAGACAAACAGCAAGCCTTCATCAGCACAAGAGGTTGGTTTTCAAAAGAGGAGTCGCAGTTGTATTTATGCTAAAACATTCCACTAACATCCAGAAGCACGTGTCCTTTGGTCCCTGAGAGAGTAATTAAGAGCAAAGAGCATAATGACCTTTTAATATTTTATCTTCTATAAACCACGGGACAATACGGTCACTAGTTGAGAGAAATAAACTTTGGTGGAACAAAAAGCAGTGTTCTCTTGATTTTTTTTTCTTTCTTTCCATTTTTGAAATCTAGTCTGGCCCCTTTGAAAGTATATTAGTAGTTAATGTAAACTAAAATGGGCTTTCTGGTCTCTGAAAATTCTAGGCTTTGAGGTTTTTCTAGTCCAGCCAGAGAATGCTAGTCATGGGCTGGAGCAAGAAATTTAGAAGTTCTCAGAGAAGACTAGAAAGATCTCTTTTTGTGGTAAAAGTCCTTAAAACATGATCTATGCATGCATATGCAATGGCTATCTTCTTGTCCAGCCGATGGATGGAGTGTTGGTAACTTTAAAGCAACACTAGTATGTTCGTTACTCTTCCATTGCTATGATAAAATACCATGACCAGAATCAACTTAAGGAAGAGTAGTTTATTTTGACTTAATGGTTCCAGAGACACTGAGTTTATCATGGCAGAAAGTCATGATGCAGTAACAGGATCAGGAAGCCGACTGCTCAAATTTTCATCTACACAAGGAAGCAGAAAAGGAAACAGGAAGTAGGTCAAAGCTAGAAACCCTTAAAGCCCACCCCCGGTGGTGTGCTTCCTCCAGCAAGGCTGTACCTCCTAAGGATTTATACCTCCCCAAAACAGTGCCATCAACTGGGGACCAGTTAGTCAACCAAATGAGCCAATGGGAGACATTCCTCATTCATAACACCACAACTACAAACCAAAATTGGTAGATTACTAAAGCCATAGCTTTTCATTTATACAAATGGTTCACACCTGACTAAGTAAGTTCAGTTATTAAAAGTCCTTATTAGACTTTTTGATCATTCGGTGTTTGTTTTCATACAAGTAGGAGTTTAGGAGAGGGGCAAGGAAAGTTCTTAAAGGGTCTCACTCTGTAGCTCAAGCTGGCCTGAAACTCAGGATCCTCCTGAGTGATAGTATATTATGAACAGGCACTGTCATACCTGAGTCCTACAACTGCTGAATTGCCATAGGAGTAAAAATAGCTGTCACTATTCTCTAGCAAGAGAAATGGATTTGCTGAGACTTTTTAGATAAGAAGCAAAAAAAAAAAAAAAAAAAAAACAAAACAAAACATAAAAACACAGACATTTGCCGGGCGGTGGTGGCGCACGCCTTTAATCCCAGCACTTGGGAGGCAGAGGCAGGCGGATCTTTGTGAGTGAGTTCGAGGCCAGCCTGGTCTACAAAGTGAGTCCAGGACAGCCAGAGATATTCAGAGAAACCCTGTCTCGAAAAACCAAAAAAAAAAAAAAAAAACACAGACATTTATGTTAATAGTTCACATTTAGGATACTGCTTTCATAACTTGGCCAGTTCTGTCACACTAGTTCTGTCACACTTAAACTTGTCAGTTAGTTCCCTTAGTTGCTACTTCCCCGGGGAAGCGGGGTGCGGGGGGTGCGAGGGGGGATGCTTATGTTAAACTTGAAGCACACCTCTCATCTCAATGAATTGAAATTAATATGATTCTCATATATCTGCTTATTTTAAAAGAAAGAGGGTGTGTCTGGAGTTTTCCCATGATTTGAAAAATGACCTGAAGAGCCACAAGTAATTGAGAAGCAGCAGGACTCTGTCACACCAGCCACAGCTTTCAAAGGGAGCAGAATCTGAGAGTTTGAAGTGAAATGTTCACACAAAGAAGTTATAAACGTTTCCAGAAAGCTTTGTTTTGTGCAGAGAAGTCCATTTGAGCTCTTGGGTGTGTGATTTACATTTCAAAGCGTAAAAACACATTGATTTATTTTTTGCAAGTTGATACCATTCAAACCCTATGGGAACTGTTCAGATATAAAGTAAGGAGGGAACTTTGTGTTGTGACAGCTTCTCTCTTGTTAAATATGGATTTAATCTCAGTATCACATTTTGAGGGAACTCTGAGGAGCACAGGGGTTCATGGTCATAACACGGTGTCAAATTTTCAGAGTTGAGATTCCCAAGTTAAAGGCTGACATGGTAGAGAAATAAAAAGTTGTTTTCTCTTAGCCTGAGTGAAATTAGTTGCCTGAAATCATAGGCTAAGAAAAGAAATCTTAACTTGTTTTGTATTTTTTGCATCTACAACCAAATGAGTTCAGAAGAATTTCCATGAAACCTAGGAAAATTAAATCCACAAAGAAATAAATACTCAAATACTTGAGTGATTAGCATCAGAAATGGAGATAAATAATTCATGAATCCGTTGAGAAGTATTATGTGTTAGCCCATGGTACATGTCCAAAATCCAAAATCCCATGGAGGAAAATAACCTCTGAGCCCTCAGATGTTTTCCTTGGTCTGCAGATGTCAAATCCAATGATAAAAATTCCACATATATGTGAATCCCACAGTGGAAGATCTCTGTGACATCATCTAAACTGTCAGCTTCCCTCAGCCTTCATTCCACACCTGGGCAAAGCGTGTGCTGGGAAGGAAATGAACATGTGTTGTCATCCTTTTCTTTCATTTATTATAATCTCAGTGTTTCTGTGGCTCACCAACAGAAAACAAAGTGGGGTGGAGAAAGGAAGAAGAAGTAAAGATGAATATTGTTCCTTGCACACTTCTTGAAGATCAGTAGTAATAAGTCTGTAACTCCATTTCTCATCCATCATGAAGTTTTCTAGGCTTATTGCACTAAAGAAAAAAGAAATGCTGACTGGCAATGCATATCTGAGACTTGAGGGTCCTGACACTTCCTGATTCAGAATTTCTCAGATTTCAGACAAGTGATTAAGTGCTGGTCCCAGGTGGGAATTAACACCCTGGCCAGGCAGGGCTGGCATCAAAGAGATCACTCTCCCTGAACAAAAACACAGATGCTACCAGAAGTGGTGGTGTATGTTTGTGATGCCAGCATGTGGGAGGTCCAGAAAAGAGAATCAAGAATTAATTCAAGGTCAGGAACTAGAGGGATGGCTCAGCAGTTAAGAACAGTTGTTCTTGCAGAGGACCCAGGTTCAATTTCCAGGACCCATATGGCAGTTGCAGATGATTATCTGTAACTCCAGTTCTAGGAGATCCAATGCTTTCTTTGTCCTCCATGGGCACCAGGAGCACATGTGGTACACAGACATTTATGTAGGCAAAACATACATTTAAAAATGAAGATAATTTTTTTTAAGTCAAGATGAATCTTGGCAACATAGGGAGTTTGAAGAGTGAGTTGGAATGAAGTGAGTTAGAATGGGTTAAGGTAGAATGGAGGAGGAGGAAGAAGGAAAAGGAGGATGATGGGGAGGAATGAGGAGGAGAAAGAAGAAGGAAGGTAATTGTTCATGCTAGGTGGAAGAGACAGTAAAACATACCCTTGAGTTAAAAGATGGACTTGCCACCAAATAGATTAAGAAGTGTTTGTTTCCTGGAGCCTTGTGGTACAAAGGATTCTACCCTCCTACTTCACTGACAAACATTCTCTACCCATAGACCCATAGCTTTATGATATCCTCACCAAATATGGAGGACTTAGTTTGTTGCTACCGTAACATTCTAATTTCCCCACTTCTGAGTTTCTGGTTATTCTCTTATGCTACACTAGTTTTGTAATAGTGGTTTCAGGAAGGGTTTCTCCACATGGAGCATACTCCAGAGACCTCGAGCTTCTTCTCTAACATACAGATATCTCATTTGACCCAAGGGGAATTTCCTGATAATGTTATTTCCTAGATTAAAAAAAAAAGATTTTGTTTTTATTTATACAGTGTGTGCACATGAGTGCAGCACTCATGAAGGCCAGAAAACGGCATTAGATTCCCTGGAGCTAGAATTACCGGTGGTTATGAGCTGCCTAGTGCTGGTGCTGGGAACATTCTGTTCCTCTGCAAAAGAAGTACTCGTCCTTAGCTCTTAACCTCTGAGCTATTTCTTCAGCCCCTCCCAGATTTTTTTTAAGGAAAGGAAAACACATGGTAGGTTTTCCCAGCACCTTTCGGGTGCTTACCTTTGTCCTTGTTCATTTTACAGCGCCTTGGCTAAACATGTTGTTCTCTAATGTGGTGAGTTGTCATATTACTAGAAATCTTTTTTTTCTCCTGTAGATCTTGCTCACTTCCTGTGTTTTAGGCAGCCAATCACAAATGCAGTATAGCAGAAAATTTCAAGAAAAAAGTAACACAACACTGAAATACCATTTCTATACTGGCAACAATAACAGCCACTTAATTTTTTTTTTTTTTTTTTAGTAAAATCTAGTTGACATTAAAAGTAAGACTGGGAAATTTTTTAACTAGTTGTGTAAGAGTATTTTTTAAATTTTTGTTTCTAAAAATAGAATATTAACTATGAACTGTTTTATGGTATGTTTATCAGGCATACTGAACTCTAGGAAACCGTCAGTGAGCCAGTACCTAGGCAAGAAAGCTGGGAACTTTTAGCACATGTTTTAGGCTAAAGCTTTGTAGAGTCCTAAGGTGGAGCAGCCACCTGTCCCATTGGAGTGACTTTCTTTCCACCCCCCAACTTCTATCGAGGCCCATCCTTCTTAGCTAGCAAGGTCAGAGGCACAGTCGGACTGTAGAACATTAGGACAGCTTTCTGATTTCCAGCAGCACATGTTGGCCAGATTGACAGGACTGGGCACTTCTAAGTGACTGCAGGTGTTTATAAACAGCAAAAAGGCAAACAGAACATTTCTGTATACTCAACCTCTGGAAAGGCCTGGGAGTCATGGATCCCTTCCAGAGTCTAATGGATTTGGATGGGCTTCATGCCCTGGTGACTTCTCCATATACTTTTCTGTGTAACCTTGCCCTGGAGAAGAGCAAAAGAACCCATAGCAAGCCTCAGCAAGGAAGTAAATAAAGCCTGTGGCTGTCATCAGGGACGTTTATTTGCCAACAAACCTGTGGTTAATAGGTAATACGATCTCTGTGTGCTTCAGTTCCTTCCCCAAACGTACTTTAGATGTGATGAGAGGAGAGCTCCTGAACTCAAGTTTCAGCTCCATAAAGATACTGCACATTGTTTTTCTCACAATACCAACAAATAGAGCCTTACCCAGCAAGAGTACCTTTTGATATTTAAGGAATCACCGTTGGCATTGAATCAAATTTCTATGTTTAGGTAAATTCATAGTTAAGTGGGCAGAAAAGATCCTCTGTCCACCACTGTGGATTCTCAACTGTTTAACCAACCAAATGTTGGCTTAAGTCATACCCCCCACACACCACATGCAATTCTAAGCCATAGCTGATAACCTCATTTTTCTAAACACCAGGAGCTTCCCTCTTTGAAAATCTCCAGTGGTTTTGCCATTATCTCCTGGAGTATGTTGGACCATACTAACCGATCATTGAAGGTCCTCAAAATTCTGTTCCCAAGTTATCTCTTCAGTCCCATTGTCCCTCACATATCAACCACTTTGTGCTCTTCCAATCAAGCTACCCAGCTGCAGTGACAGAAAACATGACTCTGCACCCCTTCTTACATAGAGTCATCCCCAAACCCTAGTTTTACACCAGACCCCCAAAAAGGTCTTCCTTTCTTCAGAACTCTCATACTGCTTGTTTAAGCTAACACTATCAAACTCTATTACTCTACCCACACTGTCAGTTATCTTTGAATGAACATCTCTCATTGTCTCAGCCACCTGGAACACATTGTAGGTAAGGTCTGCGTCCTATCCCTGCGTCCTATCCAATCTCTATCCCCCCCTGGTACTTTCTTCATAACCGTGAGAGCTCTAGCTTACTGGCCAGTAGACAACAAACCCTTTCCTTACTATTGAGACTATAATGGTGCAAACACTTGAATACATTGAGTCAAACAATTCAAAGTTGAGAATTCCCTTCTGATTGCCTTGAAGATGAGCATATGAACATTGCTGTCCTTATTTTTTTTTTTTAGTAAATTTGGAAAATGCCAGTTTTTTTTTTTTTTAGTAAATTTGGAAAATGTCAGAAACTCTAATGTTACTAAATATCCAGGTGATTCCTAGACACCACTTAAATGAACTTGGATTACTGGCATGGTTTCCCCAGATGCATTTGGTAATGGGGCTGCTGATGTTATTACTGTTGGTGTTGTTTTCCATTCCAGATACAAAGAGCTTTGATCATGATGTTGACAGAATAAGTTTTAAGAATGATTGCTTTCCAGACACCCTAAGAGCTTTCCACCTGTATCTGAGGCCTCCCCATCCCATTTCTGTTACTCCTGCCTTCCTTTTTCCTTCTTATTTACTTGTTGATCTCCTATTCGTTGCTTTTATATGGTATAGTCAAGGCTCCTGGTGGCCAATGTTTACCTAGCTTTATATGAACAACACTAAAAGCTGCTAATTTCTCATTTGAGTGCTATGGGTCTCATGCAAGTCTCCACAAGATAAACCCTGGCAAGCCCAGCTGATAAACCCGAGGCTTTGGGGTGGGCCCATCCCAGGAGACACTAGGTAGACACCAGAACCACATTCAAGTGTGTACCATTAATGGCTCTAGAAATTGAGTATGGGTATAGATACCAGAGACCCTGGCATAAAGGGGTATAGAATTGCTAAGTGACTAGACATAGGTGTGTGTAACCTTCAGACTACGGATTACATAGCCACTGTAAGAATAGCTCAACACACTCATGGAGATGGTTGGATAGTAGAATGTTAAAGTCAGGGGCCAAATACATATGGACTGGATATTGGGAATGTATGCTAAGCCATATAACTCTCATAATTGTGGTGTATTTATGTCTGTTGTTTTGTATAGTATTTACTGTTATAAGAGAAGTAACCATTTGTTGGACTGAAAAGCGGAGCTATTGGGGGGAAGAGGGTGGAAGGGTGGGGCAGGAGGGGGGAGTAGGGGAGGGATTGTGACTGAGATGTAACTTGAAGAAATAAAAAAATAAAGTATAAAAAAAAAGAATAGCTCAACACAAAACAGTAAAGTTACTTAGAACATTAAGAGATTTGTTGGCAACTTTATTTCTGTAACTCTGGTTATGTAGATGATAAAATCATTGCTTCACAGTACCAAAGGCAGATCATACCTGGGACTCTAGAGGGCAGTTAAGCGTCTGAGAAGATTGGTTAAAGCAGGAGAGTTTAAACTAACTTCCAACACTGACCATGTGTGAGTTTATGGGAGATGACACTCTGATTCTAAGACCAGTTGTAACAGTCCTCCTGAAGATAATACCAAATAATCTACTTCCCACTTACTAGGTATTCTCCAGGCTTGTTTTAAGGAAAGGTTGTTTATGAACCACACTTACGAAACAGTTTCCAGCATGGGCTGAATCTAAGCCAAGACTATCAGCACTGTGTATTAAGGAGGCAAACGGTGCTCCAGGGATGATCAGAGATTCTGCCCTTCTTGAGTTTGTGAGGCCAACTGCAGGGCCCTGGAGGCTTCTCCCAGGACCCACCTCATGGGATCCTTTTCTATCCTCATCTCTGCATGCCGGATGCTGCTCAGAACCCAGCGTGCAGCGGTATCTCCAGGTATCTCCATGAGAACAGAAGTTATGAAGCTATCCCAAACTCTGCACTGGAAAAAGAGACCCCTCAGCTCCATGTGTCCTGTGTTCTTTTCCTATTTGTATCACATAAACAGAAACAAAGGCCCCTTCCTTCTGTCACTTGCTGTTATAAGTGAGCTGGTGTGGAGCTCTCAGTCAGTCAGGTCCTATGAAGCAGGGCGGCCATTTTCTCAGAGGGTGATGTGGTGCTTCCTGACTTTTCTCTTTCAGCAATGAGGTGGTGAGAAGTGACTTGAAGAAACTGCCAGCCCTCCCCACCCAAGCCCTGAAGGAACACCCTTCCCTGGCCTACTGGTAAGACCCTGGCCTAGAATCTCCTCAGGAACAAGTCTCCCCTTCTTCAAAGAGAACCCAGGCTTCAGCTCCCACGTGCCTCCTCCCCCTCCCTGCTGTGTCAAGTAACTCAGAACTGTTTTCAGAGCCAGAGGGAGTGGTTTATACCTATAATGCCGGAATTAGGGTAGGCTGAGGCTGAAGGATTGTAAGTTCGAGGCCAGAATAAGGTACACAGTAAGTTCCAGGGTAGCCTGGGGATGGAGTGAAACCCTGTTTAGGGAAAAAAAAAAAGCCTTTCCTCCTTTCCTGTGCTGGTCCAGTTTCATATTGGAATACCAGAGGTCTAGAGGGTGGGAGAGGCTGGGACATCATTTCTTTGGCAACGGAAGAAGCAGGTTGTTTTCTTTCTCCCTGGTGTTTACCATACCCTGGTTTAGCCTCCTTTGTAACATTATGCCATGGTTCATCTATGGAATCCTGAATTATCCAGTTCCACATGGTTTAGCCTTGGCGGCTGAGCCAGAACGGAGCAGGGCTCACATTCCTGAAGACTGTGTTGAAATCCTGCCGGCACTTATGTGCTGGCTGCTTTCCTCTGACAAGGACAGGACTGGTTCCCTGGGGTTCCTTCTGGCCCCCTCTCAGAAAGCAGTGTAGCTGCCCATAGTGTAAGATATAGTCACGGCAGGACACTTGGCCATGTATATAGGCTTGCAACCCAAGCTTCTCAGAGGGATGAGGCAGGGGGATTGTAAATTGTAGGCCTCCTTGAGCTACAGAGTGAACTCACAGCCAGCAACTTAGTGAGACCTTCTCCTCCCCCCCAAAAAAAAATTGTTTTAAGGGCTGAGATTTAGTGGTACAATATTTTCCTAGTGTGTGTGATTCTCTTCAGTACAAGAACTGGGGGAAGAGAGGAGAGGAGAGGAGAGGGAAGACAAAAAGTAGTGAACAAGTTGACCTCAGTAAAGTACAACACCCAGTTCACCAAGCACTTATAAATGTATTCTAAAATTTTTGAATGAGTATTCCACTCTGTCTAGATACTTCCAGCAGTAAATAAACTAAATATTCAGTTATTTAAGTAGACTTAAGGAAGCCTACAGGTGGGCTAGGTCGGTTCATGATGCAGAGTTCTCTAGTGAGATTGAATCCACTCTCAGAAAGTGCTTTTCTCTGAGAAGCTCACTCAGAGAGCTGGAGAGCTGGACTCAAAACTGCGAACTCCAATCAGTCCACTTCCATCCCTCACTTCACCTCTGACCAGATCTACTATCATTCTTCAGTTGGTAATGTAGCTAAAAATAATGAGCAGGCTTATACCAAGGACTCCAAATTCAAAACTAGTCTGAGTGATATTAATGAGTCGAAGGCCAGCCTGGGCTAAATAGTGATACATTGTCTCATTAAAAAAGACGACGATAATAACTTGAGAGGCCAATAGTTCTCACACTCAGGGATGAGTTACACGTGAGAGTAGTAATGTTGGTAGTCAGTCTGGAGGCAGAATTAATTGCCTTTGACCCATTTCATCCCACAATCATGTCTTTATTTATTGTCTGACATTGTTAAAGCAACCCCAATGCCAATCACAGAGTTCCCCATCCCCTCCGCCTCTCTCTTTCTGGATCATTCTTCCATTGTCTCCACCAGATCCTCTGTGTTCAGGTTATTAGTAATATAAGAGCCTTCCTTCTGATC
>CAJQZJ010009351.1:5142912-5153349 GCA_907164525.1 Lophiomys imhausi | reverse complement strand
ATCCTCTGTGTTCAGGTTATATTAGTAATATAAGAGCCTTCCTTCTGGCCATGCTTTCCACCTTTTATCAGTGTCAACATCTCTACCTGAACATTTTGCCCACAGCCGTCTTACCAGTATATCCTTTAGTCACGTGACTAGGACAGCCCTTTCCTCACCCAGACCCGTGAATGTGCAGACAGTTATCTAAGGCACTGGGTGAGTGGCAGGATACGGAAGCCAGGTACCTTCAGTGTTACATCCAGCTGTGAACAAATCGATAGCACGGACCATCCTGATGCTAAATGAATCTATGGCCCTTTCGTTTTGTCACCGCCCCCCCCTTTTGCCCCCACCCCCACCCCGTTGCCTTGGACTCAGCTGCTTGTGGTTGCCTCTGATTTTTCAACCTATTTACACAAATTTCTAAAAAGCAAAGACTTAAGCAGAGGCAGACGTCATTTGTATAGCTACAGAGTGACAGGAGAAAGCTAGTAAGGACATGGAGCTTCTCTGAGCTTCCTCAGCATCATCACTCATCATCAAAGCTGATCGTGACCCCTTCTTTTGGCATACACCTTTTTCTTTCTCCTCCATGCCAGGCATTCGCAGGTGGCCCCGATCATTCCCGAACTGAGGATATAGATTTCTTGTTCTTCCTGGCTTTCCATTCCCATGGCATCTAGAGATACAGTGAACGTCCTTTGTGCCAAGATTGGTCACTGGGGGCCTTTTCACGTGACATTCTGGTAGAGCCGTGGGTTTCGTCACAGGGTCAGACAGGTCTGTGGATTGTGAGGTTGTAGCTATTGAGGTAGCCTCCCTCTCCTTCTGTCCAACAGAATGGACCACACCAAGCTGCTTCAGGCTCTAGTAGGAGCAAATAAGCCCTACTGTGTAGCTGAAGGCAGTGCAGGGAACACAAGGATACTGTGTCATTGTACCATTATCCTTCCAGTTCATTTCCCCTGAGCATGGATTTCATGCTACGCAATGGCTTTCCCATCAAAGAGGCATCTCAACAGGTTAAGGTGGCCTGCCCAGGACTACAGAACAAGGTGGTGTTAGGGCCTGCCTGGACTCCCCATCATGTGCCTGGTTAGAGATTGCCAGGCACCGCAATCACCCCTACGGTACATACAAGGACTGAAACCCTGACTCTGCAGGCTGACGACTCCTCCGAGACTGGGGACCCTTTCACCATCACCACTGCCCCTCCAGCCACTCATGTGTCCGTGTGCCTCCTTGTCTTCAGGGTGTTAATGAGACTTCCCAACAAGACCTAACTAGCGTGAAGGCCCCATTCTGCCCTGGCAGTGTGCATAGTAACTTCATGCCCCGTTGTGGACAGTGCTTTGGGGTTCAATTTTCTGTAACTTGTGAGTTTCTCCTTGTTAGTCTGTCCAGTCCTTAAAAGGATTGGGGGTATTAGGAACACAGTCTGAAGAGCAGGGAGCTCCCATCCCCTCCTTAGGTTCCTGAGACAGGTGGAAACAGGATGGAGTGGAGCTGGGACAGGCTGATGAGACCCCAGGTGGCATTGAGTATGTCATCATATGACAAGCCCCTGTTGGCTTAATGTGGAGAAAGAAATGGGGAAACCCGAGGCGAGGGGAGGTCACACTGTGACTTACCAGATGGCTTCAGAGAGCAGGCAGCCGGACAAGGTTGGCGGCCACAGCACTGTTTGCAGCTGTCAGGCCCCATGAGACCTTGTGGCCAGGCCAGTGGAGCAGCTGCCTGTCAGTGTTTGGGACTTTGTGTTGTTGATGTTTCTCAAGCCTTGCTTATGTTCACAGTACCATATTGACTTTCAGTCTCCCACCCCCAGCTTTGGGGTGCCCTCTCCCAGAGCTAGAAAAGAAATAGGCTTAAGTCTCCGTTAGTTCGCTTGACCGCAGATCTAACTAAACGTTGACCTCATCACATCACAGTTGTGTGGCAGAAAGTGTGCCATAGTAGGTCAAGATCTTACAAAAATGGGGTTAGAAGAGAAACAGAAAAAAAGTAAGAGAAGGCTCCACCTAAATTCTGGGATAATGAATTAATAGTGGACACCCAACATGAGCTGATGAAGTCTTGAGGGTACAACCCTGTATCACATATACGCAAGGAGCTCTTATGTAAAACTGAAAGAGTCTTGCTGGTGGTTAAAGAAATGACAAGTGGATCATGGGAATCAAAGTCAAATCTACAGGAGAGGGTGTGGAGGATGAGGCTTTTAGGGTTGTCCTTAGTAGGTGGGACACAAGGCCTTTTGCCAACAACATCCCATTTCTTTCTGTGGGCTGGCTCTGTGACCCCTGAGGCTGTAGTGGGAGCCACAGTGCTCCCACCTACCTTGGCACCGGTCACCTCCCCATGAAGGCTGTACTATTACCCAAACCATGCTCTGTTCTGTCAAAGAAAATTTTGGCTAGCCATTGTCATCAAGGAAGCCATTCAATTTCCTGTTAGTTTTAGAGGTAAAACCTCAAAAAGATAAATGACCTGCAACCTCATTCAGCTAGCTAGAGTATTGTTTTCCCAGTGTGTCCCTGGGAATTGTATTAACCAGACCCAAATTCCAGATTTTTCTCTCCTCCTTGGGTTTGGCCCTGAGCACTGGGTAGGATCTGCATTACTGCACCACCCCAGACTCTGTGCAGACAGGACCTGTACACTGAGCAAGTTTCACAGCGATGCTCTCTGTGACTGGTGACAACTGCTTCGCCATCTTTTCCTTTTCCACGGTTTCTTGAAAAGAGCAGCCCAGCCCCCAAAAGCTGCGTGCCACTCTTGTCCAACCGAGTAGCAGTCTGAGACAAAGACAATGTGAGTCCTCCGAGGAGAAGACAGGCTTTTCTATCCCCACCAAGTCTTTGACACTTACTTGAGCAGCATTGAGAAATGTCATTTCAGGACACAATTATCTTCGAGGTCCTCAGGTGGATGGGCGTTGAAACGTCCTAGTGCTCAGGGGGCAGGATGTGCAGCCTCTAATGCCAGAATCCTTTCCTCTGATTCTAGTGAAGATAGAGTCATTGAATACTACAAGAAGCTGAATGGCCAGACGAGGGGACAAGCAATCGTGAAGTAAGTGGCCGTTTTGACTGCTCACTAAGACTGTGTTTGGGAGCCAGGGAGTCAGCTCAGTTGGTAAAGCTCTTGCCCTGTAAGCAGAAGTACCCTCATTCAGATCCTCAGAACCCACATAAAAAAAAATAAAAAAAAAACAGTCATGGCAACTTGCATTATACAACACCGACACTGGGAAGGCAGAGATAAGCAGATTCCTAGACCTCAGGAGCCAGCCAGCCTAGCTGAATCAGTGAGCTCCGCTGTGACCCAGTTTCAAAAAAAATCATGTGGAGAGTAATAGTGGAAGATATCTCACATCGACTTACACATACCTGCACTTGTATATGCAGATGCACAAGCACATGAATACATACACACAATCTACACAACATATGCACAAGACTATCTTTGTGTGTTAATAGGCCATATATCAAGGTTGTCTATTTCTACCTGGAAAGATATGTTGGAAGAAGAGTGTGTCTACTAATTTCCAAGTTAATATCCACTCCACAACTTCATAACGAACAGCAAAAGAGCATATATGTGATACCACTTCTGCTCACTAACCCTTATATGTGCTATGTGTGTCACCTTTGCAGCTACATGAGTATCGTGGAGTCTCTCCCAACCTACGGTGTTCACTATTATGCAGTGAAGGTAAGTGAACTCATTTGCTGGTCTGCCCACCCTGTCGTGCAAAGGCGAGCAAGCCAGCAAATAGAGAATTCTCTTATTTTTTAACCTGAAGATTTTGAGGGGACTAGGAATTGATGGAGGTTGGCTTGGTCAGAAAGATTGCCTGCCAGAGGAAATTGAGCAACTGAATTTTATCCCAAGGGTACCAACCCTTGATAGAGTAACCCTCCAATAGTCTTTTTTTTTTCTCCTCTTGTCATAAATCTCTACTTCCTTTCAGTCTCAGAGGAATCCTGGGAAATCAGGCCTTGAGGGGCTCTCACTAGAAATGTTCTATCAAATACAAGTAACTAGAGAGGCCAAAAACTTGTGGCAGAATGTTGTGTTCCTCTTGGGGGTCTGATGCCACACAGTCAGCAAGGAGGAGAAGTGGGACCACTGAAAGAGTCCAAGACTGTGTTCTTGAATGTGGCATTGTCAACTCCAATGTGACATCAACTTCATTCGAAATTCTACTCAGTTCTGTCCACCCTGGGCCACACTGACACCTCTTTCTAACATGACAAAGATGCCATGCCAGCCTTTCCCAAGCCTAAGTTACAGTGTCGAGACCAGGGTGAGCTCTCTGGCCTCCGGGAACTTCTGTTCCAGATGAGAAAGGTGAATTCCCTCAGAAGACCACCCCCTAGGAATGTTGTGCAGGAGGATGTGGCCACTGACCCCAGAATGAAGTACAAATGCTCACTTGAAGGGGCTCAGAATCCCCCTATGCCAGGGTTCAGGACCCTGATCTCACAAGGTCACTGGGTTTCTTCTTGTTTTATTCGCCAAAATCAGTGCTATGCACAGGCACCTCCCAGAGACAGATACAGGGGATCAACATAATGACTGTACCTTACATGTATCTATGTGTCTGTCTGTCTGTCTGTCATCTTCCTAGAATGCACAAAGCCCTGAGAGTAATCCTCAGAGCTTTTAACTAAATAATCTTTTTTAATGAAGTTGGACAATTCCATGTCCTAAAACGTATGTGAAGCCATAGATTCAATCCCTAACACCAAGAGAAAAGGTCGTTAAAAAAAAAATCATATGCTCCCGAAACTGAATAACCCTTTATTTTTTCAAATTTTTTTCCTTTGTCTTTATTCTTTGTGCTTACCTTGAAATAACATCGTTCCTGCAAATATTTGCAAACTGCCCTACTCAGTTTGAGTTTCCAGGACTCTTGTGATGAAGACATTGATGTGAAAATTAGTACAAATCTTGGGGAAAGGCTGCTTGCTATGCGCAGCATAAAGTTGGGAACCACTCAAAATCATCCTAAAAAGAGCTACAGTTTTCCCTCCGGTGATAAGTAGTCTTATAAAATGTATATACAGAGGGGTCCAGGGTTTATACGTGGTACACATGCTTATATCCAGTCCTGATGATGTTCTGGCTTCAGTTTTCCTACATGAGTCCTAAAAATCCTCATTCAGCTGTATTCCTGAGTGAGCAGGACATCTAGGTGACACCCCTTAGCCTGGCTGCCATTGGCTCAATGTGACTTGGAAGGTTTAGCTTCCATTGAAGTTTGAGCCACTTAGCTTCAATATCTGCCCCTCGAAGGAAAGAAGCACCTTCCATGGTTTCCTGGGTTCTCTCTAGGTCTAAAAGCCCTGGAGAGATTTTTTAGATCAGAAAGTCACTCATTTTCTTTAAAATGTTGAACATATTTTGTGTTTTTCTGCATGGTGAGTGAGTCTCAGACTGGCTTTTGCAGAGAGGATGCAGGGTCCTTGCACTTTTTCATGTGAAGAGGTGAAGTGAAGATGGAGGCTGGGGAGAGGGTGCTCAGTTGTTAAAGAGCTGTCTGAGTACTGGGACCTGAGTTCAGATCCCCAGCACCCAAATAAAATATCTAATGCTAGTGGGGCTGAAACAGGGGGCCAGGACTAGCCACTCAGAGAGCTCCAGGTTCACTGAAAGACCCTGTCTCAAAAATAGATAAGGTGGAGAGAGGGGCGGGGCAGGGGAGAAGGCAACCAAGGTCAGCCTCTGGTCCCCACCCATAAGTCCATGCATGTGCCTCTACACCTGTACACACACAAACAGGTACACATGCTTATATCAAATAAATAAGCGAGGGATACAGGTGTCCCGGCTGTGATGCTGCTCAGAAACAGAGCCAGCTGCCCAGCTCAGGCTTGGTTCCCACCACTGTTCATGTAACTGAGCATGCATCCATGCCGGGTGCATCTGTTAAGATTAAGAAAAGTAGAAACGGGTTCCTTCTACTCCAGACACACTGCCTTTTCCCTTGTCATCCTCTGAGCCAGGAAATCCCTTCTTGGTCTGTGCTTTTCCCCTCTAGCCTCATGTTGACTTATACTCCTTTTGACATCCTAGGACAAGCAGGGGATACCATGGTGGCTGGGACTAAGCTACAAAGGAATCTTCCAGTATGACTACCATGATAAAGTGAAGCCAAGAAAGGTAAGGGTGCCTGCCCTCTTCTGTGGGCTTAAGGGCTCTCTTTTGAGAGAGGAAATGTGTTAACATTGTACAGCTTGAGGGCTCACCAATCCCATGCTAATGTATGTATATATAAATTACTCCACAGTAATCCTATCTGAATTTCCTGGGTAAATATTTTTCTCTCCCTGTCTCTAAGGAAACTTAAAGTGTTATAATTATCTAAGGTTGGGTATTTGGCTCCATTCCCCAAGAGCAATTGGGCAAACGGGCTTAGAGGAGCTGTCATGTATGTTCTTTTTCTTGGGAGACTATATGTTTTGGCAAAGTAGAGAAGCATTATCTCTCTTGAATCCTGAGGCCAATCTGAGTTCTCCCTGGTGATTTTTTTTTTGAATGAGGTCATAAGTCATAAGAGTATATAGATCATAGGTCAAGGAGAGATGAGAAAATAACCTGACAAATACCTCTTGGCATCATAGGAGTAAGCAGAGACTACAATCATCTGCCCCAGAAAAAGGAAGTCAAGTCACTGGGAACACAAATGTGTTTGAATTTTATTTTCACAGACACACATTTTCCAGACCAGAACAAACAGAAAGCTTACAGAGGAAAAGTGCTTTGGGGGTGAGAATGTATCATTGGTCCATTATGTCCTCCCAGACTGCTACCCAAGCTTTTGTATCTGTGACTAGGATAGAAACACATCTGGGCTGACCATACTCTGTGCACATCTGGACTGTTCACACTCTGTGAACATCTGGGATGACCACACTCCAACACATCTTGGCTGACCCCACTCTGCACATCTGGGCTAACCCCACTCTGCACATCTGGGCTGACCACATTCTGCACATCTGGGCTGACCACACTCTATGAAGTTAACACCTGTCCTCTTAGTCACTTTCTTCATTAAATTGATAATGGAGAAATGGCCCTGTGGTGGGAAGAATTTTCACTCAATTGTCAGTAAATCATTTCAGTTCCAAGTAAAGATCATGAACAAATGATGGAGGAATTGTTCATTGGGAACAATGCAGCAAGAACCTGCCTCTTTGGAGAAGTGTGTTCCTTTGTGTAGCAAGCTCCAAATTTCTGTTTTCCATTTACACACAAGAAATGAATGGTGTCTGGGCTGGAGAGATGGCTCAGCGGTTAAGAGCACTGCCTAGTGCTCTTCCAAAGGTCCTGAGTTCAATTCCCAGCAACCACATGGTGGCTTACAACCATCCACAATGTGATCTGGTGCCCTCTTCTGGAATGCAGGTGTACATGCAGATAGAGCACTCATATGCATAAAATAAATAAAATAAATCTTTAAAAAAAAAAAAAAAAAGAAATGAATGGTGTCATGTCCTGCCCCTGGACCCCCACCCGTGTTCCTGTTTTGATCCTCTTAACTTTCTGGGCCATAGACCTACACCTCGTCCTTACCATGTCTTTGTTTCCCCGTCCTTTTCTCCACCTGGCCTTTCAAATGCTTAAGTTCTCTTGTCACTTCCTTCTTCCCTTTTATACCACCTCTTCTGTCTTTCCAACCAGTTGGACTGATTCTTTTTGTTTGTTTGTTTGCTTTGTTTTGTTTTCCTACTTGCAAATGACAAACACACTTCCAGCACCTTTCACAAAGTCCTGGTTACAAAATATGTAGCTCTGCCTTGCCCTCCGTGGAAGGGAAAATCTGGGAGGATCCTATAGCTTCCGACATTCATAGTAGTGGGCATGGTGGACACCCAGGGGATTGTATCCAGTAGGCACTTAGGTATTCAGTTAGAGCTTAAGAGCGTCAAGAATTTCCAAAGCCAAACTGAACCAAGGCCGGTGTGGCTGACTGAGACCCCCAATAAAATTCAATCTTGCCCACTAAGCTCTGTGTAGTGGGCACCCCCACTAAAATACCTGTGTAGGGTTTTTTTTTTCTTAATTTAAGTGTAATTCTAATGAAAGTAATACAGTAGCACTTGATATATGTAAAACACCAGAGAGACACATAACATTGGTTCAATAAATCAGCCAGTATTAGTAAGACCTGATTTGGTTTCCAGTGCTCAGAGCCTTTCCAGAAGGTTCTTTAAAAACAAAAATCAACAGAAGAGAGGGAAGGACAGACAGACAGTTGGATCTTCAAAAAAAAATTACCAGGATTCATGAGAGAACATTTTCAGTTCTTGGTCATAGAAATCCCTGGGAGCCAGCCAAATGCAGGTTGTGTGGGCTCACATACAGTTTGGGAGTCCTTGTGAAATGAGTGCTGAATATACAGTTAGGAACAGACCTTTCAAACTCCTGTCAGACCAAGTGATGGCTTTGCTTCAGCAACCTTAAGGGGGTCCATGTGTCTATGATGTTAATAGGGCTTAAGGACAAAACTAAAGAGTGAATGAGAGCTATAGTTATGAAATCCTGTCTGTTGGAAGACTTAGGGAGGAGTCCTGTATCTCAGTACCTGACATCATTAGCATCAGGAACCCCAAACCCCCTTTATGTTGCATGTGGCAAATAGGAGATATTCCGAACAACTCGGAGCATTGGAACGTGTGCTGAGAGGATGTACACACCTGGCAGAGAATTCTCATTGCAGGTTTGCGTATAAAGCAATCCGAGTCCCTCCTTGGTGCCTCCAGATCACTGTGTGTCAGTAACTCCCTGGGCCCACCCTGTCTCTCTGACCCTCCACTATGCATGCAGAAATGTTGCAAGGATGCCCCTGTGGGTCCAGAGATAGGCACCACCACTCAATGCCATTTGTGCTTCCTGCACCCAGACTAGGGAAAAGTTGGTCGGGCATAGCAGGTATGGTTGCTTTGTCCCACGGTACAGAGAGCTGGAGTGTTCCCAAGCACAAAAGGATGAGTGAGCTACATGTGAGGGATGTCCTCCAGGTGGTAGCACGCCCTTCTGGCACCAGGACCAGGTACACCCCCACCACATTAAGCCTCCAGGGATGCTTAGGAGATGATGATTGGTGCCAAGATCTGAGTACCTAGAGGCCTCTGGGACAACTGCCTCTCCTGCCCAGGCAGCTCCTCCCACCCAGCAGCAAACAGAGGCCCTTGCTGACACTCTGACCCACTTAGAGCAGCTCTGTCACACAGCACAACAGTACTAAGAGTCAGCCTGCAGGTTGAGGCAGTGGCAAGGCTGAGCTCTCCCCTTCCTTTGGAAGGCTGAGGGCGGTCCTCTATTGGGCCACCTGTGAGCATCCATACAAGTATTTCTGTAGGGTTCATCAAAAATGTCTCCCCAAATCCCTGAGAGTCCTGGTAGCCATCTCAAATCAGACAGCACAGTGGCCTGGTCCCAGTTCTCTGGGTAAGATGCAGTTTGCCACTCTAGTTTTAGTATGTACTGAGTCTCACTCTGAATAGCTTTGGAAAGGTGAAGTGCAAAGTGAGGACTGGACTAGAAGAAAGAATTATGCTTCCTGCTGATCACACCCCACAACACACTGCCTGGGTCTCTCCACCGAGTAGATTCTTCTCTTCCTAAGTACAGCTCTCAATACAAGTTACGAACTTCATTTCAAAAAGTTTCTGAAGAGCCAGGTGGTGTGGCATTGGCCTGTAACCCCAATAGTCTGCTTGGACTATGGGCAGTTACAGGTCATCCTGGGCCACAGATCAAGATCCTGTCTCAATAAACAAACAAACAAACAACCCACAGAAAACAAACAATATTTAAATTTAAAACAAAACTAAAGTATAGATTTCTTTTCTTGCTTCCTGCTCCCAGTGACTAATCTTGGAACAAAGGAAGCTCTCTGAATGAGGTCTTTTATAAAGATGAGGCAGAACCCTGAAAGGCTGCTGAGAATACGTTATAACATTGTGTGAGCCTTTGTACAGCCATTAAAACTTGGAAACTTAGAAACTTAGCACTTACAGCTCTTAGAAATGTCCCTTTGGCTATTGTCACTCTCATCTTGCCTATGGGCAGTAGTCCTGGCAACTTTTTTTTTAATTTAATAATTTATTTTTTATTTCTTCAAGTTACATCTCAATCACAATCCCCTCCCTACACCCCCTCCAGTCTCACCCTTCCCCCCTCCTCCCCCTCAACCCCCAATCCTCTTCCCTTCTTTTTTTTTTTTTTTTTTTTTTAGTTTAAGGTATTTCTTTTTTCCCCCTAACAGCTCTCCCTTTCAGTCCAAAAAATGGTTCTTTCTCTTATAATGATAAATACAATACAAAACAACAGAAATAAATAGGCCACAATTATGAGAGTTATATGGCTTAGCATACATTCCCAATGTCCAGTCCATATGTATTTGGCACCTGACTTTAACATTCTACTATCTAACCATCTCCA
>CAJQZJ010009351.1:5121853-5138830 GCA_907164525.1 Lophiomys imhausi | reverse complement strand
TGTGTGTGTGTGTGTGTGTGTGTGTGTGTGTGTGTGTGTGTGTGTGTATGTGTGTGTTTGCACGCTTGCTCACTCATGTGCCAGAAGACAACCTCCAGTGTCATTCCTCAGCCACTTAATCTTTTTCTTTTGAGACAGAGTCCCTCACTGACCTATATTTCCCCATGTAAGCTAAACTGCCCATCCAGAAAACCTGCCTGCTTTGCCTCTGCAGTACTGAAATAAACTCCTACTACTTGACCACACCCTGTTCTTTTTTTCCCCACATGGGTTCTGGGAAATCAAACTCAGGTCCTCATATATGCAAGGAAAGTACTTTACCAACTAGGCCATCTCCCCAGGCTGAGAACACCAATTTCTAGGTAGATGGCCCCAGGTCTATCTTTAACCGTACTCTGCGTGAGCCAGTGCCCAAGCCAGATCCGATTAGATGGCCAGGGTAGTTTTCTTCTGATACATTTGTTGGGCCATGTGGTCTCCCTGGCTCCATACTCGTCTTATTCCAATGCTTTGTCTCCTAGACATCTTGTCCTCCCTGGCCCTATACGGTGTATACACCAACACTGAGAAAGGCCATATAAATAGGCACAATGATGGTGTGGACAGCAGGGGTCAAACAGGACACTGGGTATTTATAACATTCAAATAAACACCCAGCCAGACAACACAGCAGCACCCTTGAAACTGACAAGCTTCTGAAGAGCTCTGCAGACAGATTTCTACTACGTTAGGGGCCCGTTGACCCTGGACACAATTTGAAGGAGCAAATAAAAACCAAATGCTAGAGTTGGATCTCAGATCGCTGTAGGGGGCGTTCAGTAGCCCTACCCATGCCAAGAGAACTGCAGACCAGTATAACTTCTGAACTGACTTTGCTTTTCTGGCTTCAAAACCAATGACTTTTCATGGAATAACAAGAACATCAAACCCACAAGAGCACACTCTTTTATCTCACACCGTTACTTTGTGTGTCTCTCATTGCCCCTTGATAAAGCCACAGGCAGTCTCTTGGCTCTTCTGATCATCTCCACATAGCCAAAGTTGCCTAGTCACTTTAAGTAGCAAAGCAAGTTTCTGTTAAGACTTTAACAGGACTAGAGAGATGCTTCAGTGATTAAGGTGCTTCCTGCCCTTGCACAGCACCAAAGTTCAGTTCTCCGAACCTGTGTCAGGAGGCTCACAAAACACCTGTAATGTTAGCACCAGGAGATCTGACACCTTCTGGCTTCCCCAAGTACCTGTACACATATGCACATACCCAGACACACACACACATAAATGAAAGTAAAATATATATATTTTTAAACAAATTATTATGCTCAATCCTAAGAGACATTTTTTAAAAATCCTGTGTTAGTCAGTTTTTGGGTACTATAACAAAATACCTGAGATTATCAACTTATAATGGTGAAGGGTTATTTGGACTTCATAGCTTTATAGGTTCTAGGCCATGATGGTCCAGTTGGCCCTTTTGTTTTGAGGCCCATTGCAAGACAAAAACCACAGTGGGAAGTTCATGACAAAGCAATATCATCTTCATCCACAAGAAACAAAGAAGAGGAAGAGAAGAGACCAGAGACTCAAAAATCCTCTTCAGGGGCTTGCCCCCAGTGACCTGGTGATTTCCCAGAGGGTTTCCCCCCTCCTAGAGATCTCACAGCCAGCTTCCCAATGGCACCCCTCTGATAACCAAGCTGTTAACGCATGGACCATTGTGGAGCATTCAATATGAGAAGTATGAACGGGGTGGAATGGCTTAATACATAAAGGTGCTGGCAACCAAGCCTAGTGATCTGAGTTTAATCCCCGAGGCCCACACGGTAGACCAAGAGCACTTAGCTCTCGCAAAATCCACATAAACACTGTCGCGCGCATGTGCACGCGTGCGCACGCACACACATATTAAATAAATAGAAAATAGATAAAGGAATAAATGAAAATTTAGAAACATAAAGATCCAATGTATAGTACCTTCTTTTGGTGTTAACATTCAGTCTCCTCCCTACCTACTGAATTCTACCTCTGCTCTACTTCACCTGATTTCTGAAGGTGCCCTGCAAGCTCTCCAGGTGATTGTCATAAACCCCAACTCTGTAGGTTTGTGTGGCCACCTGCCCCTGTAGGAAGCAGCGAGGCTCACAGCATCTCTCTCTCTCTCAGATTTCACCTTCCTCAGCATGGCACACTGCAAACTGTGAGAAAAGAGAATTTAAGGATCATCTAACCATAAGGTTTCTTATTATGTATGTGCATGTGTGTTCACACGTGTGCGAGCACTCATACAAGTGTGTAAAACCTTGGCCAACCCCTTTGAGATAGATTCATTCTCTAATCGTCCCGAAGCTCACCAGTTAGGTAAGACCAGCTAACCAGTGAACCCGAGGCATGTCCCTGCCTCCGTCTCCTTAGAGCTAGGACTTCAACTGTGTGCCTCCATGCCTGGCATTTCACATGGGTGCTGAGAATTGTGTTTCAAGACAGGCATTTTATCGACGGGACCATCATTCTAGTCAGTAAGGTGTTTTGAAGTTCTAACAATGTTCAAATAACACAAATAACAGCTACAGTTTCTTTGCATAGTTCAGTGGGGTTGAGTTGTACTGACAGTGTTGTACAGTCCAGTCTTCAGAACTCTTTCTATAATAAAAGTCTGAAACTTTAACCCCAGTACCCCATTTCCTCTCCCCTGGCCTCTGGCTGCCATCTTTCTGCTTCCTGTTTCGGTTAGTTTGACTCCTGTAGTTGGGTTGCCTGTATTTGTCTTTGAGCGAACATATCCGACCCCAGAACATATTTCAGAGTGAGCAGGGTCCTTGGGAGATAATAATTATGCCACCCTGTCAGAACCAGGGCCCATGTCACCCTATTGAGCCTGCTTGGTGACCTTCCTACCCAGCTGTTGGCCGCTGCTTGTGACCTCTCCTGTCTGGTGATCAAATAATAAGGCCCTTATGTAGGATTGCTTATCTTGAAGTCTAACACAGGACTTCCGTTTTACTTATCCTTGGCTTTAGCATCCAGTGGCCAGGGTAACTGCAAACAGTAAAATCTAGGACAGGCAAAACAGACGACGCAGCAGCCTGGTTACTTTCTCTAGCAGATCTGACAGGCGTTTCTGCTGCCTAGGCCTTGCCCCCAATCTCTTCGATCATCCTGGAAGGTGTACACTGGCATTTTATTAGGCTGTGTGTCCCTATGCCCACTGGCATGAACTCAGCCTGGTTGTTGTGGCTTTTTATGTTCTGGCCTTTTTTTTTTTTAATAATTTATTTTTTATTTCTTCAAGTTACATCTCAATCACAATCCCCTCCCTACTCCCCCCTCCAGTCCCACCCTTCCACCCTCCTCCCCCTCAACCCCCCCATCCTCTTCCCTTCTTTTTTTTGTTTAAGGTATTTCTTTTTCCCCCCAACAGCTCTCCCTTTCAGTCCAAAAATGGTTCTTTTTCTTATAACTATAAATACAATACAAAACAACAGAAATAAATAGGCCACAATTATAAGAGATATATGGCTTAGTGTCGCGTCCCCCTCGACCAGCAAGGATGACGCAACTCACAAAAGCTCTTCTCCAGCAGTTTATTCAGGTCCCTTGAAAACAGTCTTCCGAATGCCCGGGCAGACCCAACCCACAGGCTAAATACTAAATGAACAGCCAATCAAGTAAAGCCAAGTGGTGCTATCTTAGAGGCCCACGTATGCGGAAGCAAGCCAGATCAGCGGTCTTAGCCAAATATGGACTTGTTTATCGTCGAGAGCGCTCACCGTCGGGCTGGTGGGAGGCGGAAACCGGCGCCATCTTTAGGGCGCGGCACATCGCAGCTCTCTACAGTTCCCCCTTTTTTATTTTTTCTAAAGTTGGTAGAAGTCCCTGGAAAGGCTTCGTAATCCCTCTATCTGGGGATCTCACAGTGGGCCTGAGCCTGTAGGAGGGCGGTGCTCAAACTCTTACCCGTCTCTGGGTCAGCCTCCCCACTCGGGACTGCCCTGTCTTAGGTGGCCGAGACTTACCCGTCTACTCCGTCATTGACTTGCCAGACCCTAATATCCGTGGAACGAATACCTCAGTGGGCAGGGACTATGCTTAGTGAAGATTTACTTCACGGCAGCGAGCCATGCCTGAGGGGACTGGCCCGCCTCAATGGCGACAAGGGCTTGTATAATCATGGCTGCATTACGCTTTTGTGTGGCTCTCATCTTGTAGATGCACCATAGGCAAACCAGAGAGGCTAGTATCATCAGTATCGCCAAAGAGCCTACGCCCGCCCACTCCTTAAGATGATCCATAGCCGTCTGTATCCAGGAAGTCAAGCCAGTAGCCAGGCTCAGATCCACCCGAGTGGAGTTGATGTGGACAATTGTCGCTCTCAGCTCTCTCATCAAATTTTCAAATTCAGCCGACCAATCCTGTAAGAGGAACTTTGACAATTGTCTAGACAAATTAGCAGCCTTTGTAAAATTTTGATACTGCACGGAAGTAACACACAAACCTTGCAATTTCCACTCACACCCCAATTGTGCTAGTTGCCAAAGAGAATCAATCTGTTCTTGTATTAGATCTATGCGTTGATTAACTATCATAAGACCTCCTTTGAGATGAGAATTCATAGAGGTCTGAGTATCCAATGCCTGTGCCACAGTGGCTGAGATGTTATTCAGGGCATTGGCAGTCTGTATAGAACTAGACAAAGCAATAGCTGAGGCAGTAGCTCCCACAGCAGCAATAGTGATGGCAGTAACAATAGCTGCAGTGATGCCAAAATCTCTTTTAAACCTGAATAGCATCATGGTATTAGGGGCCTCTACAGGAACTGGTACATATCGAGGCATTCTAGTCACCACAGCCACAGGCATTCCAGCACAGGGCATAAAAACATATGCCCGGAGTGCATACTAACTTTTCTTCACCCAAGGATGCGCTCCCATTACTTAAAATCCACAGAAAAGGAGGCCAGAGACACACTGGCGAGGCTGAAAAGGTCTTATTGCGGTAAGAATGAAACAAAGAATTCCAAGTACCAGAGCCACTACCGCTAGAAAAATCCAATCTGGTAGCAGACCCTAGGGAAAAACTACCTCTTTGATAAATTCCTCCTCCAAGCATAAGTATAGGTCCCAAATCCATATAGCTGCCATTTGCTCCACACAAAAGCCATAAATCAAAAGGATTGGTGGCAGTCTGTTGAGGATCCCTAGTAGATATATCAAGCATTTGATCTTTGATATGTATGTAAAGGACATTGTAATGACCCCACGCCCAGTAGCCAACCAGGCTGGTGCCATACCCATCCGGTATCTTTTTCTCAGAGATGGGAAACTAGGATACCAACCCATATGCAATCAAACATGCCCTTCTTGAAGTCGCTAGAAGCTGACCCCAAGTGCAGTGCTTAGCCTCGCATCCTGAGCGTGATGATAGCTTAGTCCTTTAGGACAGTCAACCAAGCTTGTGGCTGTCTAGCCTCCAAGGCAGCAAAGGCTTGCACCAGCATGGCATTACTTTTCCTCTGTGAAATCCTCATCTTACAGATACACCATAGGGCAATGAAACTGACTAGGAAGAGCATGCCTCCTAGGGCACCCATTCCCGCCCATTCCTTCAGATGATTCATGGCTCGGAGGATCCATGTTGACAGTCCTTCAGCAGCAGAGACATCAACCCGGGTGGAATTTACATGCACGATGGCAGTTCTCAGATTCTGCATCAGCTTATCAAACTCGCCAGACCAATTTCCTGTAAGATACTGAGAGAGTTGCTTAGACAAATTTGCAGCTATAGTATAATTTTGATATGGCACAGAGGTCACATACAAACCAGTCATTTTCCACTCACAGCCAATCTGGGCCACCTGCCACAATACATCCAAGGCCGTGGCTACATTGGCTGACAAATTATTCAAGGTAGCGGCAGTCTGCACTGAGGCATCCAGGCTTCCAACCCCTTGTTCTTATAAGGGGTGATAGCTGCTTTACACTCCTTTGTACATTGCTCATACACAAGTTGTTTAATTAAGGGCATTGCCAAATCAGGGTCTCCAAATACCCTTTCAGCTGCTTCAACCATTATAGCCACGAAGTCTGAGAAAGGCTCCAGGGGATCCTGAATAACCTTGGTTAGATTGCCATTCACTTCCCCTTTGTTAGGCAATGATTTCCAAGCTCTGGTTGCGATTAAATTGATTTGCTCAAATACCTGAGCCGGATACCCAGTTTGTTGTTGAGCATATCGACCTTGCCCAAGAAGCATGTCCACATCCCAGGCTGGGTTTCCTGCTGCACGATTAGCAGCAGCTTGTTCATTAGCAAACTCAATCAAGAAAGCCTTCCAATCTAAATATTGCCCAGAGGACAGGCAGGCACGTGCCAAGCTCATCCAGTCACTAGGAGTCATGCAATAACGACTAAGAGCTTCCACCTGAGCTACAGTGAAAGCAGCATTAATCCCATAAGTGCGGACAGACTCAGCGAGTGCTTTAATTACCTTAAAATCGAGAGGTTCATGATAACTATTTCCCCCTCCATCCTGAAAGACAGGATAGTACAGCTCATGTCTCACTTCCCTCCAGACATTTGGACAGAATGACCGCCCACTAGGACCACTCGGAGGGGAAGTCTCATTATATGAAGGCGGCGCCAGCACAGGCGGCCCCGGACCTGAGGGCTCTATCCGGGTGCAGTCAGAACTCTTCCTCAAAGATGACTTCTCCATTTTCTTTGTTAACATTTTAAGTTCCTCTTTAGACTCTGAGCTATCCTCTTTCAAAGTATCTTTCCCAGATTTGACCGAGCGCTCCTCTTTTAACTGTTCTAATGCCTTTTGTCCTTTTTCCACTGCCTTGCAATATCTCTGATCTCCTAAACAACTCCAAACAAGTCTCCAAATAGGCCGTGCTCCTCCCTGCAATGTACTTTGCTCCCAGGCAAAATCCAAGTCCCTGCCTAATTTGTCCCAGCAGGATACCGTAAGATTCCCGGACACCGCAAACCACGGAGCCACAGAGTCGCATTCATTCAAAAATCTCTCTAGGGTAGACTTCTTAAGTTTCAAATTCCTAGCTAAAAGTAGCTCCTGAAGAGCCAGAAAAATTGGGTGTGACTCAGACAATCCCATGTTTAAAAATTTACTTTCGGTTCGCTGCTTCCCCGCGAAACTTTACCTTTCGTTCGCTATCTCTGCGAATCTTTACCGTATGTTCACTATTATCTGCGAATCTTTACTTTGTGTTCACTGTCTCCGTGAAACTTTATTGTCCTGATTTATCCCAGGAACTTACCAGCGCGCTGCCCCTGACTGCAGGAGTTCTGAGTCTTTTCTGGGTCCCCGTACGGGCCACCACTTGTCGCGTCCCCCTCGACCAGCAAGGATGACGCAACTCACAAAAGCTCTTCTCCAGCAGTTTATTCAGGTCCCTTGAAAACAGTCTTCCGAATGCCCGGGCAGACCCAACCCACAGGCTAAATACTAAATGAACAGCCAATCAAGTAAAGCCAAGTGGTGCTATCTTAGAGGCCCACGTATGCGGAAGCAAGCCAGATCAGCGGTCTTAGCCAAATATGGACTTGTTTATCATCGAGAGCGCTCACCGTCGGGCTGGTGGGAGGCAGAAACCGGCGCCATCTTTAGGGCGTGGCACATCGCAGCTCTCTACAGCTTAGCATACATTCCCAATGTCCAGTCCACATGTATTTGGCACCTGACTTTAACATTCTACTATCTAACCATCTCCATGAGTTTAAAGTTCTATATCTAACTCAGCTTTCATACTAACTTGCCTCATAATTTTTAAAATATCTTCTTAGATCCAGAACGCCCTCTTGATTCCTAAACAACTCAAAATTTAACTATGAGACTTTAGCTATCTATTCTTCAACCACCTCAGAGACCTGAGAGGGATAAATATATCTGATTAGAGGTCAAGCACAAGCAGGGCTCTGGACTGCAGGCGCCGTAGGTCCTTGCGTGGAACTGAAACCAAACACCAGCCCTACCTTAGAAAGCAGTCCAAGTCACAGCCGAGGGAGTTTCCTGTGCACCTGTGTGTTTCTAATCACATAATTGAGTTTATGTTTGACATTTGAAAACCCATTTAAAGGAAAAAACAAAAACAAAAAAAAACCTGGTCACTGGCCAGGTTTCTCACTAGCAGAGTGAAAGTCTTCAGCTTCAGAGAACAGCAAGCACCCAGGGGTGCTATTGCCGGGGTTGCTCATGTGCTCAATGGCTGAGAAAGGTCAGCTATCACCCATAAATTCCCCTCCCAACAAATGAGAGAAGGGGTCCCCACAACAACGAGGGAAGATGCTTATGGAAAAGGGTTGCTGCTGAGAATAAGGGAGCTTGTCTTTTACAGTGAGCTGCCGCCTCTTTTTAGGCAATTAGCCTTATTGAGGTGGTTTGTTTGTTTTGTTCCCAGTACAGTGCACTAGACATGGGGCTTTCTCCATGCTAGACAAGAAGAGCTCTGCTATGGGCCTATGAGCTACATTTCCAGCATCCATTCTCTCCCTCCCTCCCTCCCTCCCTCCCTCCCTCTCCCCCACTCCACTCCAGGTTTTAATATGGGTGCTAGGGATCCGAACTTGGGTCTTCATGCTTTGTCAGCAAACACTTTATATTACCAATTGATCCATCTCCCTAACCCAGGAGTCTATTCCTTGTTATGGCAGAATAATATTCTTTGGCTGTTACCTCAGCACTTCTACATCAGCATACAATATATACACACACACACATATATATATGTGTGTGTGTGTGCGTGTGTGTGTGCGTGTGTGTGTGCATACAGATGTTAGTATCTGCTCAGTCCCTCAGAGAGCTCATAGCTAGCCACTTTTGTAGCAATGCCAACCCTTCCCCTGCCCTGCCTGCTTGTTTTACATTGTCTTTGGGGCCTGTTATCCTTCGACTGATTGCCCTGTGGGTTGTGTGTTGACTTATTTGTTTTACCTCTTGCCTCATAAAAATGCAGAGGCCATTTCTATTGGTGCCTCAAACAGTAGCAGGTGGAGAGCAGATACTCAACAGATAAAAGATATTGAACACCATGTGTAACACACATCTTAATACCAGGACTTAGGAGGCCGATGCAAGAGGATTGCTGTGGGTTTAAAGCCTGCTTGGGCTACATAATACTGGGCCTGCCAGTGCTACATTGCAAGATCCTATCTGGATAAAAAGGGTTCTTGGAGTAAAGTGTCTAATAGTGTGTTGCAATCCACTGCTAATTTTGAAGATATCTAGAAAGTATCTGTACAGTGGGCTAAGGGACTTAAGTATAAATAAGATAACTCTCAAGGAAGAGTTTCAAGCACTCACTCCACAGAAACAGTGAAACATTTACAAGGGAGGAGGGAGAAGAGAGGGCCTCTAACTTTTTACCACTTATATTTTTAGTTGAAGAGAGAGAGAGAGAGAGAGAGAGAGAGAAGTAAGAAAGGCAGGCAGGCAAGCATTAAAAAATGTCTTCCATCTGGACTTACCTTGGGCTTTAATTTTTTTTGGAACCAAAAAGAAATTAAGAGCTAGTAGCAATAGGCTATCAAGATTGCACTGCTGGGATCCTTCAGGCCACCAAACACTTCTGGTTCCTTGAACTCTTTCATAGAAGTGGGAAGTGTTAGATTGGGAAACCCTGGTGTTGAGTCCTGGTGAGCATCATGGGAGAGTGTAGCAGCTTGCTTTTGCTGAACTGTGTACTGCTGGGAAGGTTTTTCTTACTCAGCGTGGTTCACAGGGGAAACCCAGGGTGCTCTGACCTTCCTAAAAACTGCTAAACCTGTTTAACACCCACTTCCAGCACAGGCAGAACCCGAGACACAATTCTGCCCACCAGGCGGAATCTAAGCTACAGTTCAGCCAGAGATCTACTGCCAGGATCCACCCTGCCTAGGCGGTACTGACAAGGAGCCTTGAGTAGACAGACAGACAGAAGCAGTTTCTACACGGGAAGAGCTGTTCAGTCCAAGTGAGGACTAGAATTCCAGGGTTCCTGGGATTACAGACATCCTAATTCTTTTTGGAATCATGCTGAATTTAAATAGAGCTGCCCAGGAATCTGTCAGTTCTTGATTGGGTTCCTCCATTCTGCCTCCTTGGTCTAGTTCTAACTGCCACTTCCCATGGCCATGTGCAATTTAGAAATGTTCTTGGGTTTGGGAGAGGGGTGGTTATATGTATACACATATGTGTATATGGAACGTGTGCATCTGGAGGCTGGAGTCCAGAGGCTGACCTTGAATGTTGTTCCTCAGGTGCCTCTCACCTTGTTTTTTGAAAGCATTGATCTGGGGCTTACTCACTCATACAGCTAGGCTGGCTGGCTAGCAAGTCCCAGTGTCTTCCCAACTCTAGAATGGCACGTTCATGCCACCAAACATAGGTTCCGAGGATCAAACTCAGGTCCTAATCCCTTCACACCAAACTTTTCCTGGCTGACTTATGTTCCTATCTCTAGAAATGTACCTTTAATGAAGCACCATCCTTAACCAGTGCCAGCTCCTTACTTTGTGGAAGTAGCCTGAATTCAAGCTCAAATACATGCTCCCGTCACATGCCATCTGTATGACCCTGCACATCTCTGAATTGAGTTTCTCATAACTCATTTCTTAAAAGCTCTTCCTTCATTCACTCACTCAATCCAGCTATTGAGTAACAAACAGGTGAAAGACTGATTCGCCTCAAGCACTGAGCTCCAGGATAGAAAAATACTGTACATTCCTGAAGCCTGAATGTGGTGAAGGCATCCGAGTAAAAAGTCAGCTACCATATAGGATGATTATGTCTTTGGCAGAGGGATGAGTATAGATATCTGGAATAACTACCCAGGCTGGGGCTGGGAAGCCTGTGGTGCCAGGAACAGCCCCCATGTGAGGATGTGGCTTGGGATAGGATGCTGAACACCCTCAGTTGTTTTCCTCTGCTGTCTCCCTTCTCCTCCTGTAAGTTCAGGAATCTTCAAACTGACCTGACCACTTCAGAATTCCTCCAGGGGAAAAGGAAGACATCAGAGTTCGAAAGGTAGGACCAGCCTTTTCGGAAAGATGGATTGTAGGAGTTGAAGTCTTCACTCCTAGACCTCATCATCTTTCTGGAGACAACATCACTCCAGTAGGTAGATCCATAAAGGAGTAACAACCAGGACAGCAGCTGCAGAGAGAGTGGGCACAGCCAATTCATTTCATGCCTCGGAAAAACTGGGCAGTCAGATCACATAGCAAAAAAACCCAGGCCAAGCTATCTACTTCCTGTTGGTGACAGCTATGTCTGCAGGGCAGCCTGCAAAGCACAAAGGGTTCATCCTGTAACTGCCTTGAATGAAAACCGCAGATCTTCTGTCCTGCCCCCTGCACACCAGCCTCAAACCTGTCCAACTAGAGAGGTCTAGAGCTCCCACCTGAATTCTCAGCAGCATTCAAGGAGTCTTCCTCCCAGGCCTACCTGAACCATGTCTGGAGGAGCTAGGGATTACCTCAGTTGATGGAGTACTCACTAGCACTGCCTAAAACTAGACATAGTGGTGCACGCTGTAATCCCAGCCCTTGGAAGGAAAAGGCGAGAGGATCAGCAGTTAAGCCCATACCAGGTGACATGAGATCCAGTTTCAAAGCAATAAAATACAATCATACTGGTGAGGTGGTGGCGCACACCTTCAATTCCAGCACTCAGGAGGCAGAGGCAGGTGAATATCTGAGCTTGAGACCAGCCAGATCTACAGAGTGAGATCTAGGACAGCCAAGGCTACACACAGAAACCGTGTCTCAAAAAAAGAAACAAACAAATAAAATCTCCCAAACTGGTTTTTCGAAGGACCTGTCCCCTGCCAGTAAGAAGGAATGTTCTTGAAGCACCAGGGATATGAATGTACAAACAAGCTGCTGTTAAATAATGGCCCCTAAGCAGCTCTTGCTTCCCGGCTACCTTTCTTTTCACTCCACGGAGGTGACAGGAGGGTGGAGTGTTGCTGTTTGATCATCTTTAAGCTGAATAGCTTTGTAGGTACCAGTGAATGCTGAACTCCCTTGTAGAGTGTATTGTCATCATTTCTGTCTTCCATCTCAGTTTTCCCTAGGGTCAGATGACCTCCACTAAAGGGATAGGGATGTTGTAATAATGTCAAATCCTTAGACAGAGCTCTCAGGTAACAGAACTAACACGCTCACCTCTAAAACAAATAGAAAAGTACAATTTTTTCCACACAAAGTCTACCCTGCAAAATACTCGCTACATGAAATGAACACTTTAAAGCAGTTCAACAAATGTCTTTGACAAAGCAAGCGAAATGGCCCTTTACAGTTTTCTCAGTACTTGTACTAAGTACTCCTATCTTCTATACTTAGCCATTCCTTAACTCTCTTCTCATCCAAGTATCAGTTACTTTTCCTATTACTGTAACAAAGGCAATGTGAAGAAGGAAAGGGTTTACTTTGGCTCACAGTTTGAGCCTGGCAGCAGGAGGTCTAGGGAACTGGTCACATTGTATCTATTCTCAGGAAGCCAAGAAAGATGAATGCTGGAACTCAGCTCAGCTTCTCTCTTCCATTTTATTGGCCGGGACTCCAACCCATGGAACCATGGTGCTCACATTCAGGGTGGGTCAACTGGGTTAAATTCCCCTAGAAACAACCTAGCATGCATGCTAAGAAGTGTGTCTCCTAGGTGAGTCTAAATCGAGCCAGGTTGATGACAGTGATTGATCATCGCACCTACTGAAGGAAGTCTTTTAAACGGAAGAACTGATGTGCCTAGAAGCCACACAGCACTGGGGCATAGTCCTCAGAGTGAGGAAATCCAGTTAAACTGGGATGTTTCGCAACCCCAGGCAATGACCCCATTCAGCACTCACTCCCCTTGATTCCCAGAGGTTCCCTCTGATGGGGTGGGGATGGGGATTGGGGGATGTAATTACATCAGGAAGAGAAAGGAAAACACAATGCCTCCTTAAAGCATTCCTGTTTGCAAAGCTTCACAGCTTCATGGTAGAGTCTTTCTGCGAGGAAAAAGCTGATGTTGGGAGGAGAAAACCAGACAGAGACAGTTCCTCAGGGAAAGAAGACAAAAGGAAATCAAATCCAGTGGGAGGAGGGGGAATCAAACGGCCTGTTTCTCCCCAGGCTCTGTTAAGGATTCATTAACCTCTCTCTTTCTTTTCCTAATGATTCTTAAGTCAAATGAAACTAAAAGGTTTTTGACGCGTTAAAAAGAGGCCATCCATTAAAGGGTCAGTGGTTGGTGCTCTGGACATCTGTCATTGGATTAGCCATATTAGTTTGGAGTTTCTGGTATATGACAGTGAAGGGGGTGGGAAGGGAAACCTGGCTGGAGAAACCCATTGAGTCCATTAGATCTGACTGTGGAGAAAAATTATCCATCGTTCTACTTGCTGGATATGCAAGCATTTCCAAGAGGAAATAGATGCCTGCGAATTCTGAATATGCTATGAAGGACATATACCCTCTCCTCGCTGCTTATGGTTATGGTTTGTAAACTTTGAAGGGCCTAATTTGGTCCCTGTGGTGCCTAAGTTTGCTGATTAATACTAAGTCCTGCTGGGAGTGGTGGCACACGCCTTTAATCCCAGCCCTCGGGAGGCAGGGGCAGGTGGATCTCTGTGAGTTCAAGGCCAGCCTGGTCTACAAAGTGAGTCCAGGACAGTCGAGGATACACAGAGAAACCCTGTCTCGAAAAACCTAAAAAAAAAAAACAAAAAAAAACAAACTAAGTCCTATTGTAGGAGAACATTTGATTTTTAGGATCAATATTTTGAGATTAGAAATCATAGCAGGAAAAGTGGTCAAAATGGACTCTGGTCAAAATTGCAATGGGATTTGGGTTGTAGCTCAGTGGAGTGCTTGTACAGCAAAGGCAGGGTTGCATCCCTAACGTCACAAATAGATATGAATGGTGTGAGTAATATGTATGTGATAGAGATGGTATAGAGATTGAGTTATATATCAGCAGGCAAGGGGATTGACTAGAGACTAGGAACAAACAAATCCACAGAGAATATCTTGAATTTTGCCCAAAACCAATGAGGAACCCTGGGCTAGGCTCATGCTTACAGTGTGAAAAATTCAGTTGAATAGATAATATTTAGGAGATGGCAGGGTGGCTCAGTGAGTAAAGGCACTTGTCACCGAGTCTGGTAACCTGAGTTCAATGTCTGGAACCCACATAGTAGAAGAGGAGAACCAGCTCCTACAGTTTGTCCTCTGACCCCAGACATGTGCATTGTGGCATGCACTCACGCACGCACTCACACACACGTAATGTAAATATAATAATGTAATAAATACAAAACATGTAAGAAAAATGTTTTAATGCCCTCAGTATGACTTTGAAACCCATGTTTTTAATGAATATTGTTTTTGGGTTTGCTTAATCAATATTGCTCAACAGTAGGAAGTATTTAGTACAAGATACTTCATTTTAAACCTAAGAGAATGGCACTGAGATGGTCTTTGGAGTTGCAATGCCAGCTCTGACCTACATATGCACAGAATATATGGATATATCATTTTGGAGATTCAAGTTTAGAAGGCTTTGCAAGTTCAGGGCCAGAAGGGAGAAACTTTGATTGATAGGCCAGGGTTATTGCTCCTTGTGTTGGTTAGTTTTTGTCAACTTGATATAAGCTAGAATCATCTGAGAATAGGAAACCCCAGCTAAGTAAATGCCTCTATAAGATTACCCTGTAAGGTAGCCTGTGGGGCATTTTCTTGATCAGTGATTGATGGGAAAAGGCCCAGTTTATTATGGGTAGTGTCATCCCTGGGCAAGTGGGGCTGTTCATAGGAGAAAGCAAACTGAGTAAGCCAAGGGGTGGGGGGAGGCAGTAGGCAGCACTCATCCATGGCTTCTACTTCAGTTCCTGCCTCAAGGTTCCTGCTCTGAGTTCCTGCCCTGCTTTCCCTTGGTGATGGAGTGTGACCACTCCATCTTTTCCCTTGGTGATGGAGAGTTGTAGTGAAGCTGTCTCCCATTGTCCATGGGCGATTAGTTAGTTCCAGAACCTTGGGTTGGTAAACCCCTTACATAAAACGGTGCAGTATTTGCATATGATTCATGATACCTGTGTCTACACTTTCATTTCTCTACGTTTTTGAGGCAGGGTTTCACTGTTCAACCCAGACTGGCCTGGAACTCACTATACTCTGCGCCCTAATCTGGAACCACACTGGTAGTGATCCTCCTGCCTCAGCCTTGTGAGTACTCGGATTATAGATGTCAGCCAACATGCCTAGCTTCCCATGGACTTTAAGTGGTGTCTTTGAGATTTACAATATCTAATACAGTGGAAATGCTGTGGAATTAGTTATGACATGTTATAGACTTAGGAACCATCACAAGATAAAAACAGTCTGTATGCTTGTGTTCAGTACATATACTTTTTTCAAATACTTTCAACCCCTAGGTGGAAGGACAGGCAGATGCACACACTGTGGGGTGGAGGGATAGTGGTAGAAATATGTGCGAAGTACCATATTCTTCTTCCTTTTGCCTAGTAGCATAGTACCAAGTAGACATCCGCTAGTGTGTATGGATGAAAGAGGTTAGATTAGATGGAGATCAGAGGTCAACCTAAAACATAATGCCTCTGGCTTCTCTTTTCTTTATAAAGTTAAAACATATTGGCTGCCTACAGAACTGTTTAAAATGGACACAAGACCCCAACTATTTCTTCTACATTTGTATACCTGCTTCTGTTGTCCCCTAGACTCTTTCCAGGATGCATATGACCAAATCCCATGCATGCAGCAGCACTGGCAGTCTTCTGTGGCGGCACCTCCATTTGCCACCTCATTTATATGTACACAATGTAAAGATAAACCGTAGTGTTTCAGGAAAGGGGAAAGAGCAGAAGTGAAATTAGGAAGTGGATTTTTTGTTTGTCTGTTGTGTTCTGGGTTTGGTGCCATTCTCTTTAAGAACTTGCCCGTGTTTGAGACATGCACAACATCTTTCAGATTGCCAAAGCCAGTCTCTTGAAGGATCTGAAGCATTGTTGTTCTTGCTCTTCATCGGGCTTTGTGACATAATAGAAAGAGACCAGGACAAGCAGTCACAAGGCCTGGGTCCCAACATCAATCAAGTACTTAACCTCTGGCAGCTCTGAGATTCTGTCCACCGGAGGAGCTTCATTTGTGAAGGGAGGAAGAGATCCAGATGGCTGATTGGATTCTGCATAATGGTCCCTCTGGATGAAGCAGGAAGTTACTCACAGGGAGGTCATTTAGGGGCTCTATGACTCAGCCTCAGAGACAGGAGGAAGACAAGGCTCCCTAAAGTCCTGGTCAAGAATCAGAGCCACTAGGCTGAGCTTCCTCCCAAGTCTTTATTTTTACACCATTCTGACAGCCCGCCTACTACTCTACATGTCTCCCGTAGTGCTTCACAAATGCTGGTTAGAGAGGAAGTCCAGTGGAGCCAAGGCCCCTTCCTTTGCCACAGTGTCAGCCATGAACAGGATGTAGGGATCCAATGGACTAACAGAAGCCAGGGCCCAGGAGGCCCCTGCTCATTAGGGACTTACAGAACACTCTGTCTCATTCACGGCTCAAAAACAATAGTTATTAGCCACTTTGCTCTCTGCAAATAAACCTTTCCCATCTCGTTTTTTATGTATGAGGGCAATCAGGTCCCTAACGAGAAAGTAGAGCACTTGTGACCATAGGAAGACTGAGAACCCTTATCTGGGACCCTTAGGGTTCCAGTGATGGTGAAAAACACCATTTTAGTAAAACCACTTCCTGATGGTTTCTCTAAAATTGGGAGATCTCTTAACTCATTACCATTACTACGATTCTTATTATTAAAGATGGGGTCTTGATATGTGTCTAAGGCTGATCCTCTTGCCTTAGCCTTCCTAGTGATGGGCTCACAACAAACAATCCACCATGCTAACCCTCTTACTCTTTTATTTCCCATGCAAACCCCATTCTTTTTTTTTTTTTTTTTTTTTTTTTTTTTTTTTTTTTTTGT
>CAJQZJ010009351.1:5106486-5119860 GCA_907164525.1 Lophiomys imhausi | reverse complement strand
AAGAAGAAGAAGAAGAAGAAGAAGAAGAAGAAGAAGAAGAAGAAGAAGAAGAAGAAGAAGAAGAAGAAGAAGAAAAAGGCTTTCTCCTGGGTGTTCACGCCAAGTACAGCTTCCTTTCCTCCCAGGGAGGGGTCTGTCTTCTCCAGTCAGTACATCAGATACAGATGGGTCTTCTTATTCCCACCCCCTACTCCAGGCTACTGAGATGAGGACCAGCTAGCTATATCATTGATAGAGCCCTTGCAAAATAGATGAAAACACATTGGAAGTTTCAAGATGGCAACAGCAAGTGCATGACCATCTTAAACAAGGGCTACTTGAGTCACACGTCCATGGAGCCAACCCTGTACAAGGATCCGTTTTTGCTTGGTTAGAGTGGACATAGGATAGGGTCTCAGAAGGACAACCTTTGCTTGAGAGGGAGGAAGGAAGGGAGGAAGGGAGGGAGGGGGAATAAGCCTTTATACTTACCATAAGATTTCCAGCACACAAGATACATTTTTAAAGCTCCAAGTCAAGACCTGGGTAATTTAAGAAAAGAACTCTGGTGGTTCTGCAGTTACTCTCTCTCTCTCATTTGCTGGGATCTGGGAACACTAAGGGCATGAGGAAAACAAAATGAGATCTGTGTCTGTTGACTACTTCTTTACACCATTGCTAAGCCCAGGGCCTGTTGTGGTTAAGATGGATCTCAATGGTGACACACACACACCAACACTCAGGAGGCAGAGGCCGGTGGGTCTCTGTGAGTTTGAGGCCAGCCTGGTCTACAAAGCGAGTCCAGGACAGCCAGGGCTCTGTTATACAGAGAAACCCTGTCTCGAAAACAAAACAGAACAAATAAACAAAGTTGGATCTCACAGGAGCCAGATTGCTGTAACTCACTTAAGGGCCAGTGACTTGGAAGGAGGGGAGCCTGGATCTAAGCAGAGGCTTCAGACTTTACAGCCTCTGTATCTTACCACGGTGTTCTGTAGTATGGCAGGTTGTACATAAAGCTAAGGTCATAAAACCTAGTAGTTGTGGTGTTTGTATGGCTGTGGTGAAGTTTAGGTGAGTTATCTATGCCCAACAAGTGGGCATCAGACTCAAAGTGTGGGCACCGAGGGAGTCATAGTGATAGAGCCCCCACTGGCTGAGACATAGTTCTGTGTATTTAAGTGACAAAAACCCTACTAAGGCAGGGTGGAGATAGAGCCATCTGAGCCAGGGCCAAGACGTGGGACCATTTGTTTTCCTTGCAATGCCCCTCCACTCACTTGAAACTGCTCTTCGGAGAGACAGGAAAGTCTCCAGTCCCTGCTTTCAGAGTGAAATGCACTGTGGGTGATGCTCCTAAGTAAGACTCACTGGTCACCCCCTTCCTTACCCAGGCAGACAGAACCATTTAGAATTCCATCGAGGAGAGTGTGAAGTTGAAAGAATGCAGCCACTCTAGAAACCGGTTTTAATTGCAGCCCAGTTTTACTTGGGTGGTAAATCCACCAACCAAGCATTGACTAACTGCGTTCTCGGCCTGGAGAAAACGGGGCTCATGGAACACAGGGAAACAGCCTTCACGTGCGAAAGGTGGATGCTGTGATAGCGAGCTGGGAGCTCAGCCCGGAACAAAAGCTGAAAAGTTATGCCCCGACACGGGGTGGACAAAGGGAAGAATTGGCCATTCTCACGGAGAAAGACAAGAACCGACACCCAGCTTTACTCTGGAGCAAAGCGAACTCACATTCTAAGTGTATAGAAGGAAATGGAAGCTCCATGAATATAATAAATGCAAGCGTGTATTCAGAGCCAGACTGCTAAGTAACTTTCACTTTCACCCAAAAGAAGGCGTCGCACCCCTTTAGAGCAATCGGAAGCAGCCCTTAATTGCCTCCCAACCTTAAGATAGTCTTCTTTCACTCCTGAGGTTCCGCGGTCCCGTTGCTGGCAAGGCAAGACTGCGACGTCCCCAAAGGACAGAACTCTTACTCCCCCACGCCTTCACCCTTTGTGTTGGGGAAAAAAAAAAAAGCACGACAAACACGCACTGTGATCATGAGTCGCCTGCCCCCAACTATGGTCTCAGCAGCCTCCGCCCTCCAGTGAGTGAGGATTTCTGAGGCTCTTGCACATTAGCGGCAGGAAGTGGAGTCCCGAAGGGAGGCTGGGAATTTGAACGCCTTCCCATTTCAGCACTGGAGGGGAGGAAGCGCTGCTCAACCCTCCGCGTGCACAGATGGCTACCGCTCCCTCTTGAGCGCGGTGTTCCCGGCTCCGATCCTCTCCTCCCTCCTCTCGGCTCCCCGCCCCCACCCCCTCTCCCTCTCCTTGGAGGGAAAAGTCTGCGGAGCTGGGAACTGTCTTGGAGAATTCAACAAAGGCGCGAGCCAAAGGGGAACAAACTTGAAAAAGAACTTGGTTCGTGCTTGTTAAAGAACCTGCAGGAAAAATCCACACCCACCGGTGTGTGTGTGTGTGTGTGTGTGTGTGTGCGTGTGTGTGTGTTTCAAGCACTAATAGTAGGCAGGCTACCCGGAGGAGGCACTGCTTTGATAAGGAAACTCTCAGCTGTTGAAAAATTAATCAGCAAAGGCAAAGAAGGGACAACCGGACCAGGGAACTCACTACTGAATTTAAACTACGTTGTTTTCCGCACAGATATTCCAATGGAGACAGTTGGAGAATCTGTATTTCAGGGAAAAGAAGTTTTCCGTGGAAGTTCATGACCCCCGCAGGTAAGCCTGAAAAGCTCTTGTCTTTTAAGAGTGTGAGGCATACTGTCTGTATATTAGTTTTGTGTGTTGTGATGGTTCAAGTTCATGACCAGATTGGGGCAAGGATGGTGAATCATGGAGACAGTAAAACTTTGTGATGATAAATGCAAAGTAAGTGTGTGTGTGTTTTTAGTAATTCTCTCTCTCTCTCTCTCTCTCTCTCTCTCTCTCTCTCTCTGTGTGTGTGTGTGTGTGTGTGTGTGTGTGTGTGTGTGTGTGATACTGGAGGAAGCATTGTGGCACCTTAGAACAACATTGAGTTACATGGGACATTGCTCTCATAACAGCCAGGAGACTAAAGGCTTCCTTGTCAGAGAGGATGACCCTATGTCAGGCAGGATAGTGGACACTAAAAGGTGTCTGTCACCAATGTGGTTAGGCTCATTCATTTTGGTCTGGGAGCTGTGATTTTTTTGATGTTAGTATTGTACATGGATAAGAAATAAATACAGCTCTTTTTCTTGCTTCCCACATTACCAGCCACCGTACCAAAGAATACCAGCCTTAAAAACCTGTGTTCCAAGTTGGACACCAGACAATAGGGTTCCAGTTTGGAATGCAGAGAGCCCTGCAGGAAAGGAGTCTGGGCACCATCTACCCCTTGCTTTTCCTCTTTGTGTGCCGGCAATCCTAGAGTTGCAAGCAGTCCATAGCCAGCAGCAGCATCCCCTAAGCCATGCCTGACACCTAAGAATAAATTGCTGTCTGCAGGTCCAGATGGAGACTGACAAGAAAAGTAGGCCTGGGAAGACACTCACATGGAGCCAAAGTGGGTTCAGGCCCTGTTGACACCCAGCCCTGGACTTTAGGAGGAAGTGCTGGTGGCAACTCCACCTTAGCAGCTGTGCCCTCCAGGGAGCTGGGGACTCAGGATGAGACGTTGCCTCCAAGGAGAAGGCCGAGGTTTATGCAAAAGCCTCATGCCTGCTGCTGCTGATAACCCAGCTGTGCCGTGCACCTCCCTGTAATCTACACGGAACAGCCTCCGTCCCATAGGCAAGAGTTTACCCCTGCCCCACAGTTACTATGAGACTAGCAACTAAAGAACAGAATGTTCTAGAGTTTCTGAGACTCTGCAGGCAGGTGCAGGCGGTAACGTGAAGCAGAAGGATGGCTTGCTCAGTGGTTCTCAGGACTTCGAGGTACATTTCACGGTCTGAAGACCCTCCTCCACAGAGCACAATCTGTCTGCACAGGCCAAGGAGGGGCAGGTGGATGCCAAAAATAATAATCCAGCCGAGGAGAAACTCGCTGCTATTTTTTCAGGTGAACTTAAGTCAGACTAAGATCCATAATCATATGAGAGGAAAGGGAGCCCAAGTGCAAAAAGGGTGAAATGAATTCTATACCATGTGTCATAAACAGAAAGGGGATGCCTGGCAGAGAAAAAAACAAAAAAGACCACCCGCGGGCCTGAGCACAGGGAATAGACAGTCTGCATGCCTATGCTCTGCTTGTACTGTGTGTGTGTGTGTGTGTGTGTGTGTGTGTGTGTGTGGTGTGTGTGTGTGTGTGTGTGTGTGTGTGTGTGTGGTTTGTGTGTGTCCTGGTGTGTGTGTGGTGTATATACACATGTGTGTTCCTTCTGTGTCTGTGATCTTACCAGATAAAACTACTCAATTTTTTTTTTTACCTTGCCAAGGTCTAGGGATATAGGGGAGACATCTAACATCATACATCACCACATAGTAGACTGTTGTTGTCTTTAGCAAAAAGGATCCATCTGGTGCATGTTTTGAGAACTTCCATGTTCCTCTAAGTTAGATATGATGGGTTACAAAAGAAAGACTGAGTCAGTATCCTCTTCCATTAGGGACTTTCTGCAGGGTTGGGGACACCAGCAAAAGAAGTAATTAATGGGGTTTGTCAAGTGTGGCCACTGTTTTGATACTAGCACAGGTTTGCTCCCACATAGTTCTTCACTGTGACCCAGGAAATAAATCGAAGCACAGAAATGGATTGTGGGTAGCTATTATATGGTGCAGGCTAGCTTTGAGGCCAGAGCTCATGAACTTTAGTGCAACATTGTGTGTGCTGAGTGCCATGTGGCACCAACCAAAATGCTGAATGATGTGGACACTGCAGGTCATATGGGGCTTTCTGAGGAGGAGAGATATGAGCTGAAACCCATGGATTACTAGGATCAAAGCCAGGAGGTGGGCCCTCGGGGGATATGGGCAGTTGAGGTAATAAGAAGTGGGACTGTTGTATGTGAACAGAAAAACCCAAAGATGGAAGTCTGAGCTCAGAGTATGACCATCTTCCCTGAGGAAAAGGAACCCTGAGTCCACCATGACAGGGACTTAACTTGGGACCAAGAATGCTTTCTGGGTGGAATGGGACAGACCTTTCCCTATTGTGCCTGCCCCATGGAACACGGGATCTGAGGTGGACTCTACCCCCTATTTACTCAGTAGTTCTTACCTGCCTTTGTTTCTGTTATCTTCTAGGTTTAGCAAACACTGATCCAATGCTAAGGTTTAGGTGAAGTAAAAGTTGAGGTGGGAAGGGCTGAGGAGAGATGAGCAGATAAGTTCCTAATGGAGCTGGAGAAAAAGCCTAGTATCTGATGTAAATGTTCCCATGAAACTGACTTCCCAGACCCGATGAACCACTTAAACTGTCCTTCACTAAGTTACCTGCAGGGTTGTAGCGCCTAGATTTTACAACTCTCCCTACCCTTACCAAAGTACATTTCAAGTTACTTTTTCTACCTACTTTGGCTTTCTTGGGAAAAAAATTTTTTTTTTTCATTTACTCCCAGCAGCCCCCTTTTCAGTTTCTCCCAACAGAGCTTTTTTTACTTACTGATATTTTTTTTCTCCCTTAACTTTTGTGTGAACCAAACTGAGTGTGTGTATGAGGTGGGGGGAGTGACCCAACCTGCCTAGTATCAGGTTTCTAACCACCAGATTTAAATTTCCCTTAAATGTGGGTATGAAGAAACTCCACTGTTAAATCTTTAGCTTACAGAGTAGGACAATAAGACCAGCATTAAATTTTAAAGAAAAATGGGGTGTAGGGAAAAAATGCTATTATTCATAAGTCCTGGTGAGTTTACAGTTTTCCAAATTAGATATTTTCATTTTAAAATCATTAATATTTCTTCTGACACACAGAACAAGTACCCCATTTACACCCCAACCTGTCACCACCTCTCCACCCACCCCCGCCCCCTTCTTTTTTGGTATGTAGATGTGTGTGTTTGTGAGTGGGGGCCACAGCACACATGTGGAGGTCAGAGGTTCTCATCTTCTGGGGGGGGGTAGGGGGTGATGGGGTCTTGCGTTCTTTTCTTTCTTTCTTTCTTTCTTTTACTTTAGAAAGGGTTTTATTTATGTACAGACAATAGGCAGCGTTCTATCCATAAATTCTGTTTTCTAAAAACAAGAGTTTCTTTTTGTTTACTTGGTTTTTTTTAAGGAAAATAAAAATTGGGTGTGGTTATGCACATCTTTAATCCCAGGACTCAGGAGGCAGAGGCAGGTGAATCTGTGAGTTTCAGGACAGCCAGAGCCACACAGAGAAACCCTGTCTCAAAAAAAAAAAAGAAAGAAAGAAAGAAAGAAAGAAAGAAAGAAAGAAAGAAAGAAAGAAAGAAAGACACATACTAAATTTTGAAAGGCACCAAGCTTCTTCGGTGTCTAGGCCACTGCTGGGCTGGAGGAGGGAGAGGGAGCCTATTGGGACAGAAGTCACAGCTTGGAACCGAGCGTTCTCCAAAGCAAAAATAATAAGGTGGCATTCAAGCAAAGCCTATTCAACCCCAGCCACCCCAGCATCACAGCTGCCTACGAGAATGGCTAAAGCAGGTCAGACAGCCCAGCGTAGTGCAGCTGCATCGCATGCAGCCATGACGAAACCCTAAGAAGCTACTAAACAGACTATGTCTTGCGTTCTTTTGCTTCTCACGCCAAGCTAGCTGGTACAGAGCTTGCAGGGATCGCTGTCCCATCTCGCTGTAAGAGAACTGCGATTACAGAGGTGCCAGATGTTCCCATGGCATCCAACTTTAACAGCGCACCTGGGGCTTCAGACTCCACCCACATACTTTGTAGGTTAAGCGCTTTTGCCCACTGAGTTATCTTCCCAGTCCCACTTCATTCTCTCCTTCCTCCCTCTCGCCCCCCCCCCCCCCCCCACACAGCTTCTTTAATTTGTTCTCAGATTTTAAAATATCTGATGACAATTATTTTTGTGTATGTGTGCATATGTGTTGCCTTTGTGAGCATGTGTATATGTACATGTATTGTGTGTGTGTGTTCATGTGTGGGTTTCCATGTCCATATGTGTGTATGTGTGTATATGTGACAGAAGTCAGAGGACAACTTGCAGGAGTTATTTCTCTCCTTATAGCATGTGGGTCCAAGGGATTAAAGTCAGGTCATCAGGTATGGCAACAAGTCATCTCTCTGGCCCTGTTCTCAGATTTTGTGGCGCACGGCTTTAATTCCAACATTCAGGAGGCAGAGGCAGGCAGGTTCCTGAGTTCGAGGCCAGCCTGGTCTACAGAGTGAGTCCAGGACAGCCAGGGCTACACAGAGAAACCCTGTCTCGAACAACAAGAAACAAAAACAAAACAAAACAAAAAGAGAACGTGGCCTTATAAATCTTTATCTCTCACCCAAACACCATAAAAAATTGTTGAAATCAACACTTCCCATTTTTATTTTTAAGCTCCACTTGCCTCTCTCTACTCCATGGGTACTCCATTTAGAATTGTATGTGCACACAGAGTGTGGGGGCAGTGGCTGGCTCCTCTTTCTCTGCCTTCCCTCTCCTGATTCTTTAGTACCTCTGTGCTCTGGGAATGTATCTGTACTGGATAGCCAGACCTTTCAGGGAACATGTATCTAGTTAGAGCAATGCAGGAAGTCCTACCATGTAGGAAGTGCTTGGGCCTGTGAAGAGAAGAAAGGAATTCACCCATCTTCACCATAGGAGGCATTGCCTGGTTAATGAAGAGCATTATCAAAGGCTTTCCTGGTTCTGAGATTTGTCTTGGCTCCATGCCAGGAGTTGAAGATCAAAAAGGACCATCAAGTGACCGAGCATGACCCGTCTTGTCCTACGGCTAAAGCTTGAGGAATCACTTTCTATACACAGCATGGCCACGAGAATGCTTCATTGTATGTGTACCCGTACACTTGTGTCTCTGTGTGACCTCCTCTGTCCCTTCATGTTGCTGGGCTCTCAGTTAAAGCTGTTTGATGAATGACTTTTCCCTTGTCACAGAGACTGAATGAAGCTTGCGGTTCTTTTTCCAGGGCTTCAGTGACCAGGAGGACTTTTGGGCACAGTGGCATTGCGGTACACACTTGGTATGCATGCCCAGCACTAATCAAGTCCATTTGGGCGATGGCGATTAGCCAACATCAATTCTATCTGGACAGAAAGCAAAGTAAGGTAAGTGACCAAGACCTTCCACCAGGCACCAGACCACCACCTTCCTCAAGGAAGCCAGTTAGGGAAGGGAATTGGATAGGTAGGGAAGAAGGAGCTGTATCCTTGGCTTGAGACCTATCTGGGTAAGGGTTTGCCTCTTAGGGCTGCAGGTAGGAGGAACACCAGTGAATCATCACAATGCTGGGTGCTACTTGGTAGGGTCCATACAGTCCAGCCACCACCAGAAATGCCCAGACCTCAGGTACAGCGAGGCCCTCAGGAAGGATTCTGAACATACTTTGGGGGACTGTGGAGACTCTCTTAGGAGTAAGCTCTCAAACCCTTACTGTTGTTTAAACAGCAGCACATTGTTTTCTTTGGGGGTGGGCAGATAAGCGCTTAGGGAAATTGCTGTGAAAAGCCCTTCAGGGTTTTCCAACTACCAATTCTGTTTTTAAAAACGTAAAACTGGAAAAGTGACAAGGAAAACAAAGCAAAAGCAGCACCAGCCCTGTTTGCCTCAGGTATGCCTGGACCTGGGGCCTTGGAGTCCTGCCATCTCTGTGCCCAAGAGACTCATTCACCTGCAGCCCAGACAGCCAGCTGTGCTTCCTGATGGGTGGGAGAATGGTGTGCTCTTGGTTCGCATACAGCTTATAGCAACATTCTGTCCTCTCTTCCTCCACATGGCCTCCTTTCCTCCTCTTCCAGGGACCCCACAGGCCACTCCCATTCAAGGTATCTGGGAAGGGCTCCTGCATGCAGAGCTGGGTGTAAGCTTGTGTTAGGATTCTGCAGGCTTCAGGTGATGGGAACACTCCCAAGACCTGCCTTGGCCCCTCTAGTGGCTTCCACCAGCTGTAGGAAGTTACCTCCCCTTGTGTGTTCTCAGGGGCAGGTGGCATTTAATGGATCAGAATCATTGGATTGGTACCCTCTTGGTTATTTGTTCCTTTATTGCGGGGTTTCTTTTTCCTCTGGAGGAGAAAGCAGGAACTGAGTGAGGTAAACTGAAAAGTGAACACAGTAAAAGGAAACCAGCAGGAGCGAAGCCACCCTCCCACCCCAGTTCAATGCCAAATCAGAACCTGTCCCATGTCACAGCCACTGTCTGCTTTGCGAAGTATTGATTTTTTTTTCCAGAGTCTTTCTGACCCCTTTATTTAGTCATGTTTGAGGTGACAGGGTTAGGAGGTATGTGTGGGGTTCTTGTGGCTGGAAATCATGAGAGTGTTCCACACTCTCCCAGCGATGATGAGCCTTGCTTGGCCCAGACCTTTGAAGCTCGATTAGATGGAAAGGAACAGGGCCACAGGGGTGTGACTCATGTGAGATGTTGAGACAGTGGGTGGGGGCTGGTGCCCTGCTCTCCAGGAGAGAGAGCTGGAGGTCAACACCCACAAACACTGATTTCGTCCTGTGTTGCCTGCTGGTGGGTAGTGACTCTTGGAAGATTGAACATTTCGTCTTTATCCCACTGTCGGTGACTCTTGAAGGCAGAACCCTACCCTACCCCCACATTCTAATACCTTAATCTGCAATGGAGATGGAAGTAGCCTATTTCACCCACGGGATAGTGCAGTGTCAGCGGCTTGGGGTCCTCCTCCCCATCCTTTTCTTTCTTTCTTTTTTTCTTCTTCAGTTTCCTGGATTTCTCAAGTAGCCTATTCTTGGGGTTCTTGGCAAAAAAAAATGTCCACATTTGCCTATGAGAAGTTCTTACTTAGCAGACTTCCAGCTGGCCAGGGATACAGTAAGTGAAGCCCAGGAAGGAATGACCACAATTTTTTTTTTTTTTAATTTTGGAGAGATAGCTCAGTGGTTCAGAGCACTGGCTGCTCTTCCAGAATACTCAGGTTCAGTTCCCAGCACCCACATGGCAGCTCCCAATATTATGACTCTAGTTTCAGGGGGTCTGACAACCTCACACAGACATATATGCAGGTAATACAGTAATGCACATAAAATAAAAATAAATTATTAAAAAGAGAGAGAGACAAGCCCAGCTTACAAGAGGTGGTCCATACCTGTAATTCTAGCTCCCAAGAGGCAAAGACAGGGAGCTGGCTTCTTCAGGGCTAGCCTGACCTATGGAGAGAGCTCCAGACTAGCCGAAGCTACTTAGACTCTGCCTCAGGAAAAAAAAAAAAAAAAAAAAAAAGCAAAACCAAGAGCCAAAAGCATGAGGACCCTCTCAGCTGTCCTTCTCAGTTAAATCTGAAGGACAAAAGAAAATAGCCCAAGGGGAATAGAATTTTACCCAGGAATCTTTCTTTACATGGCTGCAAGAGCCATAGCTATTTATCGGACAAGAAATGTTTGTTTTCTTTTGGTACTAGGAACTCAATCTAGGACCTTATTGCTAAGCAAGTGTTCTGTCATGGAACTATGTTCTCAGCCCAACATGTCTCCTAGGATCCAATTCTTTAGCCTTACACACAGGTGAGGACCAAGTTCTTCTGTTAGGACGTTAGATGACTTTTTCCCAGCTCTGTGACCTGGGTAGGCTTCTTATCATATGTGCTTTGCTTTCTCCAATTTGAGAACAAAAAAGAAGCTTCCTGACCCAGATTAGTGGTTGGTGAAATGACATGATGTTTGTGAAATTGCTTCAGGAAATATGTGTTTTATTTTAGGAAAACTGTGTTTTATTAACATCATGATTAAGCTAACAACATTCCCCTGGCCAGTGCTGCATCAAGTTTAATCTTTCTGAGAAGACCCCACATTAAATCAGAGATGGTGAAACACTCAGTAGGAACTACATTGCAACACGGTTGATTTCTGGGATGTCATGTGACCCATCTTTGGTGGGCACTATGGTCTCTGTGAGTTAATTGTCAACAGGCCTGGGATAGAAAGTTTCAGATATTTTGGACAGCCAGTGTGGGCTGGCATCCTGGCAGTGCTTCACATTTTACTGTATGGGGCCATGCCAACCATTCCTTTCTCTGAAGGGCTCCCAAGTGATGTTTATCAAGCCCAGAGAAACAAGTACTCTCTAGTGGGTTTGAGTCAGCAAGAGCAGTAGCCAAGGCAGCTCATATACCTCCTCCCGGACACCCAGATTACTCTTCCTTCAGGGTCATTGTACAAAATCACTTAAGAAAACCTTCCCTCTCTCCCTGTCCACTCTTTCCCCATTTCTTCCTCTCCATTCCTCCTCCCAGTTCCTCTTCCTCCATCAGCTCCCCAAACAAATCCATGAAGGGAACCATCCACAGACAAAGACAGAGTGGAGGAAAGTTGATCCACTGCAGCTCTCTAGTTGTGGGAAGTTCTGCTGGCACTAATTCTAATTGATAATTTATATCTACTGATACTAAAGCTCAGAAGTCCTGTCAGATGGATACAGTGACCTCTGAATCCTGGAGCCAAAGAATGCCTTGTTTTCTTTTTTTGTTTGTTTGTTTTGTTTTTTTTTTGGGGGGGGGTTTCGAGACAGGGTTTCTCTGTGTATGTCTGGCCGTTCTGGAACTCACTCTGTAGACCAGGCTGGCCTTGAACTCACAGAGATCTGCCTGCCTCTGCCTCCCAAGTGCTGGGATTAAAGGCGTGCGCCACCATCGCCCGGCCCCTTGTTTTCTTGTAGGGGAAGGTGTTTGAAAACTCACATTTAAGTTTAAAGGAACGAATGGATGTTTTTCCTCTGACCTTGGCGCATTCCTTTCTGAGGTTAATCTTTTCTTTTTTCTTCTTTCTTCATCCAATCTGTTATTTATTCCTTCTAAAATAAAACAGCATGATAAAACAAATTAAGGCTTGCTCACTGAACATCAGTACCGACCCTGAACGGCCATTTGGGATGTTAAGGGACTCTGGGGCTGGCCCAGAGACCTGACTATGCAATCATACTAGAGAATCAAACTAGAGAATCTCCTGGGAGAGTTCATTATATTTCTTCTTGGTTCTCACCCCACAAGGAATTGTTGGGTCATTGTGATAGGCCTATTCCAGAAAGCTCTTAAAGTTACCAGAATCCAGACTATATTAGAAAAAGACTGTCTTTTGTTGCTGCTTCTGTATTTTGGTTTTCTGTCTCTTACATTGGTGTTGTAAGCAAGAGAGGAGGGAGCTTGTTTGAGGACAGGTTTTCCATGTGATTAATGGGATCCTTAAATGTCAAGTAGAGCCACCAATCTAACCTCATTCACAAATTACATCCAGCTCCTAATTTATATCCCACTCCTATTGCAATGGCCTTGACATAAGAACATCTGCCACCGGTCCTCATCCCAAGTCTGTGATGTGGGCTTTAAGATCCCTGTGTTATATATAACCAGGCGTCTGAGGATCAGAGAGGTCAAGGATCAAAGTCTAACAGTGACTGATGAGGAGGAGCTCCGGGCCCTTACCACTGTGCCATGTGGGTCTGATGATTTGCTGCTCTGCGGCTGTGTAAGTGTGGGCTGCTTCTACGGAAACAGCAGCGCTTGGTAAAGAGCTGTGCAGAAAGAGAGGAAGTACTGGATTGTGCCCACTATGCTTGTGTGGAGGATAAAGCACGGCCAGATGGGTGCTGTAGATATGTAGAGTCCACACAAAATAGGAAGGCCCTTCCTGCTTCCTGCTGCAGCCAAAAGACTGCCAGGCTTGGCAGCTGGGTTTGTTTATGAACAAGGGAGTACTAACCTAAGGAAGTGGACCTACTTCTATATGTAAGAAAGAGGAGGTTGGGAAGGAGACCCAAGTCAAAACACCAATGGGAGAGAAGGATGGGGGCAAGAAGACAGGTCACATCAGGGGAACAACGCAAAAGCAAAAGTCTCAGTGCTTCTTCTGGCCAGACGTCATCCTTCATCAGTACAGGCAACAACAGTCCACACGAAGGGTCCAGATAGCCTGTGTGGGACAAATAAAGCTCCTGGGTAAAGGAGGAAGCCTGTAAACCAGGAAGAGGGGACAGTGGTGTGCGGGCCTCACCAAGGCTGCCAGAATCTGTCTGGAGCCGTGTGGGTGTGGAATGACCTGCTCTCAGGCACCAGCCACCCATTGAGCTCACCAGCTCCGCCACATGGAATCAGTGTGTGCCTAGACTAGCATTTGTAGTGGTTTTACATTTTCATGTTATCATAAAAACATAAAACAAGCCGGGCAGTGGTGGCGCACGCCTTTAATCCCAGCACTTGGGAGGCAGAGGCAGGTGGATCTTTGCGAGTTCGAGGCCAGCCTGGTCTACAAAGTGAGTCCAGGACAGCCAGGGCTACACAGAGAAACCCTGTCTCGAAAAACCAAA
>CAJQZJ010009351.1:5079530-5099385 GCA_907164525.1 Lophiomys imhausi | reverse complement strand
GTGTGTGTGTGTGTGTGTGTGTGTGTGTGTGTGTGTGTGTGTGTGTGAGAGAGAGAGAGAGAGAGAGAGAGAGAGAGAGAGATGAATTTATGGATAAAAATTTGGCTGTGTGGTTAATTTGATGGCAGCTGAGTCTTCTTCCATTTGATCAAGCGGGAACATGAAGACTATGGTGACAGGTCTGCGGTTTTAAATGGAAAGCTACATACACCCCAACCTGCATTCTGCTACAGTTCCACAGCTCTGACACTTCTCATTCTAGGAAAAACATGTTGTGTTCAGCCGTGACCCCAGCCTTGGCTGGGATGGACCCACCTATTTTATTCAACAATTCCCACACTCTCCTTCTCTGAATGCAGCCACTTCCTTCCATTGTGAGGATGTTTATTAATAACAAGTGTAAAAGTGATGATGCCAGCTGTTGACATCTCTCCCCACAAGAGATGCTCTAGGCACCTACCAGCTGTGTGCTTGAGGCTGCATCCAGCTCACGCTGCACGACTGCTTTTTGTTTAGGGTTTTTCTTTTTGTCTACATGCTCCTTTTTTGTCACTATTCTGTCTTCTTCCTAGATCTTTCTCTGGCCTTATAGAGTTTTCTGTCAGCTCTGTGGTGCGCCTCCTTTTAGGTCCAAGATGTACTGCATTCCAGAGGCCTTAAATTTGGTCATAACCTCGCCTCCACTGTTGGGCACAACCTCCCAGGCACTGCCAAAGAGATTGTTTATGCTGGACTGTGAAACTGGGCAGGCCGCAAAAGCACTGTCTGCAGAATGGATGTTTCTGGACTCATCTAAGCAGGTCTGGCATGATTTAAAAGTGAGAGGAAAATGGAAGCTGGCCCCTTCCACTTCTGTTTGCTGGAGGGTGGGGGTGACAAAGTCACTTCTGTGGCTATCTTTGTGCCCTCACGTGTTACTAGTAAAGGTATACTTGCCTGCTGGAGAGGGCTAACATTGGCACTATATAGTGTGAGTGGCCGGCTTCCAGTTGTTACATTATAGACATCGGAAGAGAGCTCTCCCCACCATATCCCAAGACACCTCACCCTGTTTCTACTTAGCCGAACTCTGTGTTCAACTTCCCCGTCTTTGCTGAGAACACAGAATAAAGATCACTGAGACTCGCACTTCACCTCCAGCACTCCATATTGCAGTACAGCAACAGCCCTGGACACTAAAGTCAGCTTCCTTGGCTCTTGAGCCGAGGAATGGAACTCATATGCATTACTACTTGAAACCAAGCATTGTTTGTTGGTTTCAATGAGATATTTTATCAGGTGCAGTTAACTTTTAAACATTGATTGTCTCTCTTTGTACCTCCTTCCCTTCTTCTTGCCATGGAGTACCCCTTGCCCCTTTTAAATGGCATTTCTATTCTTCAGCAAAAAGTGCCACTGAATCTCTCCCGAGAACAAAGCCGTCTCAAAGACTCCCAGACACCATCAGAAGGTGCTTGCTTTTCAAAGAACTTCCATTTCATTACTCTCTGAACTAAACGATTCCATTTGTAAAATCTCCACGGCTGATGAAAAGTTCTCTGAGCGTGCATTGTTCATGTTGGAAATCACGTTCAATTCACAGAGATGGTCCCTTGGGGTCATGTGTTGATCCCGCCATCTGCAATGTGGCATTCTATCGCGGGGTCTCTAGGAAATCTTTGATGTAAGGAATTTATCCCTGAGAATGTATCTTGGAAATAAATATCTCTTTATCATAAAGGGGAGTCTAACCACTCTCTCCATATTTATTCCTGGGTATCTGCCAAACCTTTCCCTCGAAGCTTCTATGGATCTTCTGGGACTTGGCTGTCTTCATTTTTTTTTTTTTTAACTTTTCATTCTCCCACTAAAGGCCAAAACAGACAGTCATTTCCTTCCTTTGCATTTACAACAACAGATTTGTTTCTTGCTGTGTGTGTGTGGGGGGGGGGGGGTGAGATGATATTACTATTTGTGTTAAATTTCCCCTCCTTCCAAAAAGGAAAGCACCCCTTCCGCCTTCTGAATTCAGGGGGTGCTGGTCATCAGCACTTGTGTGTGAAAACAGATGCACAGGTCCCTGTGTACTCTCAGCAGGATGCGAACTCACATCCGGTGCCGACAGACTTGATTGGGATCTTTGGAATGCCTGTAACAAATTCTCCATCACAGCTGAGTGAGGAGGTCCTTCCATACGTTCACCAGGAGAGAGCTGCTGCCCCTCCACATGTGGTCTCATATACAGCTGCCACCCGTCTGAAGTCTAGATTCCTCAGGTAGAAAATGGAAAATCAGTCCCAACTCCACAGTCCTATGTGTGACATCAGCTGGCTTCCTCCCAATATCCTCAAATGCCCACTGAAAATGACTCTCTTTGAGCAACAGTCTTTGCGTAGCCATGTTTGGATAAGGATCGCCTTCCTGGGGCTGGGGACGTAGCTCCCTTGATGGAGTCCTTATCTAGCACACTTAAAGCCCTAAATTCATTCCCCAGCACCATATAGACCAGGTATGGTAGTGTTCACCTCTTTAATTCCAGAACTCAATAAGTGGAGGCAAGAGGATCAAGGACAAAATCATATACATGGAGTTCAAGGCCAGCTTGAGTTAGAGACCCAGTCTCCAAAAATATAACTATAAATAATTGTTTTCTCCATGATCAGCTCCTTGTCCCACTGGTGACCTAGTTCAGTCAAATCTTTTGGGTCAGGAATAAAATGTGATCCATGAAATATAGTTGAGGAACTATATTTCACTCTTCTAGAATCCAAGCAGAGATTTGCTAAGCACTAACTCAGGAAAGGTTTTCTAGAGTACTCACCTACCCATGGTTGGTTTCCCTGGCTGTCAATCAGAAGAAGGCTAAACCTTGTCAGAGACTCGATCATCAGAGAAACCAGGCCAGTCCTGCAGCTGCAGCTGTCCCCTGTGCTGTGTGTGCCTTCCCTGACAACCACAGTGTCTTCCAGCCTCGATGATTTGGAGGAGTCTCCAGCTCCTCCAGTGGGCAGTACTGAGGACTGAGAGTGTGTGTGTCCCCACTCCCCCATATCACCTTGCCCGTGGAATGGGCTCCAGAAGTCTCTGTTGATGTACTGGGGGACTCAAAGAACCTCTTTGGCATCCTCTCCTGCTGCCTTCTCTTGCATTTTGAGATCAGAGTATGGAGTACTGTGGAGTGAGTTTGCTGGGAAGGCAGATGTGAGGAAATGCGACCCACAGGGTGGTACATTAGCACCCTAGCAGTGAGACAGAAAGTTCCTACCCTCATGGAGTTTCCATTCAAGGAATAAAAGAGGTCTCACAAAGCAAAGCTTGAATCCCCTCTGTTTGTCTATGCCACCGTGACCTCCACTACGAATGTCAAGATAATGCTGCTCTGAGGATTCAATGAAGTGTGGCACATAAGAAGCCCCTGCTGAGCTCTGTAAAACAAAACAAAACAAGTAAGCAAACAAAAACCCACTTTCTTTCCCTCCTGCCCCCATGCTTCCTAGACTGACTGGGCCACATCTGCCATCATTCCTCCTTTCTTTGCTGGTCTACTCGGTGCTCTTCCTCTTTACAGGATGGACCATTCTGAAATGGAGATGCCAACCCCCTGGTAAGAACTAGGAAACATTTTTAATAAAAATAACTAGCATTCATGTGGCATTTCGTCTGCTCTGAGTTATCTTCTAGGTTCTTCCAAGGATTATCTCTCTTCATTCTCAGGCTCCTGCTTTAGGAGGGGCTACACCAGTTTGTTTCTCAAAGACTATTCTGATTATTCTTTTCTGCAAATCCGAGAGGTACCCTCCTCCAAAAGGGTATTCATTTCATGTATTATCTTTCAAAAATACTCATCTCATCCGTTTCTCACTGGCCAACTATACTAACTCATTATTCTCTTCATCCCTCCCAGGCAGCCCTTGGCTACTGTTTTTTTTTTTTTTTTTCTCTCAGTGTATAAATGTTGACATTTCACTCTTCAGGGTACAGTAGAGACGATCCATCCATCTTCTTACTCCATCTTACAGAGAGCTCCAGGTTAAGCCTATTCAGCATTCACGGTCATAGGTAGACATTTGCTTTGACCCTTTGCTAGAAGAAGAGCTAACTAACCCTTTAGGCACTTGTTGGTAATTAGACATGCCCCGCCCCACCCCCACCTCTGCCAGGAGGTGGCCGCAGGAGCAGCAGCAGGGAAATGATCAGAGTTGGTGAATGCCTGTCATTCCTAGAGGTTTGGATGGTCGGGGAAGGAGGACCGAGGTTGTGCCTTGAGTATAAAGTTCCTTTGATAACATTTGCAGAAATGAAGGCAAATGGCTGAGAAGGAATCTCCTGAGTTAGTTGTTTATTGGGTGATCGGTGCTTCAAGTTTGGAAGGATTGTAGATTGGTCAGGGGTCACTTTATAGACAGCACCTTGATGGTTCTCAAAAAGTTGAAATTGCAAAGCCTTGTATTGTTCAATGGTAGATATGGGATGACAACCCTGATGTCTTTCTAAGTCACTGTCCTTTTCAAAGGTAGCAGATTTAGGTGTTTTTGTCAGTTTTATGGGCTTCACATATAACCCTGAAAAAGTCTTCTTGAATATGCATTATGTATTGGTTCAAAATATTGATAACGGACAAATTGTAGTACCAGACTTCCCCAAGTCCAAATACAGACTACAAAATTATTCTTTTCAGCTGGGTGGGGTGGTGGATGCTTATAATGCCAGCACTTGAGAGGCAGAGGCCAGTGATCACTGTGAGTCCAAGGCCTGCCTGGTCTACATAGTGAGACCCTGTCTCCAAACAAATAAAGAAACAAGCTAGATGGACAGGGTAAAGTATCATTTATCTATGTGTCTTGAACTTGTAGTTTGAGAAACATCCATCAGCCTGAGTTCCTGATTCAATTTCTGCTATAGGGGTGGCCAGCCCAGAAAACATCCCTGCCCCTTGGTTTCTGCCAGTTTTGCTGGCTTCCTTTCTTTAACCCTTTAAAGAGGCCAGAGACTCTTTCAGGGAGTGCCTGGAGGTCACTTGTGGAGGACACTCAGTCTCAGGGAGAACTCTGGCCCTCTTCTCTAGACGCTCTTTAAAAGGCTGTCAGTGGGCTTGTTCTAACTCACTTGGCCATCTCTCCTCTGGGTGGCCATATGTCCTTAGCTACTGGTCACAGCCCATGAGCTTAGATCATGCAAGCTCTTACACAAGAGAAGCCATCAGGTTTCTTGCGTCCAATTAGTAGATTACCCTTGAAGATGGAAGGCAGTGGGATCTCTCTTCAAATCCAACAGATACCCCCCTCCCCAAGGCAGGGCTTCTCTGTGTAGCCCTACAGATGTGGCCATCCTGGAGCTCACTCTGTTGAAAAGGCTGGCCTCAAACTCAGAGATTAGCCTGCCTCTGCCTCCCTATTAAAGGCTTGTGCCACCACCACCTGGCTAATGCAACAGGTTTGTGTGGAGCTGCCCCAAGCTTGTGAAATATGGGATGGAGACCCACAGTCCACTAAGCATCCCAACCACATTCCCAACTCCATCTGCAGTAGCCCCTGAGGCAGATCTGCTGTCTTGGTGCTTAATAAACAAGGTTTGAAGATACTGCCTACACCTATCATGGCTTCTTTCTATAGATGGAGCTTTGGAGTCCTCACTCTACCCTGAATTGTTGAGTGAAGTTATCTTTGACCGATAGCTCATTAAAAGGAACAGTTAATGTCAATGATTTCTCTAATTCTACACCAGTTATGGTAAATCAACCCCTATGTGAAAGATTTACCTAGTCTAGGCACTGTGCTAAGTATTTTATAAGCATTATCTCATACATTCTTTACTACAGAGTTAGGAGAGCAAGTGCCTTATTCAAGAACCATCTAATGAATGGCTTGGACTTTATCAAATCCAGATGTTTTCCATCTGCCTGGCTGTCCAAGTACCATTGAAATGGAAACCTGTGTGTCCAGAGGAGCTTGGTTCAGTTACTTGTAGAGGTGTAACCCCATCCCCAGGCACCGTATTCCTCTGAAGGAATTTCCAGACTCACGGTATACAGCTGAGCCAGCTAGCATTTGAGGTGCCACCTATTAACCTGTAACAGCAGACCAGTTATCTACAAATTGTATGTTCGCTTCCCAAAATGTAACATTGTGGTGAGTTTGGCCCTTCCTGAACATCGAAAATTCTTCTGTTTGACTCAATAAATCATCATTTCCTACTGGGAGGTTAGGCAGAGGTGAAGGGAAAACAATGAATTTTTCACTCATGCTAGAAATACTTTAATCTTTTTGGAACCACATTTTCCCCAGGTCTGTTTCTAAAGTCTGACTTCCTTCCAGTGTTATTTTATATCTTTATTAATTTTTTTAGATGATGGAACAGAGAATGCCTCATTAAATTTTCCTGTCTTCAAATGGGACTGGTGATGGGTACTAAGAGAGCCAATTAAGATTTATAATGATTTTTTTCCAGGTTGCATTAGACAGACATAGCCTGGAGAGGGTTTAGAGCTGATAAGGTAGTGGGCCTAGGGATGTGAAAAGCCCAAACCACTGGTAAAAGAGGGAGCCTTCAATAAGATGCGATACCTGGGAAAGGCACATCTGGATTTAGTCTAGGAGAACCATGAGCTAATGGAGCCTCGGCAAGGATCAAGTGTTTCCTGAGATTGCTATTTGGACACCCTCAACTAAAGCATGTCAAAAACTCAGGAAAGAATTACAACATGATTCAAAGCTTGGAAGGTAGCTTCCATAACAGAATGATATACAAGCAGCAGATTTTTTTTTTACTAGGATGAGATAAAATTTAATTCTAGCACCTAAGTACACAACTGACAATATTTATTTGCTCCTGGGGAGACATAAAGGTGGTTTGTTCTTACAGTGATAGATGTCTTCAATTTCAAGCTCAAATGGGCCAGAAAAGGGAGAAAACAAAAGCCTGAGCCAGAGTCAAATTGTACTTAAACACTGAGACGACTTCTTTATTAGAATCACAGGGATCTGGGAGAATGGAAATTGAGAAACATGGGCTTCCTGATCAGAGACCTGATATAATAAGGTGTGTTTAGGGGTGTCTGGGTCTCGCAGAGTTGTTTAATGCAAAGGCACAGAAGTCTTCTAAGGCCTCGGAATTCGAGATATCTTCTTTACAATTGGGTTAGCCTCCAATCCATTACCTGGTCACCAAACCATCCAAACGTTCAGCTCTCTCTTATGGAAATACAGTTCCTAACCCCCACAAAGTCGTTCTGGGGTTTTTATTAGGATTGCTGTTCTTATATTGCTTAATTCATAGGGAATTGGCATCTTTAAAACATTAACATCTGGACCCAGGTCCACAGTAGTCATCTCTATTCATTTCTATCTCCAGTTGTTCCCAGCAAGGTGTTACAGTTTTCACTGTAGGGGTGTTTATCTTTATCTACGCTAACCTAAGTCTCCGAACTGGCTTCCTGGAGTCCAGGCTGATCTTGAACTTGTGTCCTTCCTGCCTCAGCATCTTGAGAAACCAAAGTTACAGACATACACTCAGCTCTCTAGGGATTAGATGATTGGTTGCCACTGGTGGTGGTATGATCTGAGCCCCCTGGTGCATACTTAGTGATATCTGTTGATTTCTATCGGTTCTGCCAGTGTGGATCTGAAGAATGGATTTAATGAAATGTGAAGCTCTGGCCTCTTGATACCAACCATCTTAAACTGTTTAGGATAGTTAAGAAAAACAAACTCCTAGTCATGCAAGCATGTCACTTTGTTAGCTATTATGACAGTCTATCACAGATATTCTCTAAGCTACTCAGTAATCAAGTTGTTAAGAGACAAGCAACATTTGCTTATCTAAATACAAGAGATGGATAGGGCATCTTCAAAAACCCCAAGAGATCTGCAGAATATGGCATTCAAAGATGTTGTCTTAAATTAACATTTTTTTTGATATCGAGACATATCAGCTCCTGACAGCACCTCCTATTCTACTCCAAGTAGAAGATAAGCATCGAAGAATCTCCAGTGTGAGATGGTTGAATTAGTGGCAAGCCTATCTCTTGGCATGAAAAAACTCCTTGCTTCAACTGCCGACAGACTGCTGTCCAAAAAGGACAAAACTTGGTAGCAGGGAAGTCGACAGCCTAGCTCTGCCAAGACAGGGTAGGTAAGTCCTTCATAATCCCTGCTCTACAGTAAATGTCTGTCAGAGAAACAGGACCAAAAGGCTGAAGACTGATGCTGGAATGTATGGAGAGAAAAATGGGAACTGTCCAGGCAGTCACTGGTTTGTCATTTCTTAGTATTGGAAGCTGCAGGCCGTGTACTTCCTATATAATCAGATATATTTATCCCTCTCAGGTCTCTGAGGTGGTTGAGGAATAGACAGCTAGAGTCTCATAGTTAAATTTTGAGTTGTTTAGGAATCAAGAGAGCATTCTAGATCTAGGAAGATGGTTATAATAGTGATGCAAGTTAGTATGAAAGCTAAGTCAGTTATAGAACTTTAAACTCATGGAGATGGTTAGATGGTAGAATGTTAAAGTCAGGGGGCAAATATGTATGAACTGGACATTGGGAAGGTATACTGGGCCATTTAACTCTCATAAATGTGGCATATTTATTTCTGGTGTTTTGTATAGTATTTACTGTTATAAGAGAAGGAACCATTTGTTGGACTGAAAGGGGAAGCTGTTGGGGGGAAGAGGGTGGAAGGGTGGGACAGGAAGGGGGAATAGGGAAGGGTTTGTGACTGAGATGTAACTTGAAGAAAAAAAATAAAGTATTTAATAAAAAAAACTGTGGTACATGTACACAATGGAATATTACTCAGCTATCAGAAACAAGGAAATTATGCAATTTGCAGCCAAATGGATGGAACTAGAAAAGCTCATCCTGAGTGAGCTAACCCAGACCCAGAAAGATGCACATGGCATCTATTCACTTATAGTCGGATTTTAGCTATATAGTACAGGATAGGATATCTATACTGCAACCAACACACCAAAGGGAACATGGACATAGACTTTTTTTTGTTTGTTTGTTTGTTTTCTCTTCCTGTCATTGAGACACTTTTCCCTGGTGGTACTGCCTTGTAGGCCTCCAGTGTATGAGGAGGCTCTTGGCCCTCATATGGCTGCTGAACTGATGCAGGGATATGTTATGTAGGGACACTCCACTCCAGAGGAGTGGGATGGAAGGGTTAGGGGGTAGAGGGTGGTAGAGGGTGGGAGGGAGGGACTGGGAAGGGTGGAAAGAAGACACTATGATGGAGATGTAACCTGAAGCAATAAATAAATAAATTTAAAAAAAAAAGAAATACAGCCATTAGCCTGCCTTTTTCTAGGGCGTCGGTACACCTTCCATAACCCATCAAGGTAGAAAGGGTTACTAGCCTCACTATAAGAAGTGACTTGTAGTGAGTCCAGGAACCCACTTCAGGCCAGACACTACAACTTTGAAATTATTCCTTTAGTCTAAGCTAAATTCCTCCAGTTGGCATTTTCAACTCTTTTCCTTTTGTTTGGTTCCTTTTGTTTGTTGCCTTCTAAGAAGTTTTCATACCTAGCAAGCCTGCTGTTTGAATCATGTAGATATTCTAGCCAGGAAAGCATGGAAAATATGTATAAGTCTTTTGAAAAGTATGCATGGCTCTATATTATACTCCATTCACTACGAGAGAATTTTCTCAGGATACAGCACTCGGATAAAATAGTGGACAAAATTTTAATTGAGGTGTGTGTGTGTGTGTGTGTGTGTGTGTGTGTGTGTGTGTAGCCTCTGGGGAAAGGCCAAAAGAAAATGCATAATATGATAGTTTATTCTAGGTAACTAGTTTATTATTTCTTTTTTTTTTTTTTTTTTTTTTTTGGTTTTTCGAGACAAGGTTTCTCTGTGTAGCCCTGGCTGTCCTGGACTCACTTTATAGACTAGGCTGGCCTCGAACTCACAAAGATCCACCTGCCTCTGCCTCCCAAGTGCTGGGATTAAAGGTGTGCGCCACCACCGCCCTGCTTAGTTTATTATTTCTATACCTGTCTATATTGTCAAATATTTTACAATGAGCAGATACTATATTTGTACTAAGCAAAAATCAGCATCTTTCAGTAGATGAAAGAAAATTTAAAACATGTATTGAAATTACTAATATTAACTGGAACTTTTCCCTTTCCTTATGTAAAATGTATTAAAATGGCTGGTGAGAGGAAGGCAGGTATGTGACAGGTCACAAGATAATCAGAAATGGCAATGTTCTTGCTCAGGAGTGTCAGCTTTCCGCCCAGTCCTCTGGGTAGCTGTATATACCATGTGGTATTGGAATTCACTCCTCATGCTTGGAACGCTGTACAGCTGTCTCATTTCATGCCCCTTGATGCCCGAGGTAAATCCCATATCCTCGGTGTGAGCTCCAGTGAAATTCATTAGTGGTCCAGATGTGTGCCCCCTGTCAGTTGGCCTAGTAACACTGCTGTTTATCGACAGGTTCTCAGGAATCAGATAGCTCGCAGTCGGCCAAGAAAGACATGCTGGCTGCCTTGAAATCCAGGCAGGAAGCTCTGGAGGAGACGCTGCGCCAGAGGCTGGAGGAACTGAAGAGGTTGTGTCTCCGGGAAGCTGTAAGCGATTAAGTCTGTGCTGTTTGTCATGTCATACATCTTGGGAATAGACAAAAGACAGGGTGGAGACAATACAGACCGACTTTCAGGAAAACAAGTCCTTTCCCTCCCCAGCATTGGAAGCACCCACACCTCCATGCTATACATTGTTAGAAGCAAAGTATTGAGGAAACACTAGTGCCAGTTAGAGCAGTCACTAACTGAATCTTACACATGACACATACACCCTGAGGCTAAAGGACAAGTCACTCTAGCAGTCCCAAAACCATGCGTGGCATACCACAGTGTACAGGGCATGTCCTAACATGACACCGCCTCATTCTATACAATGTCCTACCACCGTCGTCTTGCTTCCCAGGAGTGTGTGCCTGTTCCTTTCTGGGAAAGCTTTTGCTCCTTCTGTGTTTGTCTTTGGACACAATGTAGCATGACTGGGGGCCAACAAAGACATCAGGGTGTCACCTGAAATACACAGGAATCCCCTTAAACTTGCTGGACTGCTGCTTCTTTAGCCCTTTCTTTTTGTTTTTTTTTTTTTGGTTTTTTTTTTTTTTTGGTTTTTCGAGACAGGGTTTCTCTGAATATCTCTGGCTGTCCTGGACTCGCTTTGTAGACCAGGCTGGCCTCGAACTCACAAAGATCCGCCTGCCTCTGCCTCCCAAGTGCTGGGATTAAAGGCGTGTGCCACCACCGCCCGGCTGCGCTTTCTTTTTGAAAGCAGAATCTTTTCCTAGTTTGATGGTGGTGGTGGTGGTGCTGGTTTGTTGTTTTTTTGTTTTGTTTTTGTTATTGTTGTTTTTGTTTTTGTTTCTGTGCTTCTTGGGATTGAATCTCACATATGCTAGGCTAGTGTTCTTCCAATGAGCTATATACCCAGGATAGCGGTTCACTTAAGTTTGACATACAGCAGTGTTGCGCTGGGCTGGAGAAAGGGCTTGGCAAATAAAACACTTGCTTTGCAAGTGTGGGGGGGCCTGAGTTGGATCCCAGGAACCTAGATAGAACCCTGGCGGAGTAGAACACGCCTGTGTTCTCTAGAGTGAGATGGGAGTCAGTGGGCCAGCTAGCCTAGCATACTCAGCGACAAGCAACAAGAGACCTTGTCTCAAACAAGGCTAAAGATGAAAGCTGACACCCAAGGGTTTTCCTATGACCTCCACATATGGTGAGAAGTGTACATACCTCCCTCTACCCCACACAATGTCTCCTTCAGCCTGTTTCAGTGCTGGTCCCAATTTTGCTAAGTGTGTAGAGGCTCCCACAATCCTCTTCGACATTTATTGAAATGTCCATTCCTCACTTCTGTTTAATCTCACAACTCATTTTTCAGCAATGCTGGTAGACTTCACTTAGTGTAACACATACAGTTGTGTGCACATGTGTGTATTTTGTGTGTACACATACACTCACATGTGCATGTGCCTTACATGAGCTCAATGTGGGGTTTCTCTCCTGGGAGTGGTTGTGCTCCACAGACCATGACCAAAAGCTCCGTGGGTAAACAGTTTCAAATGGGAAGCAGAAAGAGGGTCCCTAACTAAACCCAGGAGGTGAATTTCCCTCCCTCTCCCTAAATAATAATGCTTTGCAGCAGGAAGAATGAAACAGTGGGCCTGGGAGTGAGATCATATTACATTTCAACTTGGCTCAATTATGTCTGGATTGATTTAAACCGGAGCTTGCTCAAGGCAGAACCACATTAGCACAAATCCATTGCAAATGAGGAAAGCCATGGGCCTGGCTGGGGGGTTGTGGGGAGGGATGTGCTATGCGATACTGTAAATATTAGCAGCATTTTTATAAAGGCTATGCTTGAAGGAGAGAGAAAAAGTATGGGTTTTGGTGTCTGCCTCTCATAATTTGTAAAGCCTTGTTTTGTGCTTAGTAAAAGAAGTCCCTAAACCAAGCAAAGAATATACATTACGGAATGTATGAAGCATGTCAAAACATGGCCAACATGTACCATAAAAGTTTCACAAACACAATATAAGGAAAACAAAAGCTCCCACTTCCTCTAACTTTGACAATAGAAAATATAGCTTAGGTAGAAACAACCCAAAAGCCGGTCCCTTGTCTACATATGTTTCTTTCCACCAGAGTTCTCTTGGCATGTGTGAGATAAAGGGCCCTAGGAGCCTCCCTGCTAACTGTGTTCACAGATCTGCAGGCTCAAGGAGCAGGAGACACTGACCCCTTGGGAAGAGAGAGCCAGAGTGAGGCAGTGCAGGAGCTCTGGGTGTTCAACAGCAAGAGGCCCCATTGTGTGCATTAAATTACTTCCCCGCCATGCGGCTCTGGTTACCTATGAAATCAGATTAAATATCTGGAGAATCAAGACCTTGCCTTGGGTACTTTCAAGCAGATGGTGGAAAATCAGTAGCCCTGTTGTAAAGATACAGACTGAAACCACGAACACTTTTGAGTTTCAAATCCATGACAGTTTCTCTCCTTCCTTTCCGTAAGTTTCAGAGAAGGAAGCCCAGACAGTTTGTTATTTATATATTAAACGAACAATCTTAACAGGTTGTTACTTGTAGAAGGCCTAAAAGAGAGGAGCATGTGAGAAGTCACAGAATAAATATGAAGCTATCCAAGAAACATGTGAACCTTTTTTAAAAAGAGAATATTGTGGGCCAGAGAGATGGCTGAGCGGTTAAGAGCACTGGCTGCTCTTCCAGAGGTCCTGAGTTCAATTCCCAGCAGCCACATGGTAGCTTACAACCATCCACAATGTGATCTGATGCCCTCTTCTGGTTGCAGATATTCATGCAGATAAAGCACCTATACATAAAATAAATGGTGGGCCATCCTGCTCCACAATTCTAAAATGACGACTTAAGGAATAAAAGACCTGAGGCGCTACTTTCAGTGATATGAACACAGAGGAGAGGAGGCCCAGGAGGGGGGAGGGCTTGTACACACACATACCTGTGTGGTGAGCCTGCCACAATGTGGAAAGAAGGGTTTTGGAGGGGCCCTTCCTGTGATTTCACTTTGCCTGCTGTGGGCACTCAGGCCTGGGCTGTCCAACACAACAGCTTTCTATGTGGATGATGAGTTTCAAGAGGACACTTCTGAGCTCTGCCTCACCACAGCCAACCCTCATGGGATTGTGTGGCAGCTGCACTTACTCAGGGGTCAGAAAGCCAGTGTTGGTGTTTGCAAGATGTGCCTGCTGAATCACAGAGTGCAGAGTGACTTCTTGCAGTCCCTACTGGCTTCCACAGTGTTGGTCAGCTGCAGACTTAGACCGATCCTCGTCCAGCCCAGATGCAACATACTCATGCACGGCCTTTTAATTCGGGGTCATTCCTCAGATTGTCTATGCAGGCCCAAGTCACTGTGGAATCTGTCATCTCCTTACTATCATTGTGCCCATAACAGTTAGGTTTCCAGAGTCCCAGATATGCACACAGCAGAATATCTGTGTGTGGGTATGTTCTCTCTCTCTCTCTCTCTCTCTGTATCTCCTCTGTTTATGTTTAGCTTTTACTAAGACTCTCACACAGAAGTTAGTGTCTTTTCTTTTTAGGTAAGGGTCTAACTGTGTAGCCAAGGCTAGCCTTGAACTCGTGGTCCTACTGAACATTGGGGGTATAGGCTTGCATATAGACCTGGTCTTTGAGATCAGCCTGCTGCTGTTGAGTATGGCACCAGATTTGAGTGATGATCAGCATATTCGGTCTTTTCTAGGTAATGCAGTTTCCCGGCATTTGCCAAACAGATAATAACTCCCCATAAGAAAACAAGAAAATTCACTTGGGAAAAGAGAAACAAAACAAAACAAACAAACAAAACCCCTCAAGTTTCCAAATGGGGAAGAACCTAACCGATGCAAACACAAAGAACAAGTAACGCCGGTTGCCGCTTCCTGGTTGGGTGGCCTTTCTTCACATGAGTAGGTTCACAGGAAATGCCCTCTAGATCAGCAAATGAGTGAAAGTGGACTATTATGAAGTCCAAGAGACATTCTGGTTCCTCAACAAAAATTTATTTTGGGAGGGAAAAACACCTGAAGCATATTTATTCCATAGAGAAGGGAGTATTGTCATTTCATTTTTTGTAGAGTTTAAATGTTGTGATGTGAACTCTTCCTCCTGCCCTCCACCAATACTGGGGATTGAACTCAGAGCTTCATGGATACTGGACAGGCACACTGCCACTGAACTATATCCGCAATCTTTTTAGGGGGGTCGTTTTGTTTCGGGGTGTCTCCTGAGACAGAGTTTCATTAGTTAGCCAACCTGGTCTTAAATTTGCGGTCCTCCTACCTCTCAGCCTCCTCAGTAATTGGGTTGCGGGCCAGTACTGCCAGGTCTAGCTATCTCATGTACTCTTGTTTAGGTGTAGTGCCTAGCGGTAGCGGGCCCTACATATGCGTCAGATCTGTGCATGGGGCTGTGTGTCCCAGAACAAAGGCAAGCATATCCTCACGGACTTACAACCTCTCTGATGCTCTTCGGTGCATGCAGGAACTCACAGGCAAACTGCCTGTTGAATATCCCCTGGATCCCGGAGAGGAACCTCCTATTGTTCGGAGAAGAATTGGAACAGCCTTCAAGCTGGATGAACAGAAAATTCTGCCTAAAGGAGAGGTATGTTCCTCTGGTGTTGGAGTCTTCCCCGTTATCCCTTTAGCATTATCCTTATTTGTCTGACTTGTTGGGTATACTAGATTCTGTATATTCTTCATTGGTTCCAAATGTTTGCTTTTACCCTTTCTTGGGTGAGCTCACTCATTACTATATGGTGTTCTTTGATAGGCCAGGTTTGCTTGATCGGTGTTGAAGTTGTTTATCTAACATGGTAGACCATTGTAAGTGGCCAGTTAAGGTTGGGGAGAACATTTCAGTAACATGCAACTATATTTCTCTGTGATGGCCTTCCAACCCTTTGATTCTCTTGGTCTTGGCTGATGCCTGATCTGTGGGGAAAAACACAGCTCTCATTGGCTGGGGAAAGACCTACATTGAAGGGGTGAATCTCCAGCCACAGCTCTCATTGGCTGGGGAAAGACAAGACAGGCCTGTCCTCCACCATCTTAAGTCACATGGCTGCTAAAATCAGTGCATGGACATACATCCTATGCGTTTTCTCTTATGGCCTCAGTTGTCTTGTTTGGAAAAGATATATTTCAACATGATTTTCATCCTCTTTGGCTGGAACACTGGTGAAGGCTGAGACTGGTGAATGCATATTGGAGGATAATAAAAGCTCAGCTGGGCATAGTGGCACGTCTTTAATCCCAGCACTTGGGAGATAGAGGCAGGTAGTCTTTGAGTTTCAGGCTAACCTGGTCTAAACAGTGAGTTCCAGAACAGTTAGAGCTACACAGTCTTGGAAAAAAATAAAACAAAAAGCAACATATCCAGCCCTGTCCAAGAGAAACAAAAAGCCAGGTTTACCTTCCGGCCTGAAGGTCTCCCAAAATTTGTTCTGACTAGAGTTACTACTCGTTAATGTTCTAGTAAATAGAAAATTTGAAAACACTTCAGGACTCAAAGCCTGGCACATTAGTTATTCTTGTTGCTGGGACAAAATGTCCTGACAAAAGCACAGGAAGGAAGGGGAGGGAGGGTTGGCTTACTTTGGCTCACAGTTTGAGGATACAGTCATCATGGGAAGGCCTGGTGGTGGGACCATGAGGCAACTGGTCCCACTACATCTGTAGGAAGCAGAGAGAGAGATGAGAGCTGTTGCTCAGCTCATGTCCTCCTCTCATGGACTGGTGTCACCTACATTTAAGGAAGGCCTTCTCATTTCAATTAATTTCATCTAGAAAACCCATCCACAGACATTCGACAATTAGGAGTAACCACCACAAAGGGAAAGGAAAGGAAGGTACTGTTAGCCTTCTAAGGAACTTGGAGAAAGACATTTTCCTAAAGTCAAGTCAGCGGGAAGGTGGAAGTCATGCTCAGGCCCTTGCCTGAGACCTGTAGTCACAGATCCCTGGAAGGTGCCTCGGCACACCAGAGTGCTTCATCTGAAGTCGTACTTAACGAGGTCACTTCCATATGTTCAAGTTCTTGGTGCTGACTTCCCTGGGTTATCACTAGGATTGAATGGACTAGAAGACTGTTTCACTGGCTACCTAACACATGCCTGCTGCTCCAGCAAACAGCTGTTGGAGATAGAGGTGAGAGGTCAGCAGGGACTTTGAGCACCGTGTGCGCAGGTGTCTTCAAAAGCTGGATCGTTATCATAACTTAAGCTGTAAAAAGCACCCATGTTCAGTGAGTACCCTCCCATGCCTTGTTGGGTTTCCCACTTTTGTAGTTTTCTTCTACTTTTCAAGAAAGTCGACTCTTAGACTCTGAGAATTCCTTGCTGGCCCCTGGGCATCTTTCTGATATTCGTAAAGGGAAGCAGATAGAATTCTGTAGTGCTTCCTCTCAACAGGAAGAGCCTCACTTTTGTTCTGTGCCACCACAGTTCTCCTAGATACTGGCTTGGCTTTCCTAGCCATGGACTGTTTCCACAGACAAGGCATTTAGTCTTGTCCTTGGCTCAGTTGGAGTATCAGGACTTGTTCTAGACGCCTACAAATCTCAGGGTCAGTGTCTTGGATCAGAGCTATCATAATCACCTAGGAACAGCTGCTTCAGGGAGCCCAGTTTCACAGATGGAGCTTTGTCCCTGTCTCAAGGTTCTGGGCAGCAGTCCATGTTGATATCCTGCTTTCTCTGAGAGAACAAGTGTGGCCAGCACTGGAAAGATTTGGAAGGAATCTATTGTCTCTCTAAGTGGTTCCTTTTAGTCCTTTTCCCTCCCACTCCTGGTTCCTGACTCCTCTAGACCAGTGCTCAAAAGCCAATGAAATCACACAAAGAGTATTTTCTTTAATAGACCTCCCAATCTCCCCACCCCCAGTCTGGCCTGTCATGCCCAGAAGCATATTAAATTGAGCCACCATAATAGGAAGACATGTGGAATGCAGGAAACCAAGAAGTCTCCTCTTCCTTAGTTTGGTCAGTCCCTGCCAAACTTGAATGGAACTGCAGATCACCTAGTGCAAGATATGTGGGTTACTGGGAAAAGAGAAGCCACTGTGTGATTGTCACAGGTTTATGTAGTGTGGGCTTTATCCGGGTCCATGCCTCTTATGAGTTCCTAGAACACCCCAGTCTGCTAGTCCTTGCATCCCCAGATGCTCAAACTCTTGAAGTAACTTTTGCTTCTTAGAGCTCGCTTTGGCGAAGTGGTTTCACTAGGATGTTGGTTTACATTGTTGTTACTATCACAAAATACCTGGCGAAAAGCAACCTGAATGAGAAAGGTTTTATTCTGCCTCCTGCTATATTTCATCATAGAGGGGAGGCTGGGGCTTGTGGGGAGGCTTGCTAAATCTTGGCATCAGACAGGGAACAGAGAGCTTGACTAAGAGGCTGAGTTAGCACTCCCAACCCTTCCCACCCTACCGGATTCCCAGCCATCTACTTTTTCTAGCTAGGACTCACTTCCTAAAGGTTACAAAACTTCCAGAAACAGTGCCAGCAGCTGGTAGTCAAACATGAGGGATAGTTTACATCCAAAGGACAAAAACCAGGGAAGAGAAGAAACAAAAAACTTGATACTTAAGGTGATTCTGAATTCATCCACAGATCCTAACACACATGCATGCTCTTCCTCCACACCTAGCATCAGCTGGCGTGTACATATCTACAGAGGAGACATCTGGACAATAGGCCAGTCGCAAATGTTCCATCCAGGATCTTCTGGCATCCATAGCCTCATTTCTCTGAGGATCCAGAACTCAGAGGAGATTCATCTTGGTAAAAGATCCAAAGAGCTAGGAGGGAGTTACACAAGAAGGAGGGAGGGGAGAGTCTGAAACCTATCCAAGGAGTAGGGGAAAACTGGTTCTACTACCCACCCCCACATCATCTTTGTCTCCTAGAGGGCCAAGAAGGGCTTTTATGAACACACAAGTGTGAAAAGAACAGTTAAGGCTTGCAGAAAGAGCTTCCAAAAGACATACAGGCAAGTGGGGATGTGTCCTAACACGAGACACAAAGATGTAGGACAAAGTGGGATGTCAGGGAAGATCAGGAGATGTTCTCATATGAACCCCAGAGGACAGTGACAGAAGGCTGTTCCAGAAATCATGCTGTGTCTTTTGCCCCAAGTAAAAAGAAAATGACAGCAACGGGCTCCAAATTTCCTCTAAGGCTTGGTCTTCAACAGATCTTATTACAGAAAGAAAGCCCAGAAAAGCTGGAGCTAGAGGTGGGCAAGGTAGGTTCTCCTTGGGCAGCATCATCTCCAGAAGGTCTAAGCATCAGTTTTCCTCTCCCACAGGAAGCTGAGCTGGAACGCCTGGAACGAGAGTTTGCGATTCAGTCGCAGATCACTGAGGCTGCCCGCCGCCTGGCCAGTGACCCCAATGTCAGCAAAAAACTGAAGAAGCAAAGGAAAACCTCATATCTGAATGCACTGAAGAAGTTGCAGGAGATTGAAAACGCCATCAATGAGAACCGCATCAAGTCAGGGAAGAAACCCACCCAGAGGGCTTCGCTAGTCATAGACGGTCAGTGTTCACAAGCTCCTCGCCCGGCCCCCAGCCTATCAGGCCCTGTTAGGTCCCGATCATAGATCCTTGCAGGATCTAAATAATTGCCTTGTACCCACATACCTTATTGTCCATCCCTAAAAGGGATGGCTGTAAGGCTGGTTGTCCCATTTTACTAGTCAATTGCATGAGGAAACACAAATGAAAGGGACCAGTCACATAACCTCGATGCCACTATGGCACTTCTCTGGGGGGACCTGGGGTGTGCCAACTCTCTTCCCAGATGTCACCATGAACTAAGGAGGTTACTGTGATGGCCCAGGCTGACCTCAAGATAGCTGAGGCTCTGCAGTTCTCTGAGACCTATCCTCTTTCCTAAGACCGGAAGGCAAAAATGCATTAGCTACGGAACTGGAGGAAGTCCTGCAGGCTACCACTCCGTCACCATCTGTATCCCTCAGGCTGAGTCTATTACCAGGAGCTTCTTATCCCAAGTACCGTAGACTGAAGGACTGGACTGTCCCTCATGGATTGTCTGGAGTATGTGTTCATATCCAGACTTGGGAGTTTTGGTGATGATGGTAAACTAGAAAAAACACCCTCAAATCTAGCAGCCAGCAGCAAGTCTCTCCCACTGTTACTATCTTTCATTTTTCTCTAGGTCACTGAATTCTTGATAATATATGTTAGTACTCCCCTAGAGGGTATGCATGTTGAGACTGATAGTAGGGGTTTCTGGTGTGTGTGTGTGTGTGTGTGTGTGTGTGTGTGTGTGTGTGTGTGTG
>CAJQZJ010009351.1:5059751-5079520 GCA_907164525.1 Lophiomys imhausi | reverse complement strand
TGTGTGTGTGTGTGTGTGTGTGTGTGTGTGTGTGTGTGTGTGTGTGTTTCATAATGGGCGCAAGGTTTCATTTTTGGGAAATGAAAGTGCTATCCAAGCAGAAGGTGTGTGGTGTGGTTGTGATAACCATGTTGATGTGCTTAAGGCTCTGAGCACTTGAAAGGGTGAATATGGTAACTGACGTTGTGTATATTATAATATCTAGAGATAGGTCTAGCTACTAAAACTGTGGATATACTAAAGAAGCCGTGGTGGATTGGAGATTACAAGATACCAAAGTGAGAGCCCACTATCTCCTTGGAGTTCATGTGCTAAATTATAGGGAGAAAATGAGTTCGTACTTGGAAGGGAGAGGGCTGACCATAAAAGTCATCTTTTTGCTCTAGGATCTCAGAAGTGCCCATCTTTCTACTTCCTGTTCTGTTGTCCTTCGCCATGAAAGTGGGACTTTCCCCCACTTCCTAACAGGGCTACAGTGAGTCAGTCCTTCTTTGTCATTGCCTCCGTTGGGGCTTCCTTGAAGGCATTTGAACTTCCCTGCTCTGTAGAAACATCTCGAAGAACCATCAGAGCTATGTCTGGGAAGAGCAGCCTGGGGGGGTGCCGGTCTCACCAGGAGGCCAGCCTGTGTGAAGACCATTCCCTTGGGTCTGCTGGCAGCAACACTGGCTTCTAAATCATTGCTTGTGCCAGCTCCTGATTCCTTCTGTGCAAGCCTCCAGCCATTTTTGTTAACTGCTCAAGAATCTGCCTGCTCTTCACCACCACAATGAAGCAATGTTGTCATCCCAGAGCCCCTTGGAGTTAGGAGTGTGCAGGCGCGGTAGATCCTCAGCATGTGTTTCATGTCAAGATGAAACCCTAAACTCCGAATCTGAAGACTTTGGAGCTTTGCTAACATTTTCCAGTGAGCAGAGTCACTTCAGACAGACCCCCCTCCTTCCTGGGAGTACCTCAGTTTCCCCAGCAGGAGGGAGGATCGTTTTTACTATCTCCCTCTCAGGCATGTTCCTAATTGAATGCTGACTGTGAAAATAAGCTTTAGAGAGATGGAGCCTGTACTTACCATGCTTCTTTTCTCGCCCAATAACTTAAGTTCATTGAGAAACCATTTATTGCCATGTGTGTATAGCTAAGTCCCCTCTCCTAGTTTCATTATCTGTTGACTAACAGCCGCTTACTATTTTGGTTTGGCTGGTACTTGCCCCAAGTTTGCTCTAGGACAATGGTGTGGCTTAACCAAGCCCTTCCACCATTCTAAGATATGTATCTAGTGAACAAGAGCATAAATACACAAAGACTGGGGCCCATTGCAGAGCAGGGGTGGGGAGGATGAGCTGAGAACCCACCACCAGGACAGTCACAGGGAACACCCAACAGCATCTTTGTCTTATGGCTTATTTTCTTGATGATGCAAAGAAAAAGATGGGAGGGTGTTGCCAGGATGCGGGGAAGTGACAGACCGTTCCTTCCTACACACAGGGCTTTGTTTCCAGAACATGTTAACCCTGTAGACTTTCACGTTTTTGTCTTCTAGATGGAAATATCGCCAGTGAAGACAGCTCTCTCTCTGATGCCCTTGTTCTTGAAGATGGTAGGTTTTCCTATCCGCTGGTCTTAAACACAGATTATTCTGAATGCAGCCCAGAGATTGCTTTGTAGACAGGCTGAGATAGTGACTGGACTCCTTGTAGGCCCCTTCCTTCCCCCAGGAGTCACTGTGGAGTTCACAGTGGAGCTACACTGACATTTGTTTTCGAAGAGCATCAAATCTGCAGCCCTCGTGTTCCAATAGCATAGAAAATAAACATATACTTGCTTTGATAAGCCCTGGGCAAGGGTTAGACACTCCTGGAATATATGGCCTAGAGAATTATTCTTTGTCCAGTGTGGCCCAGATAAGCCAAAAGGTTGGACACCCTGAGTGATATTCATGAGGTAGTATTCGGTTTTTCTGATAGTCAAAGCACATTTTTTTTTTTTTTTTTTGTCTAGCACGGTAGCTTTAATCCTGTAATCCCAGCACATGAGAGGTGGAAACAGAGGCAGGAGGGTCAAATGTTCGAGGGCAACCTGAGCTATACAGCAAGACCTGGTGTCAAAAACAAACAAGGGCCTGGGAGTATTGTTGAGTGCTAGAGGACTTGCTTAGCATATGCAAGGCCCTGAGTTCTGCTCTCAGGACAAAAACAAACAAACAAACCAAAATGGAAAAAACAAGTAGACTTTTTTTTTTCTAAAGTAAACAGCCTGCATCATGTGTAGCTTCCTTTGGGCTGTCCTGACATACTCAGAAAGAGGCGGACATTGATTTAGGTTACACACAAAGCTTGGGACCTACTGGAGAGTCTGAGATACAGGAAGGACTTGACCTATCCTCTGTTCTTCTCTGAGACAGGAGTGGGAATGTCCCTTTAATGACATGGACCAACTTGGAAACTGATGTTTTATTTCCTGTTGAATTCTCAAACCTGGCAATTGCCAGGATATTTTCTTGGCTGAGTCTTAGAAAAGCAGTTGAAAGCCTCTCCTGCCCTGTAGCAGAAGCAAGCATTCCAGACTTAGAACCATTTCTGAAGCTATTCCTATGGTTCCTAAACCAAAACATTCAAAGATGGGGGCACTAATTATATGGAAATCTGTTAACTGGTAGTTAATTTTTTTGCCCTCTAGGAAAAGCTCAGGCAGCCAGTGGTAAGTGGCTATTCAGACAGAAAACATAAAAGGCCTGCCCAAGTCACAGTAATAATGATAATTGCCATAATAATAATGAATGCTCTTGATGTGGGGAAAGCCTGGGGAGCTGGTTACCCAGTTGTCTTGGCGTTACTATTAGAAATCAGATTGTCAAATTTTACTGTCTGTGCCATTAAGTGGGTAGGGAAGACGTGGCGTTCCATGAGAACGTAGAAGCCTCTTTGGAATATGAGACCCATAGTCCTACCGTTGATCTCTGCCACTCTGGTCTGCTGAGGAAGGAACAAGTTGGTGAAGTTCCCTTGTGCTAGGAGTTTCCAGGGCTACATGCAGTCATTAGCTAATTTTGAAGCATCATGATTACAGTTTTGCCCCTATGTCCTAGGCCTCCAACCTCCTGAGAGCTCTTATTGCCGCCTCTTGTGTCCTGTGTTCCCACGTGAGGCTCTCACTTGCTAGGGACTCCTCTGGTCTGATTTGAAGGGTGAGCAGGAGTAGACCAGAACAGGTATATCTGGCCTTTGAATGTTGGTGACTGAAAATTAGGCTATGAAAAACCAAGAGTTGAAAATGGGTATAGGATCTCATGAATGGATGGTGAGATTTCCCTCAACCCCCCCCCCCCCACTGCCTTCCCTGTGAGTACTCCATCTCCTTCCAAAGTCACCCCATCCCAAGTTCCTGCCACCAGATTTCTTCATAAACTCTCCTAGTCTCTCCTGTTGGTTTTCCCAGTGTCAAACCATAGTTCTAAAGCAGGATTTTCACTCTGACACATCCATGCTTAAGAAAGTTTGCTTGTAGCTTTCAGGCTAAACCTCAACTCCTTTCCTGGAATTCAAGGTCCCATAGCTATCTAGGCTCACCCAGAATCCCCCCTCCCTCCCTCCCCTCAGCTGAGTGGAACCTCCTTCTTATATCCACTCCCCTCACCTCCACATTTCTACTCAGTTTCCTTCCTTCTCTCCTCCATAGCTCATTTCCTTCCAGACAGCACCTTTTGGGTTTGGTTCTGGATTGTTTTGTTTTCTTTATAATTGAACTCACTGTATAACTGAAGCTGGCCTTGAACTGGTGATCTGCCTGCCCCTATCTACCAAGTGCTGGAATTACAGGCAAGAGGCACCATGCCCGGTGAGACATCATCTTTGGCTAAGTGGGTTTGCTTTCTTTGGAAGTCATCCAGCATACAGATGCACTAAATTGGACTCCAGAGATAGCAGGGGTAGGGTGCTATTGGAATTGGGACCCTCTTCCTCTAAAACACCTTGATCAGAGCTGAGGATATAGCTCAGTGGAGAGCCTAGCATACACAAGGCCCTGGGTTCAATTCTGACATCACAGAATTAAATATGCTAGAACAGATTATAAAGAATTTAAGTAGCCTGTGAGGAAAGCCTGGGTGGTATAGAGAACCAGATCTGCCAACACTTGATTATACTTGACAGATATACTTTCAATTCATTTTTTTTCTTCCAACAAATATTTATTGAGTACCTACTGGGTGCCAGCTGTCATTCTAACCCTGAGGACATAGTGATTAACAGAGCAGATAAAATCCTCAAGAAGGTTAACTCCTCCCCAAAGCAAATGAGATCTATTTAGTCTGTTCAAACATACGTTATGGCATAGCTCCATGCTAGAGCATTTGTTTAGCATGTGTGAGGCCCTGGGTTCATTTGCCTATTTAGTATGAAGTGGTCACTCGCTGGTACACTGAATCCAATTCAGACTTTATTCAAACTTACCCAAGTGATACTGTTGCCCTTCACATTTAGTTAAGCCCGAAGTTCAGGCTCTGCCTTGACCTGGATTGACTAGTAGTGGGGGTAAGGTCACAGGGTCCTTGCGCACATTTGAGGTGTAGCTCCAAGGCTCTGACGTGATGTGTTGGGGCAAAGGCTCTATCTCTGGGTTTGTGGAAATGATGACCCTGAATCAGTTCCTCCCCTTTCTGTCTACGCAGAAGACTCTCAGGTTACCAGCACAATATCCCCCTTACAGTCTCCACACAAGGGACTTCCTCCTCGGCCACCGTCGTCGTCGCACAACAGGCCCCCTCCCCCACAATCCCTGGAGGGACTCAGGCAGATGCACTATCACCGCACTGAGTATGACAAGTCACCCTTAAAGCCAAAAATGTGGAGCGAGTCCTCTTTAGACGAGCCTTATGAGAAGGTGAAGAAACGCTCCTCCCACGGTCATTCCAGGTGAGCTGCGTTGGAACGGCCAGATGAGGTCTCTGGCCACACTTGAGCAGGGTCACAGGCTTACCCTACACAGCACCCATACATCCCAGTATTCCCAGAGGATCTGATTTTCCTTCCTGGAACTGATAGTTCAACCTTGCTCACAAAGCCCTCTGCTGTCGACCCCGCTGAAGTACAGATTTGTTATCCAAAGGGGGAAAAAGGAAACTCAGGGCTTTGGCTCACAATCAACCTGTTGGCAGATGGCTTTAATGCCATTAAATTCCACAGAAATTAATTAGGAAGTTGTAGCCAGCAGTATTCCAGAATGGCAAATCAAATGCCCAATCAGAGGATCCCCAAGGTGGTGTGGAACCCTACACCATCTTCCAGCTGACTTCTGGAGCTGAGCAGCTGTAATGCAAGCTCCACACTATCAGCTCATTACTCGGTTAATATCAACATTGTAAAGAGGATTATTTGGAAGACATTTTAGGGCCACTTCTGTTTTCCTCATTTTCCTTCATCATACAGCTCCGAGAGGGGGGTCCTAGCAGGTACTTTGTTCTTTGGAAAACAGTACTTATTAAGGATGAGGCTTCACAGAACAGTCGCCCTGTGCTTACTGTAGGGGTGTGGGGATGAAGCCCCCCTCCTATGGCTGGAGATGTGAGATGGTGAGAGTTGAAGCCCTCGGCAAGCTTTCAGTTAGATCTACTGTCCCAGGCTGGTCTGCCCCTACCACTGAAAGGTGCCACTTTGTGTTAGTGTGACCAGCATGGCTTCTCTCTGCTTGCAGCAGCCACAAGCGCTTCCCCAGCACAGGAAGCTGTATGGAGGCAGGAGGAAGCAGCTCCTTGCAGAACAGCCCCATCCGAGGCCTCCCACACTGGAATTCCCAGTCTAGCATGCCATCAACCCCAGACCTGCGTGTCCGGAGCCCCCACTATGTTCATTCTACAAGGTGAGTCTGCTGGGTCTTCAGGCCCCCTGCCTGCTGGCCAGACCCTGGTACGGTGAGACATCACTGGCTCCAGCCTGGCCCAAATAAGGTAAGCTAGAGTCAGACCTGATTCAGCCCACTTTACCCTGGACACTCAGTATTGTCAACACTCTGTCCATATTCTGGGGCTTGTAGATCCACAGTGTCCTGGAGATAGGTAACCAGGATCCTAACAGAAGTGGAGGCAGGAAAACTAGCCCAGTTAATGTGGGAAGTTCAGCAGTCATATCCACCCCAGGCTAGTCTTTGCTCCTCATTCCTCACAGATCTTTCTCATGAGATCTAAATCTATTCTGGACTTATTTTAATGCCTCGGGGTCTACATTTATAACTGATCAAAAGAAATGAACAGGAAAAAAAGCTTTCCTTGAATGACATTCCTTTTTTTTAAGAAGTAAAGCTGGGTCATGGAAAGTCACTGGTGAGGGTTGTGCATTTATACTTCTGCCTGTAGCCAAGAGTCACTATGAATTTGCATAAGAAGTCCTAGCACTGGGGACCATTATTTATCTATCTCTTGTCACTATTGATGGATCAGAGGCAAAGTCTTAGTTCTACCAGTACGTATTTGTAACGTTCATGTTCAGCTCCATGTCCCACTAAACTTCCATTTTAGAATCCTCATAGGAAGCAGCCATTAGCATTCATTTCAGAGTAGTATTTGGTTCAGTCATGAGAGGGCCTCTGTTAGACTTTGTTTACTTTTTCTTGTTTTGGGGTTTCTTGTTCTGGGGGGGGGTTGTTTACATTCAACCAACATTTTAAAGGGATTAGCATAATACTTGGTAGTAGTTTGGTTCCCTATCTATGGCATCATTTTCTTATTGGTCAACACTTTTTAGAGAAAACCTATGTGAATCCAAGAGGTACTTCCATTTCCCTGGCTCCAGGGATTCCTAGCTCCCTTCCTCACTGGGGACCTGGGTTACCAGGACAACCATACTGGGCTCTCCCTGGGCCTGCCCTTTGACTTTCGTGGGACCCCTTTGATCCGGAACCTTCAGACCAATCTTGCTTCTCCCCAACAGGTCAGTGGACATCAGCCCCACGAGACTGCATAGCCTCGCACTGCACTTTAGGCATCGGAGCTCCAGCTTGGAGTCCCAGGGCAAGCTCCTGGGCTCAGAGAACGACACCGGAAGCCCCGACTTCTACACCCCGAGGACTCGTAGCAGCAATGGCTCAGACCCCATGGATGACTGCTCGTCGTGCACCAGCCACTCGAGCTCGGAGCACTACTACCCAGCACAGATGAACGCCAACTACTCAACGTTGGCTGAGGACTCGCCATCCAAGGCCCGGCAGCGGCAACGACTGAGGCAGCGGGCAGCAGGCGCACTGGGCTCAGCTAGCTCAGGCAGCATGCCCAACCTAGCGGCGCGCAGCGGAGTTGCGGGCACGGGCGGTGGCGTATACCTGCACAGCCAGAGCCAGCCGAGCTCCCAGTACCGCATCAAGGAGTACCCGTTGTATATCGAGGGCAGCGCCACACCCGTGGTGGTGCGGAGCCTGGAGAGCGACCAGGAGGGCCACTACAGTGTCAAGGCGCAGTTCAAGACCTCCAACTCCTACACGGCGGGCGGTCTTTTCAAAGAGAGCTGGCGCGGGGGTGGCGATGAAGGGGATGCAGGCCGCCTTACGCCATCGCGCTCCCAGATCCTGCGGACTCCTTCGCTGGGGCGTGACGGCGCCCACGACAAAGGCTCAGGCCGTGCAGCGGTGTCGGACGAGCTGCGCCAGTGGTACCAGCGCTCCACAGCCTCGCACAAGGAGCACAGCCGCCTGTCGCACACCAGCTCCACCTCCTCGGACAGCGGATCTCAGTATAGCACTTCTTCCCAGAGCACCTTCGTGGCGCACAGCAGGGTCACCAGGATGCCCCAGATGTGCAAGGCCACGTCAGGTGAGCAGAGTGGCGGGTCGGAGGTGACCTGGGTAACCTGGAGGATGTCTAGGCTTCTCAGCCAAGAAAGGGAGTCATCTATTCTTGCTGTGGAACGTGGGGCCCCATGGCTCTTATCCCAACCCTAGTGTTGCTTTCTTCCTTAACCTGGGCACAGAGTGAGCATTCTTAAACCCTTCTAGTTAAGAACAGAAAGCCTTGTAAAGTCTCAGGGTATATCCTGCTAAGGGTGTACCTTTCCTGGTAAAGAAAAAATTCTAGTATCTTAGAGACCCAAGTAATAACCTTACCAAGAAAGGTTGGGTTGAAAGTGGGGCCTGAATCTTGAGGCCCTGGGGAAAGAAGTGCTTGCTCTGTGAACCGGACAGCTGTGTCTGCAGGGATAACTCCGGCTGCCTCTGGCTTTTCTGCAGGTGCCTTCAGTGATTGTGTGACACACTGAGGCTTGAACACAGAGCACGATGCAGTACCAATTCGAGCAAAAGAAGGGACCTGTCCTTTCCCTTAAGAAAGTCCCATATGAAATCACAGTCCCAATAACATTAGCTGTGCATTTACCTTTGCTACATTGGTGATGCTCATTTGTATACTCATACCACTTAAGAGAACAGTAAAAAAAAAAAAAAAACCTACAACCCTTGACGGTAGGCAGAGAAAATGAGGGAGGATCTGGAGACAAATAGTAAGAAGCAGTGGAACTCCAGGTGAGGAATTTTTCTTAAAAGCTAGGATCAGGGGATGGGAGTCTCTGAAAGGAAGAAGTGGCATGTTCTGCCTCCATGTCCCCACTGCCCTCTCTTCTTTAGAGCACACAAGCTCCAGAGACTAGACTGCAACTGACCTAGGTGGTCCTGGGCACACTGTGGACTTCAAGGTCCCACCACCTTCTTCCTATTCTGCTTATTTATGTGGAAACTAAGCCGCTGGCTTCTCAGCAGGATCCTGAGAATGGATACATTATGTGTACCCTCTGAACGTCATGGTCCTTTCTAGTCCTCTTAGATCCAGTGGCTAAGTACCAATGACAAAAGGATAGATAGGAGTGAGTGCTGAATTCTCCTAACAAGATTTGTTCACATTTGAAGGAGCTGTTAAAAGCGCTGTTCACAGGGGGAGGGGTGTAATTAAGGTAGCAGATGGTAAGTCTGAGACAGCAGAGGACTTTCTGGAAGCCCTTCCTATACCATGCAGCATGATCCTCACATAGGGGCCACAGCTAAAATGCCACAAGCAGCTCAGGTCTCCACCCCAGAAACAGTTTCCTTTTCTGTGCAGCTGTAGAAACTGTCCTGTGGACTCAGTCAGAATGGAGTTAATTAAGAGAAAATGCAGTTGGGGTGTACAAACGTATCTCCACACTGACTGTACCATGGGGTCACCCAGATGCTGCCTACAAATTAATATCCTGCAAGTCTGGCAATGGTGACACTACCACTGTGTTTGCCATTGAGTTTCAAGCTCCATATGTGGCCTTACCCGGCTTCTCCCTGTTTTTCTCACACCAATTACATATAGCTGCCTTACCTCAAAGCCAGAGAAGCTCAACACCGTCAAGTGAAATTGGAGCCACCCCACCAAGCAGTCCCCACCACATCCTGGCCTGGCAGACTGGGTAAGTTGTCCTTTGGTGCCGCTGATTTGGTTCTTCTGGGCTCTAAATTGTACAGCGAGGAAAGACACCATCAGTACTGAGCTACCAGTGATAGGGGGATGATTCAGCAGATGTGTGCCAAGAAGGCTCATGTTTTTCTTTCAAAAGGGTCTCCCTGTATTGCTGTCTGTCACCTTCTCCTCAGCTGGCCTACTGTCTTTGATGGGGATGAATTCTGTGTGTTCTATTTTAAAGCAGGTAGTAACTTCTGGGATGTAGGAAGGCAAAGAAAGAAATGGATTCTATTCCAGACAGCATTGGATTTTTTTTCCCCCTGAGGCCAACTTGAAATCCCAAGCAAAAATGTCAGAGTTGGGAGAGAAAACTCTGAGCTTGATATTACACATGCTTTTCAGTGTGGTCACTGTCTTAATATTAAGATGTATCCTGAGAAGAGGGGTACCTGTCTAGGCTAAGCAGTTATTCATCAGCAAAGGGCACACCATACCTTGAGACCTTTAAGTAGAGGCTGCCCACAGCAAAATAACTGGAAGTCAGCTCGCAGTTATAGCTTTAAGTGTGGATTTAGGGCCAGATAGGATGCTCTGATCTGTCATAGGGTCAAGTGGACACAAGTACCCTGCTTTGTTCTTATCACATGCCGTGACTTTCTCCCTGGCTCCTCTCTTCTGCTGTTGCTCTTAGATGTTACATTCTGTCAACACCTGTTGGTTACTGGAAATGGCCCCTGTATCCAGCTTAATCCACAGCTTTTGCTTTGTTGGGCACTGGTGAGCATGTCTGGGAAAATCTGACAGCTGCGGACTGGATTATCAGAAAACCACAGTCCCACAGTTGGTCCTTCTGACTGTGCTCAGGCTCCCACGCTTGGCATCTTTACTCCTCCACATTTATCTGCAGTGATTTGACAGCAGGCCTTTTCTGGCAGGTCTTCATTTTTGGTGGAGAAGATAGGGAGCTAACTCCGAGTACTCACACAAACACAAAGGCTGGCAGCTTCTTTGGACAGAAATGAGTTTCATGGAATTGTGTCTGCTCCCTGGCAAGGGAAGTAGCTATGTTTTGGGGGGGGGGGATCATGAGTAAGACAGAGAACATGAGGCACATACACTCTGTATTTTTCTGGTAGGTTCTCAAATGTGGACCCTTGACCAGCAGTGTGGGCTTTACCTGGGATCTTCTTGGGCCTACCCAAAAGCTCTGGGGTTATTCAGTGTATTTAAATAACCCTCAGGTTGTTAGGATCAATGGTTGGACACCCACTGAACCGCCCCATGCTTCCATCTTACTCTTTTCTAATTAAACTATATAGCCTACAATGATAGTGTTTCTCATGTCCATACCTCAGTGTGGCTTTTGCCAGTAATCACCTCTGTTTTTATTATAAATCATTGACCATGCTTGTCCATACCATCCTCTTTACAACTCTAGTGTCTGAATCCAGACAACTTCTTGACTTAGGCTCTGGGAGTCTCCCAGGACTAATTTATATAAGAGCGACACGTCTGTATATCTCTAGTGGCTAAACCATATTGTCCAACAGGACACATGGGATCCTCAGTGGGTCATGCTTTATCAGTTTTATCTGACCTAACTATATGACTGCCATTTGACTGACAGTCTCTGAAATATGCAAGCTGCCCTCCCATGCCTACTCACTTAAGTTGACCCTTGTACTTGCCTCCCTTACCACATGTAGCCAGTAAGGGTGCAAGACAAACTGGAAACAAAGATACTGTCCTTGAAATTCAGTGTTTTACCAGGTTGAGAATTATTCAATGGTGTGATAAGAAAACAAGACAATGAGTAAACATTGCCACTGTCTGCCTTCCTAACAGAACTGATGAGTGATCAGTCCCTCAGTGATGGAGACCAAAAGTAACGCACATGGGTATATAATCATTGGGTCTTTCCAGTGTGTTAATAAGCTACTAATCACATGTGTCAATTCTTCTATGTAACATGAACTCTCTTCTCTTCCTTCTTCCGCTTTCCTTTGTTCAGAGAAGCAACAGCAAACTCTCCCATCATGGATGGGTCTGAGTCTCCAACTCACCAAAGTACTGATGCATAGAGGTATTGTAAGGGAACATTTTGTTCTTACTGCCCACGCTTGTGTGATCCAGATGTCCTGCATATGTGCTGCCCCTGCCCATGTCATAGTTTCAGGAGGAAATGTCTGAATGGTGTGGAAGCTATTATTTTTATGTTTTATTTCTAGAGACATGTGGAGCTATATGTTTGGATGTGTGTTTTTACATCAGAAGTAGGATAGTCCCCGTGTTCCTTCCCAGAGCACCCCCACCATGGTATATTTAGACTTTCCAGGCTTTAAATACAAACAAACAATAAATTGTAGAGGTTCATTGTTGTTTAGCAGCTTTGTAAGTACTATCCGGGAAAACAGCGTCGCTACTGTATAAAATACCTGAAATATTCTAACTATATCCTACCATTTTTCAGTGATCGTTGTATGCTAATGTCATACAAATGTCATAGAGTTTTGCTTTTCAAAATGTGGTTTGTAAATTACCACCACCACCTGGGAGCTCAGAATGACTCCTGGAAGCCACCCTGGCTGCTGAGTCAACAGCATGCTGAAATCTGCAAAGCATTGCTATCACAAATACAAAACAGTGTCTAGAAAAATTAGTTACTTAGACAAAAAAATATAAGTAACTAATTACAGCACTAAATTAAAAAGTACATCAGGGATCACCAAAATGATAAGTAAGAGAACCATAGAGAAGTAGGAAATAAGTTTAGGAGATAAGTTTTAATTTAAAAAAATAAGCAAACAAAAACGGGATTGAGCTCTGAATAAGAGATCACCACATAAAAGTATTGCATGCTCTACAGATTAAAATCAAAATATTAAAAGATTCAGAGACAAGAGATCCCTTTTAGTTCTTAAACACACTTTCTGAGCCTGACTTGAAACAACTGCAGCTAAGCCGGGAGGCAGAGAAAACAACCCAAGAGCAAAAAACGCAGGTGTGGATACAAGAGGGGCTGTCAGGGGAGCAGCAGCGAGTACCATTTGGCAGTACAGACAGAGCAGTGGTTCAGCCTGAGCACAGGACAAGACCACGAACAGTTTCTACAGTTGGCCAAACAGGGATTGGAAAAGCAGGGGAGGAAGTTGGGCAGCTTGCCCTCTGGTGACAGTGAAGGGGCTGAGAGAGAATGATGTCAGAACAATTTTGAGTTGGAGTCATTTTTCTTCTCCACTATGAAGAGATAAAGATGTGCCAAGAGTGACAGGACACCTGAGGAGACAGAAGGCTCACGTGGGGACGTGGCTGAGTCCGTTTAAAGTAGGCTAACGTTAGCACTGCTGGGTAGCAGCTCACACTCAAGTCATCTGAGTCACGATGACACAGTGGTCCTGACCACCCTGGCTTTATGACCATTGACAACCTACAGCAGTATTGACCAACCCAAATATGTCTGGCTAGTTGGCTCAGTAAGTGAAATCCTATTTCTCAATTCACGGTGGGATGTGGAGAAAAGGCATTATTCAGTATTTAGTTATTACTCACTTTAAAAAAAGAAATCATTTAACCCCAGACAACTTAGGATTCAGCACAGAAGAGATTCAAACACATTCTGTGCATTAAGCTGCGTGGGGTGCTGTTTTCCAACATGTGTTCTGTGGGTATAACTAGGTGATACTGGGTGAGGTAGTCCAGGTCAAACAAAGTAATGCATGATTTCTCAGAGCCTTTCAACGTTCTCCGTGGTGCTTCAAAAGGCTGAGTTCCCAAATGCACTCTCCTTTCGTTTCCTTCTTCAGAGACTCTTGTTGGTGTGACTCCTTATATTCAATGTTGTAGTCAGGAAAATGTCCCCAGGAGACCCACATTGCAACTGTACTGGGGGCTAACTTCTAGAAGAGTCTAGCAACCTGCACCAATATTTGCTGCATGGGAAAGTGAGGCCAATGAAGCAAGCTTCATCCAATAAGCATGTATACGCTGGTAAACTGGGAAGCGGAGGCAAAGCTAGGGCCAGAGCTTGCCAGCTGTTTCCATCCACAGAGAGGAAATAAACATCCTCATGGTTCCAAAGGTACTTGGCCACCTCTGCAGCAGAGACTATGGCTGGAGAACTAACTGGCAGCCCTAGGTCACGTGTTCCCTCTGGTAGGCGTAAGAATGTTAAGAAGAGACCATCTCCTTAGGAACAGTGTATGTTTCCAGCAGAGTCCGACCACCTTTCCCATTAAAAGTTTTTGGTTCTTTTGACACAATTTGCAAAAGCCAGTTTTGCGATGGGAAGACAGTGCTTGTAGACTGAGTACAACCAAATCATCCACTCATTTACCAACATACAGATACATACAAAGACACCCATGACCAGGGTCACAACTAAAGACCTTTCCTTTGCTTCTAAAGCTACATTCAATCAGAATCAACCCCGTGTGCTTCCAGTGCTCTAAGCACAAGACTGTTGTGGAATCCTACCAGAATACTCAGAGATGGCTTGGGGTTTTTCTGGCGTTCATGGACTCTGCTAGGTCACATGATGGGTATTTACAAAGCACTGACTACTCAGTATATTCCTGGAGATGTCATCAAATGAGACAGAAAAGTAAGAAACTCTTTAAAATGGCCTCCCCAAAGTATGCCCCTGGCACTAGACACGGGAACTGACGAATAGCTTAGGGACAGTCAGACACCTCTTCAAGGAGGTGAAGAGGGCTGAAGCCTCTCACCCGAGTGAGCACTCTCTGATACTGAGGAGTCGTTCCCATCTAACCTACTAATACTACTCACCAGAAGAAATTTCTGTTTTCTTTTATGTATACGTTTCTATATAGAGAGAAATATTTTTATATTATTTTTTGGTGCTGAGCAATGTGTCAAGCATGCTTCCTACCACTGAGCTACAGGCCCAGCCTGACTGTATGCTTAAAAAAAAATACTTTTATAAAATCACAACAGTATTGATGCAAAAAAGCATTTAAAACTCAATTTAGAATTTCACTCAGGATTACTCTAGGGAAGACTCACATTGTGAATGTTCTTCCAGGACAGTGATAACTTGCCACACGAGTGGGTCTGATGTAAGTCAAGCCAGTGGCTGTCATGTCGGAAGTGCCTGAGGAATACAGCCCCATGGGCTCCTCAGCCTTGGCTGTATCTGAGGATCATCTGTGGGACTTTGGAGGTTCCCAACAGCATTCACCAGGCTAACAGCAGCATGTCTAGACTCGGGCCTGGACATGAGCATTTCTGAGGTTCCCATGTGATCCCGAGGACCACTGCATGGAGTGTTAACTTGCATTTCCTGAGGTCTCTAAACACCTTCCATACACCAACTGCCATGGAGAGAGACTACCACCGAGCCTCACCTATGCAGGGCAGGGAAGACAACTCACCTGTAGAGGGCATGTCATTTCCCACTCACCCTGAACACAGGCTCATCTGCACTGCTGTCCTCTAACTGTCATCTCTCTTGGGTCCACAGGAGCTACAGCGACAGCTGCTTCCTGGATTCTTCCCTCTATCCAGAGCTAGCTGATGTCCAATGGTACGGGCAGGAAAAAGCCAAGCCTGGGACCCTCGTGTGAGCTGGCCAGGCCTGATCTGACCGCCACAATGCCACCCTGAGTCACCTCACTGCCTCTCATTTTGCCTTACCCAGACACATGGTCACCTGCACCAGCTTCCACCCTCAGCACTTTCTTTTCTCCTGCCTCCACATCCCCTTCGCCCTCAAAAACCTGACTGAGGAGACACTCTGGAAGGTTCCGATCCCACTGTGTGTCCCCTGGCTCTCTTTCCCAGAGAGCCAGACAATAATCCCCAAGGGCACCTTGGCGGTTTCCCTCTGCCGTGACAGCCCCAGGCCAGGAACTGTCAGGGAAGCCAGAACATGCAATTCCTGTGGAAGAGAAGCTTTGGTAGAGAATGGAAAAGAGAAAGATCTACCTGCGTGCAGAGACTGTGAAGCTGTGTCAACTGCCACCCTAGGCCAACCGAGTGCTTCAAGAGGAGGATGCCCCATGGGGATATTCAGTTTCCACCTAAAATATTCTGTTGTGAGACGGCCAGCAAGAGTACCTAAGGGGAAGAGCGAGAAAGAAGGAGACGCATTGGGGGAATCACATAGGTTCTATGCTGCCAAAGATTAGACACATTCAACAACAGACAGACAGGAGGGGCCAAGAGGAACACACTTTTTCTGCAGTGAAATTTCGTTTCAACTCTAAACTGCTTCTATGCACCACAAGTGAAAGTCAACCATTTGTAAATCATGTCCTGTCATGACCCATCTCCTGTAGCAGTCCACTTCTCCCTCCCTGAGAGCCTGGTAGCAAACCCAATGGGACAGTGAAGATGGGGGAGGCTTGGCTGGCCTGGCAGACTCAGAATCTCTATCTGTCTGGACATGAAGGAAAACAGAGGTTGGGAGGAGGAGCAGGGTACCCTGAGGACTACCCTATGCAGGGGCCTCAGCCAAGGCCCCCAGCGCTTCTTTCCTTTTGGGATGGGGACGAGGCTAAAAGTGATCATTGCCGAAAGCAGTTCTCTATCGTTCAAACAACCAGTAAAAGTGTAACCTTTCTTTTTTTGTACAAGGCGTTTCATTTTCTTTTTTACGGGAACCCAAGGGAAAAAGCACATTTCAATCTAGTCCAGTGTTTTACTGTTGTGGCTCATTTTATGTCTGTTAACACTTGTGTGACAAAGAACTCAGATGGACCTCTCCTGTGTGTCACTGAGTCCAAAAACCCAAGTATGCCCTTAGGTAGGAAGATTTGTTTTTATATGTGTCTATCAGCCAGCAGGCAGAGCAGACTTGAAACAACTCAGCTCCCAAAGGGCCCATCCACCTCCAGCAGTATCTATGACCTTGATTTACCACCTCTGTCCACAGATAACAAGAGGATAAAAGAAGGCAAAAACAAAAAAAAACCCATGTGTGGGAGCTGCTCGTTTACATGTGTTTTGAGCTACGCTTAACACACAACCAAAAAGCCATCAATCTTCAAAGGCCTCAGAATTACTTTTATAATGACTTACCAGTGCACAGTCTTAGGCAGGTTACTCAAGATGGCATGGAAGTCTCCGTGCAGGTCGTACATGTTAGTGCAAGTGGGACTTCTGGGGGTCGCCTTTGTAATGACCTCCTGTGGATAAGGCATCTAGGAACAGGAACCAGGGTGGGAGTGCTTTTGTGGTAAAGCAGATCTAAAAGTGAGCTGTGGCATCAAAAAGAAAAACCTTTGTTTTTCATGTACGTAAATCCAAGAATAACACTAGACTCTACCAGACTAGGAAGGTAAGAAACTGACTCCAAAAAAGAATAACCAACCCTCTTGCCCACTCTGCAGTGTCTTGGAAAGCTCTGGAAGTCAAGTGAGAATATTTACACCAGGCAGGAGCATTCATACCATGTGGCCTGAGGCCACCTCCGCCATTTTTCGATGGCCTTTTCGAGGATGGGTACCCCAGAGCTGGGCATGGCTGGCTTGATGATTCCAGCTTCCAGAAACAATACTCTTCCCTGACACTGTAGGGATAACCCTGTAGGATTGGTAGGAACTGGATATGGTGGTACAAAAAAAACCTGGGGCTTGATGGAGACGGGGCCACCTTTTTCCGCTCCTAGTATGATTGGCGCTACAAAAGGCAGGTTTATTTAGGGTTTTTTTTTTCCTTCCTTACCTAGTAGGAAATGTGACACATTGTGTCAATTTTCTTTCTTCCAAACAGAGATGCCTGAATAATTAGACTGAACTATGGTGCAACAGAGAAAGTCCAAAGGGAAACAAAGAACAAGACAAGGATACATGGTTACAGGTTATAACATAGACAGCAGTCTGAAAATCAATTCTGAAGTCCTTTGGATCAATGAGAGAGGCAGAAAAAATCTAAATGTAATAGAGTTGGGGAGCAGAGGGGAATGGAATGGGAGCTGTGAACACCATCATGATAGTCTGGTAGTGAGGACAGAGATTAAGTAAAACAGGTTTTACTGTTTAGCTGTGTTCAGTTAATACAATGTACATAACAAGCATTAGTCCTTTGAGACTGACATGATAAATGGTCCGTGTGGTGGTGAGCGCTCTAGGTATTGTATTCAAGCACCTGCAAACCCTTTACAGATCCCTATTTCTTTAAAGGAAGATGAAATATGAAGCCCCCAATCTGATCTAAGGCCCCTAATGGATTCTTTGGTTACATGTAAGAAATTGCCTGTTTCAGCCAGAAGACTATGTTGTGAGCCAGGATGGTTTATTTTGTTATATGCAGGTGAGTGTTGAAATGTTAAAATCCCAGTTTGTTTTCAATCAGTATTAGTTTAGTTCTAAATATAGCAAACCTCATCCAGGTGCTATCAGATGACCAATTACTGCTTAGTTAACCAGGTGTGAAGTTTTACATATCCATTCATGTCAATAGTTTATTACAAGTTGTGTAAAATGGACTCTAGTTTAATGACAGGGGAAAGATTAGGTTGCTCCTGAAACTGACTGTAGAGCATGTAAAATGATTTTACTGGATTCTGTTGAACTGTAATCAATGAAGAAGATGTATGTTGTAGACAAAGTTGCAGAATTAAAAAAGAAATCTGCTTTTAATTTATTCTTTTTGTATTAAGAATTTGTATAGTACCTTTACATTTTGCAGAACAGTGTTGTCAACACTTATTAAAGCATTTTTCAAAATGAAAACACCCCAATCGCCTCTTGGACACTGTTTGTTTCTAAATGATAAATGTGTAACCGTGCTCTTGAAATCTACATGTCAGCTTGTTTCCTTAAACATCATCAGTCTACTCTTGGTATACTTTGGGGTTTGGCTTGTTTGTTTTTTGAGACAATCTCATTCTTCAGTCCATGCTAGCCTATAACTTACCATGTGGCCCAGGGTAGCTTTTTTTTATGATTTTTTTTATTTATTATATATACAGTGTTCTGTCTGCACATGTGCTTGCAGGCCAGAAGAGGGCACCAGGTCTCATAGACGGATATGAGCCACCACATGATTGCTAGGAATTGAACTCCGGACCTCTGGAAGCAGCCAGTGCTCTTGATAACCCCTGAGCCATCTCTCCAGCCCCTCAGAGTGGCTTTGAATTCAGTGTCTTTTTGCCTCCAGCCCAAGCACTGTCTTACACCACCACACACACACCCAACTATGCATGGTATTGTTGGCTTGCCAGATGAGAAAGATGAGCTTGTTGTCTTGGTAGAGGCTAGTTTTCTGGTATAAAGTATTCACCCTCTAAATCATACCATCTAAGCAACAGTCTATTGCATTTATAAAAGTCCCCAGTGAAGGCATATGAGTACTGGCCTACAACAGGAGATTCTTGCAACTGTATACCTGACCCCTAACCTTACAGGCATCTTTCCTAGCAGGAAACTGGAAGTCTAGCCTCCAGGAACACCCTGGATGGAAAGCCCTTCCTCATCACTACAATAAGGCTAATGCCTGCCAATAAGAGCAACAATGGTCTGAAACTGTGCTAATATGAGAGGGTTTACAACTTCCTGAATTCTGGCAACTGCCTGGGAAACTTCTTAGGGAAGTATCAGAGCATCCCAAAATAATCTACACTTGAAATAGAAAAGGTTTCTTGTAAATATGCTATACATAATGATGCCAGAAATGAATTTATGCCCTAAGCTCCATCACATGAAAGCAACTGGAACCTGGGAAGATGGCACTGGCTCATGTTTCCTGTTCCTTTTACAGACAGATAGACAGACAGACACACACACACCCCACTTCCTCTCTCCTTATATAATGTCAACAAGATAGTTCTAGTTTCTGTTTTGATTCCTAGGGAACACAAAGTAAACACCCCAATCCTGTAGAAAATATTAAAAATATCCAGCCCTTAACTTCCCAGAATAACTGTTAGAAGAGACACAAAACTATCCAAGGAGGGTGCAGATCCACTTGAGGACTGGTGACCAGACAGTGGCCTCCATCAAGGCACTGCACACTTGGCACAGAATCTGTGTCCTCAAAATCTTAGATGCTCATGGATCAGGAAAAGGAGCACCAGGGTGGATAGTTAAGGGGCAAGGAACTCCATCAGCATTGAACTGCCAGGAGATTAAGCCAATTCCCAGGGATGCTATAACAATAAATATGCATCTAGGAGCTCTCACTCAAACCTTGTTCGAGGAGTTGGCCTCTTTGAGATGGCAGGACAAGGTGAAAGAGCCACTGAAGCCACCTTCTTGGCTTACGCTAAGCCATGCTCCCAGCAAAGTCACTTCTGTTCAGCTAAGATCTGATAGGTCTTGCAACAGCACAGATAGTAATTGATAGAGTCTAGAGGAATGTACACACACACACACACACACACACACACACACACACACACACACACACACAC
>CAJQZJ010009351.1:5046688-5059741 GCA_907164525.1 Lophiomys imhausi | reverse complement strand
CACACACACACACACACACACACACACACACACACACACACACACACGGGGTGCGGGGTTGAAGAGTTTTCTTTTACTACAAATGCACTTTATAAGATTCTATTCCCCATAAGATAGTAGGCTCCGTTGTTTTTCTTTCATGTACCCATTGTCCCTAAAACTCATTCAACGCATGCGCTCATCCCCTCATTCTATCTAGTCTGGTCATCAAGATGGGCTCCTCATGATGCCAAATGCAACAGTTAATTCTCTTTTGTCATCTTATGCAACTTAACAGCAGGCACTGGATGTAGACGATGCTCCTTCCTTGCCTGAATCACCTTCTTCCCATGGACCATGCTGTCCTATCACAATCCAAAGCAATCCTTATCTTCACCTCAGTGACCTTCAAGTGTCCCACAGCTCTGTTTTTGGACGCTCTTGTTCTTGACAGTTACTTTTTTGGCTCCCTGTATTTTCTCATCACTATTACACCGTACCTGAGAGAAACAACCTGAAGGAAGAAGGCTTTATCTCACTCAGTTATAGATAGAATTCAGTTCATCATAGCAGGGAAGGTGTGGTAGCAGGTCCTTGCAAGACTAGGCATCTTGATGCTTGACTGGCCAGAATACGAAACCCAATACTGGAACAAGAGGCAGATATAAACTTCAACGAACATCCCTAGTAGACTACTTACATCAAGGTCCCACAACCCAAAGGTTCCATGACCTCCCAACAGAGTGTAAAGTTTTACATATCCATTCATGGCAATAGTTTATAACAAGTTGTGTAAAATGGACTCTAGTTTAATGACAGGGGAAAGATTAGGTTGCTCCTGAAACTGACTGTAGAGCATGTACAATGATTTTACTGGATTCTGTTGAACTGTAATCAATCTGGGGCCCAAGTGTTCAAATACATAAGCCTCCTGGGACTTTTTGGATTCAAACCGTAACAGTCACATTTGATCTCACAGTTTGCTATGTCACCTTTATGCTGATGACACCAGTATTTTCCAACCACTCTGGACCTCTTCCCTTAACCTATACGTCCTATTGCCTCCTCAGCAGCTAGATGGATGTTTAGAATTGAACTCTTGACTTTCCCCTTCCAAACATGCTCCACCAATGGCCTCCCTTGACTTAGATTCATCCTTCTAGGGCTCAGGTCAAAGATCTTAGAAACATCCCTGACTGCTCTTTTTCTTCCTGTATCTGCAGTAAACAAAACAGATGTGAATGTTCATCCTTGTAAGACTTGTATTGCATTGTGGGAAAAGGGGAGGAGGTAAACACTAAATTGTTCACTGGAGAGTGACAGGAAAGCAGGGGACAGTAGAAGATTTAGCCTGTGACAGATAGAACAGCACCATGTCCACCTAGTCTGCTAAGGAAGAACACTGGTAAGCTTGCAGATACAATTCTTAAGATAGCTTCCAAATTCAACTGGTGTGAGAAAAAGCTAAGGGTACCGCTACATGAGACAAGAAAAATGGAGTCAGCACAGTAATCTCAAAGCTTTCCAGTAAACACAGGGGAGCCCCAGAATCAAGAGAGACTCTGCTCGAGGGAACAGGATGCCCTGTCTACCCCCACCAATGTACACAGGTGTGCATGCTCCCATACACGTGGGCTTATGCTCACAGACAAACAGATACAAACAAAAACAAAACACTAGGATTTTTACAAAAATTCATTTCCCTCTTCTCTCAAATCCTATGCTCTTCGGATTGAACAAGAGAAAAAAGTTACATTAAAACTGACATACTGAGCTGGCTCGGTGGTTAAGAGCACTGGCTGCTCTTACAAAGGACCCAGATTCAGTTTCCCAAGCCCACACAGCAGCTCAGACCATCTGTAACTCTACTTCCATGGGACCAGACACTGTTTTGACCTCCACAGCCACTGCCCAAGTGTGTGCTTATGTACACACTGGCAAAATACTCATGAACAAAATATAAGTCTTCTATAAGTGTCTTAGAAAGAACTGATGGGAGCCGGGCGGTGGTGGCGCACGCCTTTAATCCCAGCACTTGGGAGGCAGAGGCAGGCGGATCTTTGTGAGTTCAAGGCCAGCCTGGTCTACAAAGTGAGTCCAGGACAGCCAGGGCTACACAGAGAAACATTGTCTCGAAAAACCAAAAAAAAAAAAAAAAAGAACTGATGGGGGGGCCTGATATGTAGGGACACCCTACTCTGGAGGAGTAGGATAGAAGGAAGAGGGGGTAGAGGGTGGGAGGGTGGCACCAGGAGGGGTGCAAAGAGGGCACTGTGATGGAAATGTAACTTGAAGTAATAAACATTTTTAAAAAAAAGAACTGACACACGAATTGATTTTTACAGGGTCTCTTACACAAAGATAGCTGAAAAGTTTATATCAATATCCAAGGTGGTCACAAGATTAGTTCCCTCCCATTAACAATTACTTAGCACAACAGTCAGCCTCAGAGATGTACAATACCTGTGTCTACAAGAATGTACACACAACTTTAAATTAGCAAAAAAATGTACAAAACTCAACAGAAAACAACAGACATGAAGTCAGTCTTGATTAGGGCTATCATAAAAGAGAATGTACAGCAAAGAGGTACTCAACTGGGTTAGTTATCAATCAAACACAAACTAAATCCACAATGTAGCACTATGTAAAATGAATGTTACAATAGATACTTCAAACATGACCATAAGCAGACAAACTAAACTCTCAAATTCCAAAAGTAAGAGTGTAACTAGACCACCCCCCATCACACCCTTCTGGGAATGGGGCATTGCTTTCTTAAAATTGCTTCCTGCTGATTTCTTTCTTAAAATTGCTTCCTGCTGATTTGACAGGTAGGAAATCTGTTTGGGGGCCCAAATAAGAATGGAAAAATGGTTAAGCAAGTTGATAGTAACATTTGTTGTCCAGTCTTTTTGTGCTCAGCAATTTAAATGTCCTGAGAAGTTTGTAGTCAACAGCTGAACTCTGGGTGGGAAAGTTCAGGGCTTTACTGAAGTCCTAGCTGGAATAGTCTATGAGGCTGGATCATCGTAGCTAGCCATTTTGAAGTTGTTCTAGATGTAGATTTTTGAGAAAACAGCTACTGAGACAGTCTGTGAGGCTGGATCATCTGGGATACTTGTCTTGTCTTCTTTGGTGTCTGGTCCCTCTTCTTCTGGAGTTTCAATTGTCAAGTTGTCCCTGGACTCTTTAGTTGGATGTTTTAATCTCTTGGGAAGACAAGAACAGAACCCTGCACTAATCCTAACTCTGTGGTGTTACTTTTTTGGCAGGTAATGTATTTCCTAGAGCAAATTGGGGTTTTCAACAATATAAAAAGTATTATCTTTCAATTGAGATTTTAAAAAATCTTTTGAAATTTTGGAACTAAACATACCTTTAAATGTATATATTTTGAGATCACAAAGGACATTCACTTTGAATTTCACTTTGCCCTTTGTAAGTGGCTTTTAAACTTAAATCATTGTAAATCCTATGTGCCTGCCTCTGCCTCCCATGTGTTGAGATCAAAGGCATGTGCCTCCCAAGTGTTGGGATTAAAGGTGTGAACCACCACCACCCTGTTCATTGTAACTCTAGAATTTAGAAGACAACTAATTCTATAGTGATCCGCTTGTCTCAAGCATCTTTTTTTTTTTTTTTTTAAACAGAAGACATAAGGGCTGGACACCTGGCTTAGTTGGTGAACGCACCTGATGCACAATCATGAGGACCCGAGTTTGAATTCCTGAGATCCACATAAAGCAAGACACAGTAAACCCAGTAACTGCAGTGTTCCCAAAAGAGGAGGGGACATGGAAGGGAATCCCCAGAGCCTGTATGTGCCAGCTAGCCTGGAGGATGCAGAGACAAAACAACAGAGATCCTATTGCCTCAAACAAGGTGGAAGATGAGGACTGAGGACTTCTGACATTTTCACATTGTGGCACAGGTGTGTACACACACCACCATCACCACCACCACAAAAGAAAAAAAAAACAGTAAAAACCAGAATAGAACACATACTGCCTCAGACATGTCCAGCAGTGTTTGTTCCAGTCCTGTGTGTAGTTGTACATGTGATACACATGTGAACATTCACTGTGTGTCATGAGCACCAGAAACACTCAAACTTACACCTTCGACTCCAGTTTCACAGGAAGAAAGTGTCAGCCAAGCTCAAGCTGCAATACCCATAGGTCTCAACGTTTTCTAAGGCTTCAAAGAAGAGTGTGCTAAGTGTAAAGGCAATTTGGTTTTGACAGGTTGTAAAGCTGCAGCTGAAAGTCTGTGGGGATGACTTAGCTGCCATGCAGGAAGCTCAATGAATGAGACTGAGATCATCAAATAACACCCAAGAAGGAAACTCGCTGGCCATTGCTCTCCTTTTGGTGAAGGTCTGCACTAAGCGTGGCCACTGGGGGGGGAGGGGGAAAGGTGGCTGACTTATCTCAGAGCAGGGCTTAGGAATGGGGAAGAAAATAGACAAAGGAAAGTGGCCTAGTTAGAAAACAGTCAGAATTGGCAGGGCATGGATTAATTCAAGCATGCTGTGTCAAGTATCCCAGTTTAAAATGTGGAAAATACAACAAATAGTCAATGTTTTGTTTTGGGTTTTTTTGTTTGTTTTGTGGTTTTTTGTTTGTTTGTTTGTTTTCAAGAAAGGGTTTCTCTGTGTAACTAATGGCTGTTCTGGACCCACTTTGTAGACAAGCCTGGTCTCGAACTCAGGAGATCCTCCTGACTCTGCCTCCTAAGTACAGGGATTAAAAGCGCACACCACCATGCAGAAGCATGTAAAACACAACAAAACAAACCAACCACTGGCAAAAGGTGTTTGGTTTTTGTTTGAGGGGTTTTTTTTTGGGGGGGGTTGGGTTTTGTTTGTTTGTTTGTTTGTTTTAAGATTTATTTATTGTGTATACAGTGTTCTGTCTGCAGGTATATCTTCAGGCCAGAAGAGGGCACCAGATTTCATTATGGATGGTTGTGAGCCACCATGTGGTTGCTGGGAATTGAACTCATGACCTCTGGAAGAGCAGCCAGTGCTCTTAACTGCTGAGCCATCTCTCCAGCCCATTGTTTGTTTGTTTTGTTGTTTTTTGAGACAGGGTTTCTCTGTGTAATATCCCTGGCTGTCCTGGACTTGCTTTGTAGACCAGGCTGGCCTCGAACTCAAGACAGATCTGCCTGACTCTGCCTCCCGAGTGCTTGGATTAAAGTCATGTGCCACCATGCCGGGCTGTTTGTTTTTTAAATAGTCAGTGTTTTAATAGTAAACTACCCTGGCCAATGTGTAAACCTTCTTTTTTTTTTTTGGTAAAAAACACAACTCCAAAACTTTGGCTGGGGTCAGGTCACATCCAGCGCTGCTGCTAGCCAGCCAGAGCACTCCCTAGTTACTCCATGCCACCAGAACTCGCTTTTAAAATTTCAAAAGACTTTGTTATTCTTAACCATTAAAGTTTCCGTGGTTAAAATTCAGCCAATACAACTGCAGAGTCTGTGATAAAAACCAGTTACCACAGCAGCTTCCCAGAGCAGCCCTCTGGAGATTTGTGCTGGCCTCGGCTCTCTGGCCAGCTGGAAACTCTTCCACCAATAAACCATGAGAAAGTGCTTTTCGGCTCAAGCCTCCCAATATGATGCCATACCATAAATTTCCCGAGGATAAAGTTATGCTTTCAGGGGCTTCGTGAGAGAAGACTGCGGCAGGGAGGAGATACAATCTGAGTTATCCGCTCAGATGCTCAGACAAAAGAAACTTGAGGCTCAACTCGAGACTCCGACAAAAGAAACTTGAGGCTCAACTCGAGACTCCCTTCCACTCAGGCCTCTCTTCTGTGTTGAGACTGCGTGCCAGGAAAGGAACCAGACACGAACACACAAATCTAAGCCTCCCAAGGACTGGGAGAATACTTCTCATCTTTCCCAAGTTGTTCATTTTCAGAATTCCTTTTCAACAGCAATGACAAAGGTTGCGTTCCTAAAGGAGTTCCTGGGGTCAAACTCCAGCATGGCTAAAATGCTGGACTAGGTTAAATTCACCAGACAGAAGAACACCACGGTAATAAGCCACTACCAGCCCTACTTCCTGGTCCTTGCAGGCCCACGCCAGATTCCCAGCTTGATTACTGACCACTGCCTGCCACATTCCACTCTCCCAAGAACGTATCCTTCTCCTAGCAGTGTCTAGACAATTCTTTGGCCACTGCTCTAGTTCCCTTGTCCCCACCCTCCCACACTGGCATCACTGCCGTCCCAGACTGCCTGCTGCTAAATGGTGAAAACCCCTTCAGTGGACAGTGACACTCCTAGGAAGTGACAGTCTCCAGTTACGAAATCACTCAGTAGAAAGTGCACTCTGGAATGTGAACTTGGTTGTCTCTTCCCAGGCTAGCCTCTCCCAGTACAATCCTCTCTTGATGCTGGGCAGTGGTCCTTCTGCAATGATCCATCAAATTTGATCTTCATTGAAAATGACTGACACTCACTGATCCATAGTGGCCGTTCCACATTCAAAATCGTACAGGAACCTCTAGTGCTTTACTACAAAAACAGGCTCTATGTTGGATGGCTTTGCCTCGCCACAGGCTAATGTAAGTATTCTAAGCACATTTAAGGCAGTATAGGTCAAGTCGCTTAAGTTAGGAGCATTAAATGCATTTTCAATGTACCGTGTGTTCACCTGCATGATCAGGACTATTCCACAATGAATCAAGCAACATCTACATTTATTTCTGAAAGAAAAAAAAAGGCATTTTTACTAAATCTGAATACAGAAAATCCCTGTTCTTGTGGATGGAAGGATGGGGAAGACAGAAAGGGATATAATCAAATAGAATTGACTGTTTAAAAAGAACGGTATGTCTTTATTGTATTAAGTTTGAAACAAAAATATGTAGTATATGCAGAAAATTTCCATGTCTTGAATGAAAGATCATTTTTTTCTACATATCCCAGGAGTTTTTATATAGCTTAATTTCAGTATGAAAAACTTTCTCAAGCCAGGTGTGGTGGTGCACATCTTTAATCCCAACTCTCAGGACACAGAGGCAGGAAGATCTCTGAATTTGAGGCCAGCCTGGTCTACAAAGTGAGTCCAGAACAGTCAAGGCTGTTATACAGAGAAACCCTGTCTTGAAAATTTTTTTTTCTGAGAGAGCCACATATTTGAAGATACTTCTTGCCACCCAAACTCAGAATGGCTAAAGCCAGAGTCCTGTAGAATACTTACGGCCTCTGGGGTTAAAAACCCAGCACACCCTGATCAATTTTAGGAAGTACAGATGTCACATGATATAGTTCTCCTCATGTGGAGTAGTAAGAGAAAGACAACATAAAATTACCATGCTGTGTGGATGAAGAATAAGTGATTTGGGCATTATCCAATAATATTTATAAAGAAGACCTTCATAACAAAAGCACGTGTCACAGGAAGAGATTTGTTGCACATCTCATGAAAGTTTCTCCTATGTCAAATAAATTCTGCTAAGTTCTATGTAATTTAATCATAAGACCAGGCTTCTACAGTGGAGGAGGGGAGCATTGATACAACCGAAGACAGCCACCACCCTGCAAGTAACTGGAAGAGACCGTCCTATCTGTGCGCAGCCTTGTCTAGATAGTAGCCAAGTAGCCAAAGGTGGTTGTCCCTTTCTCAAGAGGGACGGGAATAAGCAACTGTGAATTTGAGCCCCCTCCAGCCCCATCCTCTGTACTTCTAACCTTGCACCTGGCTGAAAGTAAAGACAGGAAAAACTTAACAATGATTCCATCATTGACTCCTATTGCTGCTAATACAATCACTATTGTTGTTATTACACAATTACATACTATCCCATTGTAGCCACAGGGCCCCAATAAAGGGCCCTGAAGTAAGTATTCTTACTTACACTGTAGTAAGAATACATGTCTGGGCTAGAGAGGGCTCAGCAGTTAAGAGCATTGGCTGCTCTTCCAAAGGACCTGGGTCCAAATCCCAGCATCCACATGGCAGATCACAGCTGTCTATTAATTGCTGGGTGTGGTGACCCACACCTTCAATGGCAGCACTTGGGAGGCAGAGGCAGGTGGATCTCTGTCAGTTCAAGGCCAGCCTGGTCTACAGAGTGAGTTCCAGGACAGCCAGGGCTACACAGAGAAACCCTGTCTTGAAAAACCTAAAAAAAAAAAAAAAAAATACATGTCATGTAATAATAATGATCTCTTGTTGCCTGCTCAGCATCTTCCTCACACAGTAACAATGGGAGGTATGTAATATCATCAGTCAGAGAAGGAAGCCAAAGTCCAGCAAGATGGAAGCACTTGCACATAACTGTTCTGTTAGAACATGGGGATGGGGAGCCAATCGATCCTGAATTGGCCCATCCATTCTCACTTCTCTGACACTACATCTGACCAGCCAGGTGACAGCCCATCTAACCACATTCAGTCCTCTTCGCACTGCAGCAGAGAGAGGTCACGATGAGCAATGCTCCATTCTGTAAGAGCTAGAGCAAGTCCTCATTTTGTGAGGCCACAGTGAGGGCTGAGTGCGGCACAGTGAAGCCAAGAACTCCACAACACTTTGGCGTCCCGGTCACGCCATCTCAGCTGGCTCCAAGGCCCATTTCTCACCCTGCCTTGATGTGCTAGCGTTTTCAACTTACAATGGTATAATACACCATCTTTGCTTTTCAACCTTCTACCTCCTATTCTCTCTGTCCAGAAAGGTGACAAATGTACTCTGTTTAGAGACAAAAGCAAGCCTGAAACACAAGAAAAGTACACTTATCAGTACCATTTAGGTTCTATTGCAAGATGGTAGAAGTTCAAAAACATTTAAGAACTGTGAAGAAACATTCAATGGTCTCACGCTTCTGTTGAAAAAATATTTTCTATAAATACCACATAGAAAAATGTGCAAGTAATGATAATTTACAGAAAGTTTAAACCCACCCTCAAAAGTTCCTAATTGTCCAGTGACACATTTTGGGTCTTGGGGAGAATGGTCATTTCAAACCCCCCTCTTGTGGTGGTTGTTGTCTATACATTTAAACTATGGATAACATCTTTAGAACTTAATTTTTCAACTGATTAAAATGAAAACAAGACACAAAAACTAGTTTTCAGTTCAATTCCATGTGAAAGTCAACACAGTTCTTAAAATCAACGAGAATTGCATCAGATGGAACTCCGCTGTCTCTTCCTTCGCTGCTGTTGGGAGATCAGAAGCCACACGCTGTGTGCAGAGGGGTCTTGTTATGACACGCGGCCACAGATCTCACAGCGCATTATACTCCACACATTTTGATGGATCTGTAGGAAAGTGCTTCTGGCAAATTGTCATTAGCCTCTTCAGCCCCTAAGAACATAAAATAAAGGTTCATTATGACATGGCTGAACTATTCCTAACTGTCTTTCTCTATAGTGCTGTGTCAAGTACCCACTGAAGTAAAGCATTCCCAGCAGTTCCACTCAGAAGGATTTATTTTCTTTATTTATTATACCAATGTTTATTCATGGGTACTGTTTATCACAACATTGTTAACCAATTAAAAAATGTATTCTACTGGGCTGTGTTGTTAGCTTAGCCATTTTGAGTTTGGGTGGAGAGAAGCATGTTCAAAGATGTGGTTCTCTCAGAAAAGCTTTCTGTATATATATCATCTATATCTATTTATTATTATTTTTTCTCTTTTCTTCCTCCCTTTCAGTTCTGGCCATTAGGTGTCATGCTAACCACCTTCTCAAAACATGTCATTCTTCCTTTTCATGAACTTGAGAGTCAGTTTCTTCCTCTTTAGTTTTATGGGATACTGGGCTAATGGAACCCTGCTCCTAACCTCAAAAACACAGGGTAATGTCTCCTTCACTCCATGCATTGTGATTGCTGATTTGATCAATCTTGAGCTACAGTTTTGCTCTTTGAAGTTCACATGTTTATTTTACTCTCTTTTGTAATGTTTATTTATTACTTCAGGTTCCATCTCCATCACATGACCTCTTTCCACTCCTCCCAGTCCGGCCCTCCCACCCTCTACCCCCTATCCCTTCCAACTCCAAAATTAAAGAAACTATATAGAAACTCCTGGAATATTTAGAAAAGTTATCTCATCCATTCAAGTCATGAAAATTTTACTTCTGTATATATTACATGTTTTTGTTTGAGACTTTTTAAAGCAAAAGAAACTAGAAGGAGCAAAGAAACCCAGGAGCAATACAATTTTGCACCCACATTTGAATACATGAACACGCACAGTCATAAATGGAGTGTTTAGAGCAGGAACAATGTACTAACTCTGGCCCCTATGATAATCCAGCCTCTTCAAACAGGCTGCAGAGGTTGAGCCTAAATGCCCAGGACAACCACTGAAGGTGGTTATGTCTCTCTTTCAGATTAACCTTTGGTCTGGCCTTTTAAATTTCTTAGCTGGCCATTAGACTTTATTTTTCTTAGCTTTCTCACCCACCACAAGGTAAAAAAATGCCTTCCAAGTCCTTATATAAAATTGTTGTATCCCTTACAAACAAGCTGAGAACAACGAATAGAAAGCTACAAGCCACCATAGATCTCTCTTGAGATCTAGGTGAGAAATCTGCAATCAGAAAAGAATCCTATTAATTGCTTAATCAATTTCCAAATCTCTCTGTTTGAAAGGAATGCCTGTTAAATGTCATACTGAAATCTTTATAACATTATTGAAGAGCTAGTTACAAGAGTTGAGAACAGCAGTGCTTAATTTCAATGATCCCAACCCATACCAATTTTTAGCACAAATTATTTTAAGGATTTTTAATCTTAAATTCACAAACACATTAAATCACCCAGTACCCATCACAGTAGGAAAAATAATGAAATGTAGATCTAGAATAATGACATAGCAGAGCATCTTTAAACAAGAGATTATGACCTGGTCGGAAGGAACTACAAGGTTCCCACTACAACAAAGCAGTAACAGAAGAAAGCATCTGGAAACACAGGGGACAGGCATTAAGAATAGATAGCCTCAGATACCTAAATTCCATTATTTAGGACAACTGTTTCATTTTTTATTTTGGTTTTTGGATGTAATTTTAGACAGAGTCTCACAAGTAGCCCAGGGTGGTCTGGAACTTCCAATACTCCTCCTTTAGCCGTCCAGGAACTGGGATTACACATTTGCTGCCAAGCCCAAATCAAGTAACTCTTAGACTCAATGAGATGGCCAAAACCAAAATCTGTTGCTTTCCTACTAAAAACTGATAACATAAATATCAACATCACTGAAATGATGTTGAAATATTTTCAGAGTCCTTCCCAGACCCAAACATTGTCCACACTGAGCTATCTAAGAATCAGGGTATGGAGAGCTTATCTTTTGGATGATTTCTATGACAAAGGGTCTTCCCAGCCAGCAGTGGGAAGGAAGAGCATGTAATTTACTTTTCTCCTTGTATTTCTCTGCTAACCAGGTATCTGCTTTAGGATACAGAACTTCCCTTCCATCCTCAATTTCCCCTGCTGTTGAGTTCTAATCACATGTGTACAAAATTTGAACTGTAGCTATAGAAACATACAAGACATCACTGATTTGACATTTCTAAGTGTCCGAAAGGAAGAGGCAGAAGAGAGGTCCAGCTAGGAAAGACGAGACATGTCAGTCAGCAGCCAGCATGTCACGAACTGTTCTTACCAAGAGTCGACTTGGGGTGACTTTCTATAACTAGAGCCTTAGGCAGCTGCTCCTCAGAGAAGACATTTTGATGCGGTGCCTTTATTCTCCTTTATTCTCAGTCTAAGACTTAGAAATAGCTGAACAGGCCGGGCGGTGGTGGTGCACGCCTTTAATCCCAGCACTTGGGAGGCAGAGGCAGGCAGATCTTTGTGAGTTCAAGGCCAGCCTGGTCTACAAAGCGAATCCAGAACAGCCAGAGATATTCAGAGAAACCCTGTCTCGAAAAACCAAAAAAAAAAAAGAAAGAAAGAAATAGCTGAACAGCCACAGCCACAGCCACAGTCACAGTCTTTTCCTGGAACACTGCTTAAATCCTTGTAATAGGATTATAGATTAGCAAGGAGTTAGCAGTGTGTCATTCTCAGGACATTTTTTCCCTACAAGTGGAAACAAGTCTTTTCAATTAGAACCCTCTGGCTTCCCATTTCACATTGCTGTGGGTGGCTAAGCAGAACAACGGCAGAACTCATTCTAAGGCAGCTGAGAAATGGTGACATTTTAACTGACTTCTTAAAACATAGGGTCTCATTTGACAGACAGAGCTGGGCTCAGACTTGTAATCCTCCTGCCTCTGCCTCCTGAGTGCTGATGACTGTAGATGTAAAGCACCACCTAACTGCCTTTCTATCTCATAAAAACACACGTCTCAACAACTGTTCAAGCAGTGCCTACTATATACCAAGAACTGTGCTAAGCCTGAAGTAAAAGAAAAAAACAAGACAGAGGGAAACCATCAAAAAGAAAACCCATCCCCAGTAATAAGGCCAGAAAGACAAGAGACAAGATAAGTCCGTCAGAGGGTGATAAATGCCATGAAAACAGTCAAACAGGGAAGGGGCGTGGGAAGCTGGGAAAATGGACTGAGCAACACAAGCTGGATTTTAACTGCCACGGTGTAGGTGCAACAATCGAAGGCAGCAAGGCCAAACGTGGGAGTCAATGCAGCCTCTCTTACACAAGAGAGGTTGGTGGCTGTCCACAGATGGCGGCTGGAGGAGAACAGGTCCCAGACCTTTAAATACAGAGTCATGGAGATGTGAAAGCCAATAGTTTACAAAGTGTGACAGGAAGAGGAAAAAGATAGTCCTGGGACATAAATAAAATCACTCATCACCTTACACCTCCCTATCCCCAATTCCGGTCTCTAGAGGCAACCATTTCATACCGCCAAAGAGACAGTGGTGTTTCTGGCCGTGCTTGTAAATGCCCAACAACAGCCCTTGGTTGGTGTTCTTGCAGACCATCCACTGACTTATGACTATGAAGTTAGGAGGACTTAATGGCCTTATGTCACACCCACTGGCCTAACATATGTACACTACATATTTATTTTCTACACTCCACTACACTCACATACACTACATATTTATTTTCTACACTCCACTCCACTCAC
>CAJQZJ010009351.1:5032411-5046678 GCA_907164525.1 Lophiomys imhausi | reverse complement strand
TATTTTCTACACTCCACTCCACTCACATACACTACATATTTATTTTCTATACTACACTATACTCACATACATTATATATTTTCTTCCCGATCCCTCTAAATCACGGTTGTAAGTTAAAGCTGTATTCAAAGTTAATCTCATAAAGGTCAACACATGTCCTCGATGCAAAGCCACACTGTATTATGAGGGCCACTTCTTTTGTTCCCCTTTAAAAATCACCTCTCCATTTTTTCCTGAGGTACTCTATTCCCTCTGTTCCATTCTGCACCTTTGTGTATTACTACCACCAGTTGTCCCTCACCTTCAGCCTTGAAGTTCCTCTCACCTTGCTCTAGGCTGAACTTCAATTCTGGGTTATGTGGTTTGCTTCCCTCACTTCAGGCCATGCTCAGACAGAAGTGGCGTACCAACATGGTGAGACAGTCAGGCTCAACCTCAACCCCATTCTTACTAGTATGTGACTGAGAACATGCCTTTCTGTCTCAAAGTGCACATGGCAGTATCCTCCTCATGCTCTTGCCTTCTGTCAGCATTGTGGAACTGTGATGACTCCAGGGCTACACGTCAAAGGTCACATTTGTGAAGCCTTGCCTGTCAGAAATGCCATTACCCTAACTCCACCTCTGCCTGAGAATTTGGGAAGCGGAGTTGGAAATGACTTCCTCTGTAATTTTAGGGACTTCACTACATCTTAGCTTGGGCACTCCTAATGAAAAGCAACGTGGTGAAACTCTGCTGAGCTGTTGAAAGCCATCTGCTTTTTTTCTAATTCGGGGGAAGATTTCATTTATACGGTCATCAGGTTTTTACGGTGGATGCTGATCTGGCCTTTTTTCCCCCTCAGCATGTGGCTGAGACTGAGATTCGGTAGGACAAATGTCTACTGTTTCCTATCATCTGAGCTGCTGGGAGAAGTGTGGCAGTTTAGCTCAGCATGCTAGTGTTCCGTGGCATTAAAGGGCAGGCCTATGTTAAAGGTAAATGCCAGCGTGTGTTTTCTTCTAACAGTGCAGTGTTAGATACAGCAGAAAGCACCTCATGGTAGGTAGTTCTTACCATGCAACAACTTTGCCACTACAAAATGATTTATCTCTGCTGAGAAGTCAAGGCTACAGCATGAAGACACCTAACCTGCAAATATTTAAGTTGAGTCCTAATATATGAACAATACTCACCAATAACTACACTGCTGTGTGTACAATGTATGAGTCAAACTGTGACCACTTACCAAAGGAATGAAAGTTGATGTTACACTGATTTTGGCAGTATATGAGTACATTAGAAATATATAAAATGTTCTACAAGGCTGGCCAATGCTACTAGATAAAATAGCCAAAGCCTGAGATAAAATGCTGGGACACTGGGAAATTCATGAATTTAAGATTATTGAAAACTTGCCAAAGGGTCTTGAGAACATCTGTCCTTATGTAATGGTAAAAGCTTAAGAAAAGTTCTTTGGGATGAACATCTGTGTCGTGAAGAGTACATACCATTTATTCCACACAGAGCACAAAGGATACCAACAGGAAGCAAAGCAAAAACTCAAACTGATAATCTGATGGCCAGGTCCAAGGACTTCAGCCAGGGCTGGCAGAGCCTAAGACCAACACGGGGATAGATAGCCTACGACCCTAGAACTGGTAATTCTGAGACTGTGGCTGGCCACGCTCTAAAAAGGCATGAGACAAAAATTACTGAGACACAGAGAGTAACTGTTCAGAGACAGCCACTGCAGGCAGCAATAGCCTGAGGCAGAGGGGGCAGCAGGAACTCTGCAGGGAAAATAAACACTTAAAACTTGACCCACTACAAAATAACCTTCTAACTCCTTCATACCTGCCCTGTGGGAAGCCAGGACAAAGGACAGAGCAGGGAGGACAACTGGAGGAGGAGTACTGGCAGAGGAAGGAGGGGGCCCTGTACTGCCACTTCCCTTCTCAGCCGTCCCCTCTGTCTTATATGAGACTGTGCAGAAAGGTCTCTAGAAATGACCAAATTATAGTCTCTAAATAATCAAGTTTCTATAAAAGAAGCTTTCCCAAAATCTGGGCCAAGGGTTTCCTCTGTACTTGGCAGAATGAGCCATCCTTGGAGTTACTACCAGCACTAACAAGTTGACTTAGGTGAGCTAGTAAGTTATACAGCGTTTGTTTGATCTGCCTGGTGAGGAAACTCCCCGTGGTGTATTTAATTTTGTGAGGAACAGAACACTTCAAACAGCTTCCATAGCTGAAGTCTACAGAGGTTTGCATAAAAGCCAGAAGATGAAATCATGTTTCAGCAAACAGCCTTTTGAAATGCATTCCACATTTGAATTGCCACATTTCATAAAACATGCTATACTAGTATTTCAAATAAAAATAAGAATCATTTCACACATTCTAAGTTTTCTTTTCTATAATGTCCAGTATCAGGGAAAGCCAGGAAAGAAATCAAGAGCAGCAGCACTGACTAGGGGCTGGAGAGATGGTGCAGTTGTTAAGGGCACTGGCTGCTCTTACAGACGACCCAAGTTTGGTTCCCAGCACCCACTTGACAGCTGACAACTGGAATTCAGACATAAGATATAAATGAATAAATCTTCTAAAAAGAAGAGTACCACTGACTGAGGGGAGGAGGGGACATACTGCAAGGCAGGCATGAAGGGATATGCTGAATGCTATTAGGAATATGGTGGACCCGGGTCCTAATTGTTAACGTGGCACGTTACCCACAATCGATGGACTATACAGTTAAGGTCATATACTTCAAACACTAAAGCATTGCTTGAGGTGTACTTTAAATCATTTTCACATGATCTCCTTAGCAAATATCTTCATGTAGAAGGGGTCTGAGTTATATATTTGCCAGAAGTCACAAACTGATCCACAAAACCACCTTGTTCTTAGCAGTGTTCTCTGGAATGCAGCCACTGGCTGCTAGTGAAGTTCACAGGAAGTACAAGCCTAAGATAATTAGTATCTGGGCCTTAAAAAAATTAAAAAAAGGTTTGCCAGTCCCCTATGTGAACTTCTGGCAACATGTTGAAAATTACCTCAGAGGATATTTCAAATCAACCTCACCAAGAGACCAAACATAATAAGAGCTCATTCTATGCAACAGAAATCAGGAATTTTACAAACTAACACAAGCTTGGTATTCTTCTGTCTGAGCTGCAGTGTGGATTTCAGGACAGACAACAATGACTGTGCTTAATTTCACACAATGTCAATTTTTTTTTTAAAGTGTGACATTTTAAAAATAAAAATGTGGTTTTTTGGGTTTTTCTTTAATAAGATTTTGGATTCTCCTTAAGGAAAATGAGTACCCACAAACACTGGAGACAGGTTTCTACAAGTCAGCAGCTACTAACCAGAGTGATCCCTTTCAAGGAGACTGAGCAGAGAGGCCACTTACACTGTACACTCATGGTCTGTTTTCTTACAGCAGAACTGAAAGGAAAATGCACTGCTGTTTCTAGTTTCACACACAAAAAACTCCAGAGCCAGAAGCTAGGCAGGGGCCGGCGGTCTCAGAACACTCAGCTCCCTTGCTGTATGAAGGACTGCCGCAGGCGGAGTCAACCACAAGTTGTGAGCAAGGACAAAGGGGAATCCCACAGATGTAATGCAACCGCTCACTCACTGCTGGCGAACTCTGCTGCCTACTCTGAACTGTGGGGCTAACCTGCCTACTGTTTCATACGTGTTTTTGGTTTTTTTTTTTTTTGCAACTTTTTGTGACTTCCAAATAAGAAGTTTTAAAAAAGATTTTCCTAATACTAAAACTCAAACTTCATAGAACTTAGTTGGCCCTTCACTGTGGAGGACAAACCACCCTCTTTCACCAGACTGTACTACCATTATCGAGGACTCTCTCACAAAGACTCCCATCAATAGTCTCCATCCCTAACGACTAGACAAAGAACGAGGCCATCAACCATGGAGCCACCATCCAATCAAACAATATTTATAGAGCACTGTTAGCACGCACTGCTCTGGAAACTGGGGAACAACAGTAACCGATGTTCTTACCCAACACTCAGCCATCTTTTATGACTATGTGACCTACCATACTTACCAACTTACCACACTGAATTCTGTGCGCTATACTCACTAGTCCCTTCTCTCACCTGCTTCTCAGACTGCGTACTTAAGCTAGTGAGTTGCTGCCTGCAAAGTTTTCGTATTGTCATCCCTGCTATCAGAAACTGTTCTTTGCACCAATATGTCAAGAACTTCTGGAAAGCCTATTTCTTTTCTATGTGAATACATTCCCTTATTTGTTCTAGTTTCTTATCAGAAAATCTAATAAACTTATTTAGTTATAATTACCATGACCTCTGTAATGGTACAGTGATAAATTTTTCTGACAATATCACTTGGCCACAGAGACTAAACTTTTGGCAGGCCTCACAGAAAGCATCAATATGCCTGGAGATCACTTACGGCTATGTACTCAATCTGCTGTCCTTCCATGTGCTCTCCCTGTTTAAGTTTAACCTGCCTTTAAGAGAACACAGAACCAGCCTTACTGAGCCTTGGATTTCCCATGCAGTTGGGTTGTTCCAGCCTAAGCCCCATGCATAGCTTTCATCTTAAGTTACATAGTCATCCATGCCCGTGAGGGGTGTGTGTATCTATGCTATGGTAATCACTCACTGAAACGAGCAGCCTTAGGACAAACACCCACCAGAAACGTTGAAAGCAACGTAGTTGTCAGTCTGTAGTGCTGAGAGCTATTCAGAGTCAATTGGGGACAGTACAGTGGCTTCTTCCCTCGCAAACTGTTAAAGACAACTGTAAAGAATCCTTCAGCCCTTCCCCAGACGTGGTTCTGTGTTGTTCAAACCCTTTGTTACAGAGAAGCACATATTCAGAGGCACAGGACAAAGGAACAGACACAGACAGATCATACACACACACACACACACACACACACACACACACACACAAAGACTACATACAGGCCAGTGACTGCAAACTACAGACAGCCTCAAGACACGGGGCACTAAACGGAGAATTCAAATTTGGGCTTGCTCTCTGTCAAATCAATTCAAAGGAGAGTACTCTGTCTTCATCGCTAATGTGATGCATGGACATTCCCAGAGGAAACAAAGGACATACCCTCTTGGAACATGGGTAGCACTGTCCCAGAGGTTCTAAGCCAGGGGATAAAAGGTGAGAAGGTTTTCCCCTAGAGGCACTGCAGATGTGACTGCTATGTCACATGTGCATCAGTAGGTGGCAGAGAGGAGACAGCCTATATCTACATTCAATGTTCTGACCTATGATCATCTGAATGAATAGTAGACTAACATTCCTGGGGGGTGGAGCAAGCTGGATACCAACACCACTTTGGTGCCATGGGGTAGTCTGAGATGACTACCAGACCAGTACCAGGCAAGCACCAGATGGGCTTCCACGACAGGAAACCAGAAACTAGAACTCTGCCCAGCCCTGGATGTGAGGGTTGTGGGTAAGCCAGCCCTGAAGCAGTGAGTGTGGGAGAATCCTGCCTTCAGTCTGCCTTGTGGAGGTGTTGGCTAGGAAGGGATGCCCTCCCCTTCTTTTTGCATCACCACCAGTGGCTGACAGGAGATCTGGCCCAGATGGGGTCACAAGAGCAGGAGAGCTGTCCCTGCCCCTCACACGCTGCAGCATTCAGGAGAGCAGGCCCTGCACCTTGCCTGGGTAGCACACTACAGCTGGTCCTGACTATGGGGGTTGTGGGTGAGCCAGCCCTGTACCTTTCCATAGTAGAACTGGCCATGCAAGTGGGAATTGCAGGTTCAGAACCTGGGATTTGAGTTGGCCCATCCCAACATTTACCCCATGGATGAACTGCTGGAGTGCAAGGTCAGTTCCACAACCCAGGACTCCAGGATCTTCATGACACAGGATAGTTACGGCACATCTGAGAAGAGTTCCAGTGAGGTTCCAGTATTGACAGAGTGGTGGAAACCATGGGCCTCGTGCCAGACCAAGGAGTCATTATAATGAACATTTGCAAGCAGAATGTGTGACTAAAGGTAATATTGTGGGACACACTGAGACACACTGCAGCTTCCACAATGAGCTGTTATTTTCTATGCTGGGACAAATTGCAAGGGTGGAGGGTGGGTCTGAGGAGAGGTGGGAGATGAGAGGGAACAGGGTGCATGATGTAAAATTCACAAAATAAAAATAAAAAAAAAAAGTGAGAAGGAAGAAGCCGGCTAGCTGGCACAGGCATTTTCTCCCCACTTACTAAAGCAGTGGTTCTCAACCAAAAAATGGTCATGACACATTTGGCAAACCTCTACCTTCAAAAATATTTATATTACAATTCATAACAATAGCAAAATTACAGCTATGAAGAAGCAACAAAAATAACTATATGGTTGTGGGTCACCACAACATGAGGAACTGTATTAAAGGGTCACAGCATGAGGAAGGTTGAGAATTACTATTTTAAAGCCTTTGAAACTGTGAGCCAAATAATCCTTCCTTCAGATTCTGTTACTCAGGTATCAGACACAGCAACAAAATGTTTGACTAACACATCATTCAAGTCAATCAGAAAAACACTAAAGAGTCACCAACGTGTCACTAGTATCTGCCCCAGGAGAGACACAGATCCGTGATCTAGTATTCCAAAGTTTTCATCACCTGCATCCAAACACCACATCCTCTCCACAGCAGCATTAGCTGGCCTAAGTTTCAGACTCACCAACTCTCCCTAACCATCTTAAAGGTAACAGGAAATTTTTCTCACTTTGAATTGAGGTCTCACTATTTAGCCCAGACTAGCCTTAAATTCAAGAGGCAGTTCTGACTCATCTCAAAACCCACAATCCTCCTCAGCCTCCCAAGTGATGCAATTACTGGCATATGCCATCAAATCTGGCTGAAAAGGGAAAAATTTTAAAAAATTATAGCTTAGTCTGAAGTGCTTGTGCCCAAGCATGAGAATAGAGTTCAATCTCTAGAACCCATCTAAAAGTTAGGCACAGTGGTGAGCATCTGTAATCCCAACACTGTATCCCAATCCCATGAGGAGGATCCTGGGGACTTGTGGCCAGCTAATGTAGCCTAATCAAGTGTGTGAGAGACCTTGTCTCAATAAACAGATAGGTGGGAACTGGAGGGATGGGCTAGAGAGATGGCTCAGTGGTTAAGAGCACCACTTGCTACTCTCACAGGGACCCAGGTTAGGTTCCTAGGACTCACAGTGGCTCACATTTGTCTTCTGGCCTCCATGGTACAAGGCACACATGTGGTACACATACATGTACACAGGCAAAATATTCATACATATAACATAGAAATATTATTTCTTTTTAAAAGGAGTGTGGATAGCCATCCTGAGAAACAAATATGAGGTTAGCTTTTGGCCTCCAAACACAAGTGCACATCCAGGCACAAATACCTTCCACAGATGAACACCCACCCAGACAGGCATCCATGCAATTACACAAAAATGTTTAAAGAATATTTTTTAAAAAATCAAACTATAGTAGTTTGTTTTGAGGTCTTTCTTTCTTTCTCTTTTTAATGTATGAGTATTCTGTCTGCATGTATGCCTGCATGCCAGAAGAGAGCATCAGATCCCACTATAGATGGTTGTGAGGCACCTGTGGTTGCTGGGAATTGAACTCAGACCCTCTGGAAGAGCAGCCAGTATACTTTTCACTATTGAGTCATCTCTCCAGACCTCCCCCCCTTTTAATATGTAAATTTTATTTACATAATAGTTTTATTTACATGCCATGATAACAACCTAAAGGTTTACCCAGTAAAAGTATCTTTAACAACACAAAAATCAAAGAATATTGTTACAAACGAAGATTGGAGGGAGGACAGGCCATTATATAGCTTCAAACTAAACTAGAAATCCTCTTAAATAAATCATATTTAAAGAAAACGAGTCTAGGAGGAAATGAAAACCATGCCATTGTCTACAACAAGAAATGCTGTCTTTAAAATTATCCAACTTTTAAATACATACGTAGTCATAGTATAAATGAGAATGATTAGCAAATTTAATCCTTGGAAATTATATTCAATTGCCAAATTAAAAAAACCAAAAACCCACTCTTTTCTAACTCAAGGGTTTGTCTTCATTAGTCAGGTATGGTTGGTTATAAGAAATGAAAAGGGGCCAGTGAGACGTTCAGCAGGCAAAGGAGCTTGCAGCCAAACCCAATGACCTGAGTTGATCCCTGGGACCCACAGAAAGGTGGGAGAAGCAATACTCTGACCTTTACATGAGCACCACAGTGGCACACGTGCCACCCCCTCATACACAATGAAAACATTAATGTCATTCTAAAAATTAACATTTACCCAAGTGTATTTGAACTCTATAAACTGCATAATTCACACTGGGGAGTCAGGTTGAAATGTTTTTAAATGCTAATGTATGTGAATAAGGCATAAAGTATGCCACACAAATTAACATTCACCACTTGGAACTAAAATACAAACAAAGAATTCATGAATATGGTAATAACTGCTCCTGGCATAGCATCTGAATGCACTTTATGCTTATAAGAAAATTTTAAGTAAATTTCCAAAGCTCCTCTTAAGTTTAAGAACTATCACCCAGCAAGTCATTACACACAATCTGGGATTTGTGACAATTTGCCAAAGCTAGATTATAGTTGATTTTTTTTTTTTAACATCAAGTTTTCAAAAAAGTTTAGCCCAGTACAAACAAGTTTGTATTAGGCGTGTATAATTTCAAGAAAATAACTACAAATATTTCAGACTTAATCACATAATTAAAAAAATATTTTCATATGCTACTTAAAAATAATCATACACATTGAAGGTAAGACTTCACTTCCTGTAACTTCTACCTTCTTAGGTCAGCATACACTAAATCCATATTCCACGTCAGATTATTATAAAATACTCTAAATTGGTTGTCTTAACTAAATGTACATATTTCTTGTATGCACTTAATCAGTAATATACATATTACACATTTTTTTAAGCAGGTTGGATATGGTTCATTCTAATAATCCCAGCACTCAGGAGGTGGGGGCATCGAGTGTGAGGCTAGCCTGGACTACGCAGAAAGACTCTGTCTCAAAACAAAGCAAATTCCAACAGTTTTGTTTTAGTGTTAAGAAAATGAAAAGCATCAGGATTTTCCCTCTCTTCCATCATGTAAGTCACAGGTCTCCTTTCCTCCACAAAGCTGTCTTAAAGACAAGTATTTACCAGCAGTGACCGCTGCTGTGCCCTCCTGTGCTGTGCCCTGCCCTCTGCGCGGTCACCTCCCCTTATCTGCGGTTCCACTCTCCACACTTCCAGTTATCCTGAGCCAGTGGTTACCACAGCTTGAAGATCCTTCATAGGATCACCAGAAGCTCAACAGCAACCTCCATCACCTACCTCATCATGACATCACCTACCTCACCAACTTCATCTCCTTATGCACAATATCACAGTGGTGAGAGTACTACATGTTTCCAGGGAGGCCATACTCACATAACTTTCATTAAAGAATATTGTTACAACTGCTTTTTTTTTTATAATCAGTTACTAACAACCTCCCTCTCCTGTCCTCCTCCCCTGCATTTTATGTTTATCTAAGACACGATCTCTTTATTCCAGGCTGAATCAGAACAAGAGTCTCCTAACTCCACCTACTGTGCACTAGAATTACAGGTGATGTCTCCATGTCTAGCTTCTATTGTTAATTTCTTACTCGGCAATTAAACTAAATTTCACCAGAGTCAAATATGTATCTGGGCTGTGGGGTAGTATGTATAGGGTTCAGTGTTATCCAATGTTTCTGGTATTCATTGGAGGTTCTTGAATGCCTCCAGTGATAAGAGAATGAGCAAATCCTCTTTCACATTTTAGATTTTTAAGTCTGGAGAATTAAAGAACGTTAGAGCAGAGCGTTCAGGGTGATTCAGTAAAAGCAACTGGCATACAAGCCTGATGACCCGAGTTCCATTCTCAGAACACACACAAGCGCAGAGGGACAGAATTAACTCCACAAAGTTGTCCTCTGACCTCTATTTGCATGCCAAGGCACGTGTGCATGCACACACACATATCGCTATTCAAAAAAAAAAAAAAAATGTGAGAGCAACTCTTGTCCCTAAAGCTGCTTACCTTCAGATGGCCATTGGAAATGCTCCCTGGCCTATTGGTGTCACTATGGTTGGTATCCATGCCAGAACTGGCAGGGAAAAGATTTTTTCCAAGCATGTTGCACATGTTTTAAATGATGAAACCCAAAGGAAGTACATTCAGGTAAGCAGCATTCGCCTGAAAGGAAAATTTAAAAAATCAGAAAGGCAAGAAACATTGGTTCAAATATTTACTTCAAGTATTGCATAGTCCTTCCTAACATACTATTTATCTAACTCTTGATGAAAACATTGTGTTGCATTGCTCAAATCAAAAATTAAAGTATGTGGTGATTTACAGCCCTGCCCAGAAAAACAAACTCCTGTGAAAATAGAAGTCAACACTAAGCATGTAAGAAAGACAAACAACCTTCTCTAGCCTTTGTGCACCAGAAAGCAATGCGTTTCAACTAGAATAGCAGGTAGCTAACTTAACAAGCTAACAGAAACTCTATTTTAGAGCCAGTGTTCACTACATGGGGCTAGAAGCAGAAGCTAGCTGGCCTTTCACCATCCAGCCTGAAATCATATCCATGCCCACATGGCAACCTGGGGCTCTGGAAACGGGGGGGGGGGTGATCTATCTGCTGGGACAGCCACTCAGGAGCCCACAGCAGATGGACAAACAGACTGCACACTGGGGCTGTTAAAACACACTGACCTCATAAGCAAGTCACAATCTAGCCATTGAAATAAATTGACCATATAAAACTGGCAAATTAGGTCCAGTGTAAGCTAAGCTTGGAAAGGACTGTTGCTGCTGACGGCTATAACCAGACTATTAAAATCAAGTTTTCCCACATGGACCAACGCTAAGAATTTTAATATCCTTTTAAGAAAATTAAGATAGGGTTGGTTAGATGTTCTGATATATTAAGTGTTTATAGGTATTAGGATATAGGTGTTTTAAAGGTGTTTGCTAAGTATTAGTAATTATAAGTGTTTTAAATAAAAATTTTCTGTTACATAACAGGAACTAAGAATGGAATAAAAAATATTTCTGTTGAAACAATTGGCTTTACTAAATATAAAATCGGGCTGGAGAGATGGCTCAGAGGTTAAGAGCACTGACTGCTCTTCCAGAGGTCCTGAGTTCAATTCCCAGCAACCACATGGTGGATCATAACCATCTAAATTAGATCAGGTGCCCTCTTCTGGCCTGTATGGATACATGCAGATAGAATACTGTATACATAGTAAATAAATAAATCTTAAAAAAAATAAATATAAAATCACCTCAGACACCCAAAGCTCTAATCAAGTTACTCAGCAGTCCTGCCTTCCCTTCTCTAGAGCTCTGCCACAGGGACTCAAAAGAACCTTCACTCTAGGCTTCTTGGGAGCCTCACCCATTAGCAGCCCCCTCCCCACCGTTGTACCTTCAGTATCCAGAACCCTCTTCTCCCTCCTACTCACTGACTTCCCTCCAATGCCTTTACTCTTGAATGGGCTCTGGGAGAGGTGTTGGAGAAAACACCGTAGGATCCAGAACCATTCAAGAGTAAAGGCATTGGAATGAGTAAGAGCCCTCCCCAGCCAGCGTCTGGTATTTCTGCGTACTGTAAAGGGAGAGCTAGTTCTCACAGCCTTCCATGTGACATCTTCCCACAGAAACAACTACAAAGCACAGGAAAATCCCACTGAATCAGCAGTCAATAGTTCAGCTATATTATGGACTAAATGGGTTGTTTTATGTTTTTTTGGTGAAGAATCTTATTTGTATGGAAGGATTCATTCCATGCCGTAATCAACTATTTATACACTCTGAAATCCAATTTTAACCCACTTTTTAAATGACTAAGAAAATACAGCTGAGGTCTGGTTTGTTACTCAATGTCAAGAGGACAGAAAGACTTCTTTTCTAACTAGCTGCTTCACATTCATTCTTAAATGTACTAGGCAAAATCTTTCCCATTCCAAACAACCACTATATTATGAACGTAATCTAGACAATGGTCACAACAACTTTAACGCATAGTATAATAATTTACCTTCACATATTCTCTCTGTAACATAAACTTAATAATATCTGTTATTGATTCTTTAATATCAGCAGGAAGATTCTGAAAAAGAAAAAAATATAACTAGTTTTGGAAGCTACTATATGTAATGCAATCCATTTATATTAAATCTATATAATCTGACTTTAAAAAACAAAAACAAAAAAAAAAAATCATGAGTTAATAAAGTACCTTCCAGAAACCTCACCCTTTTCCGGAGCTTTCTGAAAAGAGGCCTGAGGTAGGACTCAGTCTGCTTCTGGGTAGCACTGTTCAGCTTGCCCTGTACGCTGCGCTTCACATAATCCTCTCTGCCATTCAATTCTTTAGCCCAAACGCCAAGAAGAAACTATTGAGAAAAAAAGTTAAGGCTGCAATGCCACCCAGTGGTTTAGGAGGAAAAGCTCCCTAACACGGTGATAGTATACAATCATCCTCATATCGTCTTGTTGATTAAATTGCCATCAAGTAAGATTTAATTAACAAACAAGTTCTGTTTCTTTTATCAAGTGCCTGAAAGTAAAAAAACACCCCTAATTTATGTACTACTACACTGTGAAGACGGTCCACTTCCCCAGAGAAGAGCTATCAAATTCCTTAATGTCTGGATTGAAATAAACTTTCAATGTATTTCTACTTGTACCTATTACACAGAATTCAACTAATCCAGGTTTATCCTATATGCACTATACTATATGCACTATACTATATGCACTATACTATATGCACTTTGATATTCGATCAATGTTTGGTGTTATATACTAGTTAGACTTTCTACTTACACAGACCAGGGAAATCAATTTTAAAAATCCCACCAACACACCTGACTAATGGTGAAGGAAGAAAAAAAGGAACAAAAATAAAACTATGATCCCCATTTCACTTCTCACCCTGGCCAACTATCCCAGACCCCTTGGGTTTGACTACAGACCTTTCCAGGGCAGGTGACAGTGGAGGAGGGGGGACACTGACATGACGACAGGCCACCAGGCAGCTCTGTGCTGCCACCCACCCACAATGAATACGGTTCTACACTACAGCCTAGACATACTTTAAACCTTGATAACTAACATGCTGAATTCACAATGTAAGTACTTCAAAATTCCAAACAGCAAAGTAAGTAAAATGTAAATACAAATTAAATCACTCCTCGCACTAGTCTCCCAATCTGAACACAAACATTTAAATGAACTTAGGATTTGACCATGATCTCCCTAGATGACTAAAGAGAAATGCGGACAGCAAATACAGAATTAGTAAATCATCAAAGATAAGCAAGTATACACAGAACTCAAGAAATGGACTTTGCCGGAAGGTTAGATTTGCTCACCGCCAATGTCCTTCCCAGGCTCCCTTCCTTTCCCCTCCTTTAACTGCCCTCCCATAACAATCCGTGGATCGCCCCTGTGGCTCTTCTCTCAGGGTATTTAGAGAACAGGAAACATCTTCAAATGCAGTGTTCACTGCACTGCTGCAGTCACTTTCTATGGCTCTTAGGAAGTCCCACAAAGAAAGCAGACATGCATTTTCATGATTAACCACTGCACAGAAGTGAGAGGGACTCCAGCAGCACAGCCAACTATGACCAGGTACTTCCATGACAAGTACAAATGTTTGAGAATTACCCTATCCAAAATATAGGCAAAAATAAAAGACTGCTCCTAACAGGTCCAAAGCACTCTCCTTCCCTTCCCTAAGGCACTCGGCACCCACCTTCAGGAACTTGGTGATGATGTCCATGTCCTTATGATCGTCACCCTTCCCTAAGGACTCCCCCAGTGCCTGGAAAGAAAGAGCAATACTTCTGTTCACTAACACAGAGGAATTTTTAAAAGGTGTACAGGAGTGTGTGTATGGCCAACAAGAGAGTAAAAAAGGCTTTATTACATGTATTGACCAAACATTATTTTATAATTTGTTGAAATTTCTAGAAAAGTCAAAAAAAGACTGCACAGTTCTATTTAGAGAATGTGCTACCTTTACAACCGAGAGTCTTATGGCTCAGAGGATAAAGGCGAGTGCTGCCTAATGATGCAAGCCTGACAACTTGAGTTTGATTCCCAGAACCCAAGTAAAGGTAGAGAGAGAATAAAGTCTATAAAGTCCTGCTCTGAGCTCCACACACACCACCCATCAGGCACCCACACCACACATCA